>CM037785.1:23707294-23757294 GCA_021229015.1 Solen grandis | reverse complement strand
CCTGGTAGAGAGTCATAAGATCATGCTACATACCAAAAATCAAAAGGCTAGGCCTTGTGGTTTCAGAGAAGAAGATTTTTTAAATTTTCATTTTTAAAATCTATTTTTAGCTCCTGTGACCTAATTATGCAATGGACCAGAACCATTTATACACCTTTAGTAGAGCTTCATCCAAGGAACATTCCTGCAAAATATTTTTCAAATTGGCCAAGCCGTTTAGGAGGAGATGTTGTTTGAAGCAATTGTTGACGCCGGACGCACGGACGCCGGACGCCGGACAAAAGGCGATCAGAAAAGCTCACCTTGAGCACGTTGTGCTCATGTGAGCTAAAAACATCAATGAAATGAATGAGTGTTCTTCCTTCACATGTTTAAATATTAAAGAAACCCCCAAAAAACATCCTTTTCATTCATATAACATTACAGCTCTCTATACAAGTGTGATCAATGAATAATGGATCTTCCTATTGGTGCCGTGGTCCAGGGGTAACAAAAATGAATGGCGATCTGAAGGTCTTGGGTTTTATACCTGCTATGGGAAAGAAAATTCCAAAACACTCATCCAATCCAGGAATCCAGATATTGTTGAGAGATTTTAGAATAGTTTCCTGATGTAAAATGAATAAGTTAAAACAAATCAATATGACACTCCATTTTATCCATTTACCCGTGCCAGTATCCTGTGAGAATGGTGTCTGACAGCCCTGGTATCTGCCTCTCTCTCCTCCACCTGACACACAACATTGTCTCTCCAGACTTGGAACAGCTCCCTTGTGGACAGAAAAACAACATGTCTTCAAATGCATTTATACAGCTGACAAATAATTTAAGATTTTTTTTTTTTTCTTCTTTTTTGGTAACTGTTTAGGAGTTAAATGACACTGCAACAGGACATTAATCATAGAGTGATGTCCCCTCTAATTACAGGTGGTGGAAGACTATGAGAGCTGAGGCACCTGGGTAGAACCTAACACAAGCCAGCTGGAAGGCCTTCTCATATGAAAAATTTATGTGATCCTGCCAGATCTCAAATCTCAAATCTCAAGCAGTATAGTTGTATAGTCAGTTACTATACCATCATTCAAAGAGACCTCTAATGGGAATATGAAATCTGCATGCAAAAAGAACAAATCTAGAGTAATGTCAAACTTTTAACCCTTTCCCTCATATAGACTCATTTTGACGCACTCAATAGGTATCACATAAAGCCTGATCTGCAGAAAACCACAGTTAAACCTTACCAAATTTAATTACAAAATACTCATTTCCAGACCACTGAGGAGCAGCGAACAACATAAAACCTGATCAGCCTGCGAGTTACTCGCAGGCTGATCTGGTTTTATGTTGTTCACATAGGTCTTTTCATGGTTTCCTCTATGAGGGAAAGGGTTAAGAAATTAAATTTCAAGATTTAAGCCTTCAACTCATGAATATTCATGAACAGATGTAGGATTTGATGAATGTTAATTTACTGATTTTTAAATGGTATATGAAATAACGGATTTTTCTTTGCCATGCAGACTATTGTATGTGTAAATAAAGGAGACACTGATCAAACAGCTCCTGGAGGGATGTTTATAAAAGATAAAGGTTTAAATCATGTACTACAACTAAAGGTGATTAACAACCTCTCATCTCACTTTGTCTTCATGTGAAAGTAGATTGTAATGTAATAAAACAATTGCAATTCCTTTACACTCCACCATCTGTGACGCAAGGGATAACCAGGTGACACTTGTGTTTTATGCAAACTCATCTGAGGAAGTTATTCCAAAATGTGTCTGTTTTCAAAATTTACGATTTAAAATATGTTGTTTTTTGTTGATGTATAAGGTGGAGTGTCTCTTTATTGCTTGTTGTATGAAAATTTATTAATATTATTGAAAAACAAACAACAACAAAAAAACTAGTTATTATTGAAAAAGATTTAAACCCAAACTGCAAAGACCTATCTTTAAAACAGTATCATAAGATTTATTTGAAAATTTAAAATTTCTGTAAAATGGGACAGGACTGGACAGGACAAGTGTGTAACTCCTAAAGAGGCCATATTTCATTTTGTGGAATGCAGATATAATTAATCAACCAAAAATGTTAATATACTGTAATAAGTATTGCATGCCTACCTTAACCTTTGGTCAGATTTGCGCCTGTACATGACCTCTGCCCTCTCTCGTATTGCCCTTTGGATATCCACATAGTGGAGCCACATGGCCACCATACGTCGACACACCTGGGTCTTGTAATGATGCTGGGCCCTCTCCTTCTTCCTCTTCTTCTCAAGCCTCTGTTTTGTGTACTGTCATCAAATACATGGTGTTTAATATCTGTTTATAATTAAATGTATTGCATGCTTCTCAAAGTGACATCGACAGATCTGACTTTTCACTCATGCAACCCCGGTTCAATCCTTTGTTGATCAGACAATTTATGTGAGAGGGAATGGGTTGTCTATCTGGACAAGTGGGGTTTTCAACAGGCACTCTTGTTTCCTCCCATAAAAAGTACATGTAGATTGTGAACACTGCAAGTTGTGCCAACCATAAGATTTTCATAAGTTCAAATTGTTGAAGAAGAAATAAAGTTTAAACTTTACACAACAGATCTATGCAAAATCTTGTATGCCTTCCCAAATGTGTTGATTGAGAGAGAATTAAAAGAGACATGCAAGAATAATGAGAGTGTTCTCTGGAACACGTGTCACCTGCTGAATCGTGATGGAAATAAGTGTGACGGACAGACAGATGACGAAAAGTGATCACTATATGTCACCTCTGTTTACAGCAGGTGACACAAAAACAAAATGCAATGCCCTTAAATCCCCAAGAGGTTGTTAAATCTTGCATTTTAATGTTTATATTTATGACTTGCCCCGACTCATGTAAGATAAACAATTTCCTGACTAAGCTGTTGTCAAGTATACAGACACATGAGACACAGTCAACTTAGACTGATATACTTACCCTTATCCAGGCACGTGTACATTTCCTCTCCACAACTTTCCTGTAATGTGTAGTAGCTTCAATATCCTGTCTCTGACTGAAATATCAAAAAGAATGCATGCAGACATTAAGGTTCATAGCCCTAATCTCTATTTCATGTGTTTAGGACCCTGGAAAGGTAAAAATGAAAGTCAAGATCATTTCAAGCATATAAGTCAAAACAAATATAAAGTAAACATGTGTAACATTAGTGAAGAGTGATGACAAACCATATTAAAAAATCTTTTTTTCCCCATGTACAAAAACAAACATATCCACTCGTAAAATGGTAGTATGAGAAATTTGATACTAAAAGTATATTTACATTCTGATTTTAGTGAAAATGAATACAAGGCAAAACATTGGATATTGAACCTACAAACCCTTCTTGTTTTCTTTGGCTATACTACAAGGAACACAACTATTTTGATTTTGAGCAGTAGGTATATTTTAACCCTTTACATCATGAATATTCATGTACAAATTTATGACTTTATGAATATTAATTTACAGAAACACTAAATGGTATATGAAACAATGGATTTTTCTTTGCCTTACTGACTGTAGAATCTGAGTGAGCAAACAGGAGACTGTATCTGCTCTGTTTGCCAATGTTTTAAAATGAGTCTATAATGAGGTAAACACAAGAAAAAAAAACCTTTTCTTTAAATCCTGAATATATGCTGTCCATGCAATGAAGTATTTCTTCTTCAAAGCCTTTTCTAAATGATCATCTGCTGCTACCTGAAATAATGATGAGTAACGATTTACAATTTCTGTCTTGCAATAATACATATACCACATGGAAGTTACAGAAAATCACTAGAATATTAATATATACCGTTATCACATGTAGTCAATGAATAACCAGTATACTGGTCAGTAATATTTTTGTCCAGAAATGGACATAATTTCTAATGTTTATATGTACCAAGTAAAGGTAATTTCCTTGTGAGGTCTTGAAGAGTAAAGGGTTAAAAAGTTAATGATGAGCAAAGTGAAGCTCCATTATAGAGTTACTTTTGGGTCCAATTTCCACTCCATTCTGTATTGCACGATATATATGAAAATGTATCTTATTAAGTCAACTAAACAACCACAAAATGGGCTCCAAAGTTGGAACATGTTATACTGGATTCAGCATTATAATGGAGTTCATTATAATGGATCTACACTGCAGTAGGCCCTACCTCATTATCAGCCTCCGTCAGAGCCTCTGTGAACCGGTGTTTCCACCTGGAGAAATGGCTTCTCATTACCTTGGCCTCATGGTGCAAAATGGCCTGAAAAACACAAAAAAAAAAACGGTTTAACACCTTCCAAAAATATATCAGTTATTTGGAGACTTACTGGTATGTTTATAAGTGACAGATATAGTGCTGTCTCACTGCAATATCATGTCATAGACAAGAGGCATGATACCACACCAAGTCACATTATCCTAACACTGGACCAACCAGTCCCAACACTACTATTATATGCTAAATGCTAAGCACAAGGGAGATAAACCAAGCCATTTTTAACAACTTTGGTATGACGCAGTGGTGATGGAACCTATGATCTCCCATTGATGGGGTAGTGTGCTTACCATCCAGGAACAAAATATTCATGCAATTTTTTATCATTAACCCTTTACATGACATTAATATATTTTGATACCCTTAGCAATCAAAGAAAATTAGACATCTACTGGAAGTTGGCTATCTGATCAGAGTCTCCTGTTTGTTCATCAAGTTTTGAAGCTTAGATTCTACACAATCTGCATAGCAAAGAAAAATTCAAATTCATATTCAAATTTAAATTAAGTAAATTAATATTTATCTAGTCATAATCTTGTACATGAATATTCAGAAGCTAGAGGGTTAACCCTTTCCCTCATATAGACTCATTTTGACGCACTCAATAGGTACCATATAAAGCCTGATCTGCAGAAATCCACAGTTAAACCTTACCAAATTTAATTACAAAATCCTCATTTCCAGACCACTGAGGAGCAGCGAACAGCATAAAACCTGATCAGCCTGCGAGTTACTCGCAGGCTGATCTGGTTTTATGTTGTTCGCATAGGTCTTTTCATGGTTTCCTCTATGAGGGAAAGGGTTAAACAGTCAATATCAAAGAGGGTTCACATCTGCCAGACTCCTTGATATCAACAACTAAAAAAGGAGATGACAACTAATACTTTATGATTAAAACTCATTAATATTGTAACTTGGGACTTTCAGCTTGAATCCTTGGCTAAGTAATGAACCCCCAGACTTATTGCTTGGAGAAGCTGTCTAACAAACACCAATTTCATTTTTCATCACTGTCAAATGTTATCCATTTACGGTAAATTAACTAAATATCTGAACATCTTAACACAGGGGAAACTACAAGTATCATTGAAGATGTCTGACACTCCTGAAGCATGGCTTTAGTCTGGTAGACACTTCAAACACCCGAGTGAAAGGGGAGGGGGATACAACATTTTCCTCAATGGTTTATCTTGTACAACAACAACTACAGGTACTTCAACATTTTGCAATCTCCTTTTTTACTATTTATTATTTTTTCTCTATAAAAATATAATTTAAAGTGAAAAGCAACAAAACATTAAAAACTGAAAAACACAACAGGAGCTTTCCCTATAAGTGATTAATACCCTTGTATTCAACCTTGCATGTGTATGACGTAACTTGATATGATGGGACGTGCCAAGCGTGATTCCAAGACAGTCCCACATCTGTGAAGGAGGGGTATTATAAAGGAAAGTAATCTTACCATTCTCTCATTCATTCTGTTTTCCTTGCTCAATTCAAACTGATTGACCCAAAAGTAGAAAAATCGTGCAAGGACATTTTCCCTGAAAAAAAAAAGGAAACAAGTTTCTGGAACTAACAAGACAAGTCTACAGATATTAATAATAATACAGTTAAAAGAGAAAAACATTGAAACTTGCACAATTCAACTTAAAATGATCTTTAATGTCACAGATTCTTTATTTGTTACACAGATTCTTTATTTGTTACCTTGATAAATAAGTACCTATATAATTTACAGCTGTATACACTGTTGGTTTGCAGTTATCAATGATAGATATATTCATGAAAATATCAAGAAAAGCCATTGTGATTTCTTTCCTTCAAAATGTCTAATGACATCAAATGAAAATAATTATAAATTATCAAAGAAGCTATATACCCAAAGCTATTACTGAAGGTGAATTATACCTTATGACACTGCCTTATAAAATTGATTTGCTTTGAAAAATAGAATTCAAAACAAGAGGCCAATGATGGCCCTAAATCGCTCACCTGAGATAAATAGGTTGACCCAAGGAACATCTGTACCAATTTATTTTAAAATCTGGCCAGTAGTTTTGAAGATGATGATTTTTAAAGTTTTCATATTTTTTTTCTTTTTGTTGCCATGGCAACCAGAGTTCTATATGGATCAAGTTTATTTTAGGAACTTTTGTGAAGGTTGACCCAAGGATCATTCCTGCCAAGTTTAATCAAATTCTGTCCAGTGGTTTCAGAGGAAATGTTGATTAAAGTTTTCCCTATATACATATTAGGCAAATAAGCCCCGCCCCTGGCGGCCATGTTTTTTTACGGATCGGAATTATTTTAGCAACTTTGGTAGAGGTTGACCCAAGGAACATCTGTACCAATTTATTTTAAAATCTGGCCAGTAGTTTTAAAGGAGATGATTTTCAAATTATTTTTCTTTTTCCAACCAGAGTTCTTCATGGATAATTTTTAGAGAGTGTTTAAGAATGTTTACCACTTTCAGGCCCGGACGATCATCCCTGCCAAATTTAATCAAATTCTGTCCAGTGGTTTCAGAGGAGATGTCGTTTAAAGCAAATTGTTGACGACGGACGACGCACGGCGCCGGACGATCACAAAAGCTCACCTTGAGCACTTTGTGCTCAGGTGAGCTAAAAAGCCATGGAACAGGACATGTTAAGATAGCACCTATGATTCTTAAACATTATATACCTAATACAAATGCTTAATTTTGGTTGGCCAAATAGTATTCATGTAACAAATCTAAAAAATATTTTAAGCCTGCTAAATTTTAGTATCTTATGATATTCCAATTTCACGTTGTCAAAACAATGTGCAGCAAATGAAGAATGCATACAACATGATTATACCACTAATGACATTAACCCTTTCCCTCATGTAGACTCATTTTGACGCCCTCAATAGGTATCATATAAAGCCTGATCTGCAGAAAACCAGTTAAACCTTACCAAATTTAATTACAAAATCCTCATTTCCAGACCACTGAGGAGCAGCGAACAGCATAAAACCTGATCAGCCTGCGAGTTACTCGCAGGCTGATCTGGTTTTATGTTGTTTGCATAGGTCTTTTTATGGTGTCCTCTATGAGGGAAAGGGTTAATATATAGTTTTGCAGATCTGTGTAAAAGCGATAAATACTGAGGTCAGACGGCAAAGTCCTCATTAGTCTATAAATGAGTAGGAACCTTGACTTAAGGTAAGAGGTAGTGTATATGACAATGTATCTGAAGATTGCAGGTTCAAATCTTCCCCATTGAGGGCAAGATCTCAGGTGCAAGGTACTGATCTAACCAAAGAACCATCGAGAGAGATTGGTATTAGTTTTAAGAATAAGAACTTGTTTACCAATCCAAGTAAAAACAAATGAGTTTAAAAGAATTATCTCCACTTCTTTTTGAGAAGTATGGACAGAAAAAAAGTTACCTTCTAAATTCCTGAGCATTGTGAGCGTTTTCCCTGTTGGTTTTCATCAGGTCTACAAACATCTTGAGGTGGAACATACATTTTGGCATGACAGTCATGTAGAAGTGGGCGTCGGCCCTTGCATACTGGCTCTGCAATATATTGTGGGAGGGGTCGTGATCATTCAAGTGTGTTGTTAATGAAGGAGAACAATTTTATAAGAGAAATTCATCTAGCTTTGAGGATCCAATATTTAAACAAGACAGCCAAGCACAACTATTCCGCTGCTTATTAGTAAAGGCTGTGTTAGTCCAAAAAGGGCCAAAATTTGTATTAAATTTTATCAAAAGTTATTTCACTTGGTTGTTTAATGTCAATGTAGACCTTAGTGAAATATTAATTAAAAAAAGCATATTAAGTTACTGAGGTGTATACATCCTAGTATACTGAATGCAAAACTTTAACCGAATTTATTTGCATGCAAAAACTTAACAATAATTTTGAAGTGAATATAGACTTACTCTGGAATAACACAACGATTTTTCAAAGTTCAACATAGGTACAAACACATTCATACAGAATTATAAAACAATAACTATTGTGCTACATACTTTTCAGCATGAGCACCTTGTTTGTACCTACATTGAAAACCCCATTTATATGCGAGTTCCAGATATGTCTATTCACAAGTTATATAGAAGCATTTTGTAACCAACAATTTGATTGTACAATCAAAGGTCAATAAGAGTTGACTTTAATGCAATGTCATCAGATCTTACCTAGCAAGTGTCGGTTACATGTAGGATATGGCTTTAGTGAGATTGGGTCACATGGTGACAGCAGGCCAACCAGCCTTGGAACTACCCTTTATGGTGAGTTCAAAGAAAAAAGGCAATACTAATACTTTTAATGACTTCTGTATGATGTCAATGACGTTGAAGCTCTAAGCACATGCCAAATGGGACTGGTCCCTTCAAAAAAGTATGTGTCTATTTTTCAAAAAATGAAGAACAGAAAATAACAGAGTGTTTCCATGAAGAACAGAAAATAACAGAGTGTTTCCATGAAGAACAGAAAATAACAGAGTGTTTCCATGAAGAACAGAAAATAACAGAGTGTTTCCATGAAGAACAGAAAATAATAATGTTTCCCCTACCTGTCTGTACCGTCTCCATCTGGCGTAGTTCTGGACCTGGGCAAAACATTTGGCAAGAAGCACTGACCTGTGGGAGAATTGGATCTGGTGATAAAACTCTCAAGGTTCTAAAAACTTTTAAGGTTCTGAATCCAAGGTAATGTAATTTTGAAAACTTTTAAGGTTCTGAATCCAAGGTAATGTAATTTTGAAAACTTTTAAGGTTCTGAATCCAAGGTAATGGAATTTACTGCACTTATTGTTATTCATATACACAAAAAAATGGTATTCCATTCTATATTACTAAAGGTTACAGTAGTATACTATACTGGAATAGGTCTACAGATCTTTAAACTAATTGCTAATTGATGTATAAACTTTATTAGTGAGTAGAACTAATGAAATTGATTACACTGCTTCATATCTCAATATGGGATTTTTTATAGGCTAAAACTTTGAAGCTTTACAATTTTTACGTTTTTCGTATATCAACCTACAGTGAACTTGAAAACCCCAAGTATCTCACCCCCACCCCCCCACTCCTTTATTTCTTTTAAAAAAGATGGTGAATTTTCCTCCTAAAATATGGTATAAAGGACCCTTCCTCATCACCAACGAAAGGGCCCAATATTGATGATTTTAAATGAGAATGCATTGCACACATATGTATCCAAGGGTAACCTGCAGGTTGGTCAGGCTTCATTTGAGTTGTATAGGTCATTTTGTAATAGCTATTGTATGTATGGGGCTCAAGCACAAAAAAGAACAATACCTGTAATGTTTCCTGGCCTTCTGGGATTGAGCAATCATCCGCAGTTCCTCATTGTTATCACATCGAGACAGCCAGGTGTTAAATGCCCACCGTGTCAGCTGTGAAACAAAGACAGTCAAATTGGCAGGGTAATAATAAGCATAGAATACCCCCTTGAAAATGAGGATACAGTCAAAACTTGTCATTTCAAGGTGAAGATAGAAAGGGAGTGACCTAGACTCTCTGTTGGTGTACTTAGGTACTGTAAAATCATTAGTTTTCATTGATTACCGGTATGTACCTATGGGATTTTTGATGGGTACATTTATTCATGGATCTTTGTTCTAGAAAACGTGAGGTCTACAAAAGGGACAATTTTTAATGGGGATTCATATTCATGGATAAAACCCTCCACGAAACACGAAAATTAGTGTCTTTAAAAATTAATGATGTTACAGTACTAAGTCCTATGAACAGTGTTTCAGTCACTTGGTCTACATGAGACAGATATAGTGCTGCCTCACCTCACTGAGGTGCCATAGAACACAATATTCTGACACTGGGTCAATTAGTCCTGGAACTGCCCTTATGTGCTGAGCATCAAACAAAATTGATATATACCAGTACACATTTTAACAATTTGTTATGTTGCAGCCTGGAATCAAATTCATAACCGCCAGAATGCTCTAATCACTCAGCCACAGGGACTGGTTATTAAAAGTGTGATCAGGATTATACTTTAACAACAAATGCCCGTCATTTGAAGATAAATGTAGAAAGGAAGTCATATTAACTGTTGGAGATGTATTTGCAAAATATGTACATGATTACACTATTTTTAAGTAAAAAGAAAAAGCCATAACTGTAAGCATGTATATAAATCATCAAATTACAAAACCAAAACAAGTAACTAGATGTGGGTGTTCCTCGGAACACTTGTGTCGCCTGCATTTAAGCATGTTTGATGAAAGAATTGACTAGAAAATCGATCTTTTGACAAATTATTAAAAATTTTTTTGAATGAGGAACAAAATAACACCAAATCACACACACACACACACACATATATATATATTTTTTTTTGGGGGGGGGGGGGGGGGGGGGGGAATAAAATATTCAAACAGTGCAATATGTAATAATTTTCCCGAGCACTTTCGACTATACAGTCTTCATCAGAGGAGTGTCAGAATGACTATGAATTCAAAACATTAACTGTAAGAAAAATTATGACGTCATTAAGCACTTATGACGTTAATTATATATATGTTGCAAGTTTGTAGTCATCATTATCATTATTGAGTTATCATTCTTGTGTACTGCACTCAGACCAATGAGATCTATCTACTATAAATGTTTAAGGCAACATTTCAAATACTTTACAAGTTATGCACCACACAAGAATTAAATCCAAAAAAATAAACGAAGGGAAATAACTCCAAAAATACAACAGTTATCATTCTTGCACAATGCACTCCATGAGATCTTTCCATCTATGAAGTTTCAAAGCAATATCTCAAATACTTTTTATGTTATGCTCCTGACAAAAATAAAGACTGAGAATCAACAAAGGACAATAACTCAGGAGAAAAGAAAGTGAGAGTTATCATTTATGTGCACTGCACTCCACCTCAATGTGATCTATCCATGTTTTAAGTTTCAAGGTGATACCTCAAATACTTTTTGAGTTATGGTCCGGACAAAAATAAAATCTCAAAATCAACAAGGGGTAATAACTCAGAAAATACGAAAGTCAGAGTTATCATTCTTGTGCACTGCACTCCACCTCAATGTGATCTATCCATGTTTTAAGTTTCAAGGTGATACCTCAAATACTTTTCGAGTTATGCTCCGGACAAGAAAGTGTGACGCCGCCGACGCCGACGCCGACGACGGACAAAGTGATCCCTATGTGTCTGCCATGCTATGCAGGCGACACAATAATTGTAACAGTGAACTGTTACTAAGTCTCCCAAATGAAGTGGGGCCTGACGCCTTGGTGACCCATGTGAACACCAAAGAAGTACCATTCAATCCATCTGATCATGAGGAACAAGAATATATTTTGTTTATGAATGGGGATCTCAATGTTTTTTTTACACTAAGGTCAGAAGTAAAACTAACGAGGTGGGGCCAGACCCCTTTGTGACCTGCCAGGGACACTAAGAAAGTACCACTCAATCTGACTCATCATGAGGAACAAGAATATAAAGATTTATGGGTGGGGATCTGAACAGTTTTTGAGATATAAGGTCATAAGTGAAATTGAGGGGTGGGGCCTGAACCCTGGGTGACATCTGGGGACACCAAGGTAGTACAAGTACCAATCAATCTGTCTCATCATGAGGATCAAGAATATATATGGTTTAGGGACGGGGATCTGAACAGTTTTTGAGATATAAGGTCATAAGTAAAATTCAGGGTCTCATCATGAGGATCAAGAATATATATGGTTTAGGGATGGGGATCTGAACAGTTTTTAAGATATAAGGTCATAAGTAAAATTCGGGGGGGGGGGGGGGGGGGGCTGACCCCTGGGTGAACTCAGGGACACCAAAGTAGTACTTTTCAATTTATTATGGAACAAAAAATATATGATTTAGGGTTTGAAATATGAAATATTTAACCAAAATTTTTTATGCAAAAATCCATCTTTGAGGGGGTGGGGCCTGACCCCCAGGGTCCCCAAATTTACAAAATTTGGGAGGGCACTACTACTCATTTAGGACTATAAGTGTGTGAAGTTTTGTAAAGATAGGTCGAGCGGCCTCTGAGATATGGCCCATAAAATAGTTGCCAGTGGAAGAAAGAAGAAGGAAGAATAATAAAAGAAGAAGAAACAGAGTAAAAACAATAAGTCTCCAAACTTCGTCTGGGAGACTTAGTAGCACAAATTTTCATATAGTTCCAAGGAAGCATGTAAATTTTCACTTAGAACTGACTTCAACTGCAAGAAGAGTCACATTCTTAAGGTATGATGATGTATCTGCAATATTTTTAAACCCAAATAGGGTCGTATCTCTGTAGAAAATAAACTGAATAAAAAAAAATGATACGGATACCAGGGGTTTTCTTAAGTGGACGCCCGCTTGCCCGTGCCGGGTTAAAATCACAACGGGCAAGTGATTTTTCAAAGAAGATAGCCCGGCAGGCAAGTTCATTAATGTAAATGAAATCTTTCAATTTTTTTTTATAGTATATCAAGGGTGAAATGCTTGCAAATTGTGTTTGATAGATATAAACTAAAATTCACCTTAATATTACACATATTTAGTTTTAAACATTAACAAACACTAACTAACTTAAAGATCGGGCAATTTGTTTTCAATGGGGGCTAGTAGATGTCAAAGTAACTTGTCCCCTGGACAAGTGAAAGTCAAATCCATAAGTAAACCCCTGGGATACCCTGAAATTTCTCCACATAGTTCTCACCTGTTTACACCTGAGCTGATGGGCCATCTCTGTTCTCATGGACTTAAGTTTCCGCTGTATCACACACAGGCGGAAGGCAGACAATCCCGCACTCTGTAAACACATGGTACACAGCAAATAAGATGCATGTTATAAACTGTACAATATGACCTATCCAAAGGTTACAGATATAATTATCAGATCTGTAATATCCAAAAGCTAAACTGGGATATCATGTGATCAATGGCTGACCTGATTTAATCAAAAGAAGACCTGGGTTTGCTTGTGACACTGTTTTTTCAGCATTTTACATAGATCTTAATTGAAAATACCCCATTATAATAAAAGATGGGGCTTTAATTTTTTTATAAAAATATGTTTGACTCTTTGTAAAACAAAACAAATGATAACACTGATGATGACCATGCATTTCCTGACAGGTACTTCTATTTCATTTGCATGCATTACATAAAGGCTGAATTTTTTTTTTAGAGAACAGACAACAAAAGGGAGATAATCAATGGTTGACACACACCATGAGTTTCCTCTGATAGTGATTCTCAGCATCTGCCATCAGCTCCAGCTTCTCATGTTCTTGCTCAATGTCTGAGGCAGGGTTAAAGAAAGGAATAAGATACTGTATAATCATTAATTTTTGTTGACATTAAATTTCGTAGATTTCGTACATAAGGGAATTTCGTGGGTACATTTATTCTAGAAATGGTCCATATAAGAGACAAAATTTCGTGGGGATTAATATTCATGGATAAAACTCTCCACGAAATCAGTGAAAATTAGTGTCCCGCGAAAAAAAATTTATTTCACAGTATACTACTCGAAAGTCTTAATAACATGCTCTAATATAGACAAAACTTGATGCAATGCAATCAAAATCTGGACCGCGTTCCCAATTCTTGTGATTTGATTAATTTAAATACAGTAATATATTGGGAAACAAGCTTTAACAACTAAACCTAAACTTGGTTGTACTAATACATCTGCATCAGAAAGATTCCTGAATGATTCTTGTCCTTTACCTTTGGATCTACAAAAAATTACCTTTGGATCTACAAAAAATATAGGTTACCACTGGACAATGACACCTTAAATTAGAGTTAAGAGGAAACACAGAAACCTGTTACAGGGTTCGAGAATTTGCAATATGATCTGGCTTTTCTATTGTGTTTTTATTAATGCAGTTTTGGAGTTTTGTACATTGCGGAGACAGATGTAGAGTAATCTGATGTGCACTAAAGGCATCCGGGTGAATAACCAACCTCTCACAACACAAATGGAACTAACACCCACAGCAGTGATTTCTACAGTAAACTACGCTGTAAAATGTAACTGAGAGGTCAAAGGATTAACAATATAAATTGTTAAAGCTTATAATGACAAAAAAGCCAGTCACTCCTTGTACAAAGGATACAGTGCCTCCAATGAAGGAGGTATTTGCGTTTCTGGAACGTGTCAGCTAGTAACAAAATTCTCTCCTGTCGTTCAAACAGAGCCTCTCGAAATCTGAAGGCCTCCATCCATTGAGCAAAATATTTACTTATCAAGCCTTTGTGGTAGATCAAGATCACGTATTCTGTAAGTAAAATGTAAGTAAGTTTAGATTCTGTTTGTGTGCTAATACTGTATCACTAAAGGTCATCCTTAACAATGTGTCTTACATTTATCATACCTATCCAATGAAAATCAGTTGTTGTTTCCACCTGTCAAGTAAACATTTCATGGTTGGAAATAAGACTTTTCTTTTTTTCTAAATACATTTTTAAACACATGTTGGAATAGCATAATGTTCAAGACTGTTTCAGTAAAATCTGAAATAATTTATGGATACTAGACTTTTTTCAGAATTTCAATAAACTAGACACAATGTAATTATATTTTTGCTTAAAAAAAGGTCTGATATGCCTGCCAACTAATGAGAAGAAAATAGTCTATATAAAATAGTATAATACAATAACACAGATTGAAAAAAGCATGAGCCTGCAGGCCTGAGATAGCAAATTTACCTATCAAATTAATACAAAATGTGATTTTTCTCAGTCAGTCTGGTTATAAGACACAATATAGATACATTAGGTTTTGGGCATCCGTATACACTGGCAGATTAGGTGCACTGTTTTTCAAGATAATTCAGGTTTATAGGGGGGTGCGCCTTATACCATAATATACAGGTTTTCAATTTGTTTTTTTCCATCACCGATATGTGAAATATACCAGTATATGATCTCAAAAAAACAACACCCCCCCACTAAAAGCCAATTGATACGATAATATGCCATAAAGTCTATACAAAACCATAATACGGTGTGTATGGTATATTCATCATGCAATGTACCAATTGGACAATGCTCATGACTCCAAGATAGCCCTTCTACACTTTGTGAAGTGGGGTATATTAGATATAAATAATCCTAACCCTTTTCTTGTTTCTTCTGCCTGCGGTGAGCCCAGTACTGTATCCAGGACTTGAGGCAGTGTCTAACACACACTGTGTTGTAGTGTCGGATAGCCTTGTATTGGTTCATCACCCCTTTTCTTCTTTCTGTCATTCTCTCTTGCCACTGCAACCAGTACTGGGGGAAAAACAGGAAATCAGTGATCATTTCACTGCTTAATGTAGTATTCCCTTTCAACTTTTTACTACATGAGAAAGTTATGATTCTGAATTTAACATCCCATTGACAGTATTTCAGTCATTTGGAACCCGTATAGAATCTGAGCTACTGAAGCTGAAATGGAATCGGCGCTTCCACACTGCAGCATCATGCCATAGACTTACAAGTAACTCATACGCTTAACAGGATTTATACTGGCCCCAACTCTTTAAGTACAGGGGTTTCCCATGACTATTTCAAATACAGCTCAAGTGGCCCCTAGATGACAATTTTTGAAATATTTGTGGGTCATTTAATGAAACAATTTCAGGAGCAAACTGGACAATTTGTGCATGCTTCAGTACCTAAGAGGTCAAGTAGCTTTGCTGCAATGGATTTTCAATCACAAACCATGGTGTAAAATAAAGTATTTGATGAAGATTTTAGGTATTAAATCCATTTCACTCTTTGTGATTAATCAGATGGCATGGAAACTAGAGCTATCACTGAAGGTGATGAATAACCCCCGAATTTAAATTGTTGTAAATCAGGACACAGCGGTTATTTCACAGGACAGGACAACGTATAAACTTACCTGTGCCTGGACCCTGTAGGCCCAGAACTGCAGGGCCACGTCCTCCATGTGTTGTCGGGCCAGGACAGTCTCATGTGACTCCACCCACTTCCTCCAGCATTCCCTGCAGATCACAACTATCTTAAACATTGTTGTTGTCTGAGACTCAAAATTCAGGACCCTAGTACTGGCCCAGACAACTTTTTTATGTAGCAAGTTAAACATTGCTTTTAACCCTTTCCCTCATATAGACTCATTCTGACGCCCTCAATAGGTATCACATAAAGCCTGATCTGCAGAAAACCACAGTTTAACCTTACCAAATTTAATTACAAAATCCTCATTTCCAGACCACTGAGGAGCAGCGAACAGCATAAAACCTGATCAGCCTGCAAGTTATGTTTTTTTTCCTCAACAAAATGGAATAATTATTTTCATTACAGTAAAAGAAATAAAATATTCAAAATAATGAAATATTTTTATACAACATATATGATTTTCTAGTACACAGAGACAATTCAATATGATGCTATTTCTGAGGCCAAAACCTTGGAATTGCTATACTGAGCCTCTTCGTAACAATAATCATGAAAATATTGAAAGGAATTCAGGATTCAGGAACCAGTATTTAAATTATAATGGAACAATTGTAATGAATCTACACTGTATTAAAAACAGGCAATGTTTACCGTAGAAGCACATGGCTGTGATGATCTTGCGCAATAACATTTAGCTTTCGTTTTTCTCTTCTTCCCTTCATATAGCCCCTCCAACTATCCAAACACTTCCTTGTCAGCTTTATTGTGGCTAATGCATAAAAAACATGTGACAGAAGTAATCAATCACAGGTTATGTATACAAGTGTTTAACTGCAGAAGCGAAAGTAGTGTGTTCAAACCCTGTTTGAGGCTTCCCAAGCACAAATAACTGAATTATTGGTCCAACCCAGGAGTTGACAAAAAGGGTAAGTCAAACTTACAAGAACTTATTCTTAATCTACATAAAACGATACACAAAACTGACAAACACCCATCTGATTAAAAACTCACACAAACTATTATGTTGCTAAGTCCCTTAAAAATGTCTATGTTTATTAGATGTTCACGCCTTTCAACTGTTTTCAAAATGACATCATTAATTAAATGTTTTGTTGGTGAGTTAGAAAAATAGGTGTAAAAATCAAAGGAATCTATTGGCACAGGCCAAAAAATCATTTTGGATGTGGCTATGTCATCAAGTTACACAAAATTGAACATATATAGAAACAAGAAGTCTGGGATCATGACCAGATGAATAACAATGGGTATTTGAATAAGGGGTTGTGCTGTAACCTGAGTTTGGCTGTTTTGTCATTTAGAAAGACAAACAAAGCTAGAAAAAAAGTCTGCTTGCAGCATACATGTATTTAAATTATCACTATCGAAAAGGTAATATCAAAATATTTACCATGCTGTTCTGCTAGGGCAATCTTTGTATTTTTTATCTTCTGTTTCACGATAAAGTCCCGCCATGCTCGGAAGGTCTTTAGCCATAACACATATCTGCTCAAGAGTAACGGATACCATCAAATGGAGATCTCCCAACCAATTAAAACAGTTCATGGACAACTGATATAATTATGTTAAAACTTTCATAAAGAATGATTACAACTGTCAAATTTTTTATTCCATTGAAAAAAATTGATAGGAGAGAGAGAGAGAGCAAGAGAGAGAGAGAGACAGAGGGAGACAGAATAAGCAAGAAAGAGATAGAGAGAAAGAGAAGTGGAAGAAAAAGAGAAAATATGGAATTAAAAAAAAAAAAAAAAAAAGAAAAATTAAAAAAGACAAGAGAGTGAAACAGAGAGATATTCAGGGTATGACAATAACACAAGAAAAGAGTACAGCCACCTGTGGTGACACTCAGCCCGGATGATGAGACGCCATTCCTTTCTAAGTTCCCACCACATGTTGTGCCAGGCACGGAAAGTCAACTTCAGGATACGTCTCTCATAGTGTGCCCTGTAAATATGACATCACATCACTCATTACAGTTATAGACAGGGTTCCTATTAAATATTCTCAAAGCTGATAACTTAAATTTTGTTAAATCCAACAAAGTTTAATCTGCAATGTAAAACAAATAAATCATTCACTTTTGTTCGAGATACACGTTTTTATTCTGGATTAATTATTTTTTAATGTAATCCTATATTAACACTAGGCCTTTCTGTCATAATCTCCATATAACATTGATGAAACCATGTCAAATCCGTGGTAGATTCAAGATGGCAGCCTCTTCTTATGACAACCACATAATAGAAGGGAATATAAATTTCCCAATGTTTATTCTCAGACTTGGGGAGCACATTATACACAGCTGTGACACTTACTCAAATGATGGTAAAGTCTGATAAAAACTTGGTTGACTGTTTGAGCAAGTGACTTAGATTTTCACTCAGTATTTGATCAATTGACTTGACTCTGTCAATGTTCAAGTAGGTTATGTTGATTTTCAACCAAAGAAATTGAGGATTCAAAGATATTCTTTATCTTACCTAGCCTGAGATGGGGTGACTCTACCAAACACCTTCCACTCCAGATGTGAAAGAATTTTCTTGCCAAAGTCCTGAAACAAATGAGATTCTTCATCCATAGTATGATGCTGCTGTCTGAGCATGATGCTTTAGGAAGGCCTCAAAATTCACTTTATATACATGTAACTACCTTCATTTAAGGAGACTAGGACTGGAACCTTGCTTTTCTGAATATTTTACACTCTGGTGGGAAGAGATAATCGACACATGGTAGCAGTTGTAATTAACCAACAAAAACTAAAACAAAAGCTGTCATTTATTATGTGCACATTTTGTTTTTACAATTTGAATGCTAAATTTTTGCTGATCTCTATGTCAGAGGGTGGGAAATTTCTACATTTTGCATGAGAGGAAGAGAGAAAGGGGGGGGGGGGAATTTTTTTTTCTCCAAAAATTAATGAACTAAAAGCCCTTTTACTGAAATATGCCTGGAGGAGAGAAAATGTACAAAAGAATTAGTTAATTTGTTCACTCTAAATGATGGGTATGGAATATTCAAGCTTAAGAGTTGCCTTAAAAAAATTAAGTTGTATCTGAAGACTATTGCTGCAACTACTATAGCCAATACAGCTTCTACTTCCACGGTACCACCCCTACAAAACATGTTAATATTACTATTAAATGATGACAGCCTTGAATGGAATTAAGACAATAGTCAAAAATTGAAAATACAACAAAAACAGTTTACTTATATATTTTCTTTACATTTACTAATTACTAAGCAGAAATTGATATTGTATTAAGTATACTTCATGTTTGACTACAGAAAAAAATCCAATCGGATAATACCTGATCCTAATTTCTTTGACACGTCCTCCTTTGTTCCATGTGTAGCCAGGTCTATAATCTTTGATATTGACAGTTGGTTGTCTAGGACCAGCAGCTGATTGCTTTTTTCTGCGCCGCACTCGAGCATTACTTGCAGGAGCTTTTGGAACATGTTCTGGTTCTGCAACCCTGGAAAATGTTACACATCTTACATAGTTGACTTCGTGGGGCCGCCATGGCCAAGCGGTTACAGTCGTGGACTACAAGTCTTTCAGCCCCTCACCGCTGTGGGTTTGAATCCCGGTAGGGACTTTGGATTTTTCATGTGAGGAAGCCTTCCAGCTGGCTTGCGGTAGGTCGGTGGTTCTACCCGGGTACCTCTGTGTACTCGGGGTCTTCCTCCACCTGTAATTAGCTGGACGTCGCTATATGATTGAAATACTATCGCAGCGACGGTAAACCCCAATACAACAACAACAACAACATAGTTGACTTCCATTTACTTCCAAACGAAGACATGTCACAGGTTGAATACTGGTCCCACTCTGGAGCTCAGTATATACATAGAGAGAGAGCTGCACAATGTGAAGGTGGTGCATGAACAAGCACAGTTTTAAAGATAAAACTTTTTAAAGAGGTAGAAGTTGTTTAAATTTTTTGGCACCAAGCTAGCCTTGAATGCTGTGTTGATATGCACTGGTATTTTATTTTTTCAAGCGTAGTTTTACAGGGTTACTGTGTGAGAATATTAATTTAATGACATTTTTGACTACCTTGTGCTGTCAACAGAAGCTATCAACCCTTTAAATGTAAGCAAGAGCAGGTTTTTTTCCTGATAATAAAGATGACCGAAGAAGCCTTAATTCCATGTTTAATGGTTAAAAGTATATTTTTCTTGAATTTGGGAAAAGGAAAAAGGAATGTGCAAATACTGGCCCTAGACTGCCACCACTTCTGCCCCAGTGGTCCCATCAAATGGGTTACTTTCATATTGTTTTAATTCATGTCATTCTATATGTATACAAATGCTTCACAGTGTTTAAGCTAGAATTTGAACAGGGCCAGGTGCGTAGAACCAAGCTGGGGTCCCCCCTCCTCTCCATCTGGGGCTCAGATGGAGGCCCCCAAAGAAAATTAGTTGTTCTTAGTTTAAGGTTCTAGAACTCTAATACAAGATATTTAGAATTGCAAAAGTAATAATATATACCAAAAGTATGCCATAAAAGACAATCTATAAAGTTTAATTAGATTTACCAGTTGTAACTCAAGTTATAGAATTTTTTTTTTATTTTGAACAAAAAGGACTATAAGTACATTTTTTAATATTTTTTTTTGAATTATGAAATGTGTAAATTAACTTGGCTATAAAATTCTGTATATTATACAGAAACGAAATTGCGAAGAAGAAACACATTTGTTATATCCTTCTTTTTTCAAATTCATATGATTTTTTACATGATTTAAGTAAAATATACTGTATATAACATAAATGCAAGCACAATCATGGGACTTTCTTCAAAATTTGCTTCAATAAATACGTTAATATTATACATGTACTTTTACCACAGTATTTAGAATTATACAAGAGCAGCGCTTGCGGGTGCCAACACTTGTCTGTTTTTGCCAATGTTATAATTTTTTTTAAACATTACATTTAAAGAAGTTGACCTTGAAAATCACAACTAAAACATGCAAAGTTGAAGTACCATACCCTTTAAATTTGACCTTTGACCTTGAAGGATGACCTACAAAAGGACACATGCCAGGCGCAGCAAAAGGGCAGCCCGCCCTGCGAAAAAAGGCTTGCTGGGGCACTGCTTTATTATAGTTTATAATGTTTATTACAGAATCTTATCATTGGTGTATCTAGGCATATAAAACCAGGTGATATACCACAGCCCAACATAGGTTCATTTCGCTACTATTTTAAAATTTCATTTTTCAGTTGATCTAAATGATTGAGATATAACTGGAACGATATTGAGTTCATCTTTCAGAATATTTATAATAAATGCATTTATTTGATGTATAATTTGTCAAATTTTGATGTAAAATTACAGAAAAATCCTAATATTATACAAAGTATTTGTATATACAGAAAAATTATGAAAATGACCCATTTTGTGGAGTCACTGGGACGACCACAGCTGAAGAGAGGAGAACCCTGGGGTCTGTTGGGAAGACTGCACTGATTTAAAGCACATGAAGGGAAAGATACCTATGAACAGTCCCTGATATATAAGGGGAAAACGAGCCATAAAGGGTGAAGAGGGTTTAGTTGTTTTCTCAAAATTTGTGTTAAATAGTAAAATAAGTCTTAGAATCTTGTGTAAAACCCAGTATTGGGATCTACAACATATTTGATTCAGATTCAGGATCCTAAGGTGGGAAATCAGATGAATCTGTCACTGGAAAAGGAACTGTAACAACAGTAAAAACACGATGATAGAAAATCAAGCAGTTTCCTATTAAAATCGTAACACATTCAGAAAAACTTCAAACTTAAGCTTAAATTCTCAACATAATTTTCTTTAGATGCAAGGATTTTAAGCAAAATATCATCACTGACATTGTCAATGATTAACTCGATTTCGAGTTATTTCCCCTGCTGTAGTATGCATGTTCAATCTTGTATTAAAACTTACGGTTTCACAAGCTCAAGGATTTTGTCAGCTGGTATTGTGACAGTAGAATATGGATTTAATTCCCCATCTCCTAGACCTTCTTCTGCCCTTGCTAGCAAGCGCATTTTCTCTGCTTTTACTTGCAATCTTTCTCCAAACTCTCTTATGGCGGCAAGCCGGGGATCTTCCTTTGGAACATCATTTATTTCCTTACTTGGGTCGATTTGAGGTTGAACTGGTTTCCCTGGTGCCAAATTATTCTTTTCTGCAATTCTAAATTGCCTTCGATCCATGACGAGTCTTATAAATAGTGGACACAAACCCAAACCGTGTTATTTCCATTTTCATAAATTCACTTTCAGCGCCATTTGTAAACAAGAAGATGAATCAAGGGAAGTAATCCTTTTAAAAAATCAAGAGTAGTTAAAACCCGTACAATACACACGACCCTTTCAACGACTTGTTATCATTTGTGAAAATAAGATCAATTTTTGATAAGCCATCACAATTTGCACATATAGTCTACAGGTAAACATGATATACTGATAAAACATACACAGAGAAGCTTCGTGGTATAAACAATGAAAGCGAAAATAAATGAAACTAAAGCATAGAAATTTCCTCTGTGCACGGGTACAGTAGAATGGTGAAATATTTCTACTGCCACGAGGATATCTAAAGGTGATACCGTCTCACGCTATGATATATATAGGTACGTGTGTATTGATAAATATGCCACATTTTACGATGTTACACATCCAATAATTAATCAAGCACAACCCGCGTGTCACGGGACCTTATTATGAAAATTAGCAGCTGCCTGGATGCTATTATCAGTATAGAAAAAATATGCACATTACATAACCATTAACGAGAATTTCCATTGCGCAGTAAACTTATGTATACATGTATTATAGAGTACCCGTAAAATTCCCATTGCGTGTTTTGCTAAGGCGCAATAAACTTATGTAGGCTTATACAGAAACACCCGTGAAATATATATTTTATATTACATAATTAATTACACAATTTATATTTGAAATTTAATTTAAAAAAAAAATGGGTGAAAGCTATAAATCATTATATTACTTATTTTATTATATGACAATTAATGTGCTGAAACAGCTGTGTCCGGTTCCGTATAACCATCACATATTTTCTTATATTTAACACGTTACATATACCTTTTAGGCCGAATTACACTCCGCGTCACGCGCGTGTATTCTATATATAGACATGCATAGTGTGTTGCACTCGAACAGCTGGATTAAATGTATTTGATGCAACTTTATTAATATGATGTTGAAAATGTATGAAAAATAAACACGTTAAATCATTATTTTCAGTTATTATTTAAAACTATTTTTTTGTTGTTGTTAGATTACAAGTAGAGAATTTGTTCACAGTACGTTCATTCATGTTTTTGTTTGTTTGTTGTTATAATAGCGATTTACTGTCAGTATAGGTCATGATAAAGATCCTATATATGTATATACATCATTATATGCCGGAAACCTGATTGCAATTATATTTCAATCGCAATAATAACAAGACTACATAATTGATAATTTTCTGTCGCAAACTTGCTTTGTATTCGATAAGAAACAATAATTGATGGATTATAAAGTAAATATAAGCCTTAATGTTAATGAAAATATAATGTTTCCATTGCATGTTTTGCTGAGGCGCTATGGAAATTCCATTGCACATTAAACTTGGATATGAATAACAGTACACCCGTGAAAAATAATTATTTAAATACCAAATGCATTATAAATCCGAAGCGTAATTTAAACATTTCGGTTTTATAAACTCGATGCTTAACTTTTTATATGCATTACTAGTATATGTGATTTTTGATACTATATGAATTTCCCGATGATTGTGCCGCACCAAATAATATAACGTTGCCGCGCAATGGATCAATAATAATCACAGCAAAACTATATAGTAAATGTATTTCAGTCAAACTTACTTTTTATTCGATTAGAAAAAATAAGTGATGAATATTTGTTTTCTTCATATTATTCATATTATGGTCATATACACTTAACATAAAAGAAACTGAATAAGACTGCCTTTAGAAAACGAAATCGGTATCACACACACACACACACACACACAGAGTCTTGTAATACTAGATGTCTCAGAATATCTGATACCATTTACAAGTGCATTATTTATTTTATCGAGAACGATACATTTATAATGAACACAAAATGTTATTGTACACATAATACATTTTTACTTGACATAAAATGCATACATATTGGTAACTAGTTCATATGTATAGTATATTTTCAGATGACGTCCTTTTTTAGAAGTGAACGCTTCTAAAGTCAGACAGTGGATTTTCTACTTACAATCACATTACCGCCACTTATCCACACATTCGCGTTGAAAAATAGTACCACTTGTTGTAGAAGTCAACACTGCAGTTTTGATAAAAGTTAGATATATTTGAAAGCATTGGGTATAATCACAATATCTGTGCAAATATAACTGTAAAAGAAGCAAGTTTATTATTCAGTGTTCATCCACAGTTTCATTCATTAAACTACCTGTAAATAACCTTATTTGCGCCACAAATTTACGGCTGCGGAATTAGCTCATTGTTAAGAGCGTCGTTCAGTATTTTGTTCTTGCATGGGGTCGTGAGTTCTAGTCCAGCTGAGACCGTTTTTTTTTTCCGTTTTATTTTTGTAATACTTATTTTTTATAATCTTGGGTTACATATTTAGATTCTTTTAATTCTAGTTTTTATACTTCTATTATTTTTAATTATTTATAGAGAGGTCGATTTTTCTAATATGAGTGTCCTGCTCATAGACAGGTTCAGTTTTAAAGTATAAACAGTGGAAATGAGAGGGGGGCAGTATGTTTAATGTAAGCAGTCAATTGGAACATTTTGTTTTTAATCTTTTCTTGTTAGAGTCTCAAATGACTGTCTACTAGTGCCCCAAGTCGCATCTGTATGTCACAACTCAGAAAGTACTTTTGGGATTGAGTTTATACTTTATACAATGGTCAAATTTTACTTACCAAGAACAATACCTCTACCTTGCTTCATCTCTCTTACTTAATTGTATGGTGAAATTATGTTTTTCTAGAACATATTTTAAAAACTATTGAAGGCATGCATATCATTATTTACACATTGAAAGAATGTGAAGTGACAAAGAACAATAACTTTATCTTGTCCCATTATCTTGCTTTTCTATTAAAATTTAAATTATAAGTATTAACGGTATTGAGAGGATCAGTACTAAGAACTATTATTCTTGATCCAATTTAAAATAATCTATCTTACCTACTGTTTTAATAAGATTTAACTTCCCTGATTTTTTACGTGCATACCACACAAAAATAAATAAAGGGATTGCCTTTATAATTCACACATTTTAACTTTCGCTTCTGACAGTGCTCCCAATGCTTTGATTGAGATGACAACACTATCTTAATTTGCACTCCTCTACTATCCACGATTAGGATCTGACAATATCGCATTAAGGGTCACGTCAGAATGACCTTTTAAGTAATTTATATGCATAAACAAGTGCTCGATTTTAAAACAATTGAATAGTGCGTTTCTAACTGACTTCTGTAAAACATTTGTCACAGGGTGAGAAAAATGTGCAGCTTGCTCGGGACTCGAACCCGGGGCCTTTTGCTGACAGGACGAATGTTCGTTCTAACGAATGAGCTACCGCTCATGACAGCGTCTTAAAGTTCCCTAAAATTCATATCACCCCAATGGGGATCGACCCAACTAACCTCGGCTTCAAAGCCAAACGCCATCAAGGCCGAATTATTCATGTGAAACCCATGGTCCCTATCCTATGGTTGGGCACTGTGACATGATATAATTCATGTCTGCTCAGACGAATCGCAACAGTAAAAATCATTCCCTCGATTTTGCAGGACTTTTTCTAGTGAAATCATATAATTACGTCCCTATTTTTTAAATCAAATAACGTTCGCCACAAGCCTTCTATTTTGTTAATCGTGTTATAAACCAAAATAAAGTATATATGTATATATATTCTGAATGACAAACTTGGATACGTGGAGAGATAACACAAGATTTTTTAAAAGAAGTTAATTGCGCGCGCGCGCGCGTGTGTGTGTGTGTAGAGGGGCTCATACCTCTTTTCTTATTTCAATATATGGGTTAGACTAAGGACCAGGGTTAGTGTTAGAGTTAGTTTATATGGTTTTGTTTTGGGGTTGACATTATGGTAAGTTTTAAGCTGAATACGAAAATATTTACCACGGAAAATTCATCTCGCTATGGTAACACTCTGCATATACAGACCGAGGTACAAACCGTTTTAGTGAGGTATGAGGCACACATGCAAAACCTCGGTAAGAAAGGTCATATCAAACTCTCTGTCAGTCTGTGTGTGTGTGTGTTATACATTCCTATTTACAGATGATGCCCCATTCTGTCCGAAATAAGAGGTAGCTTTCTCCGCTATCCACGCATATAATATCTCCCATCACGTTCAGAGAACAAACTTAGATCAAGGAATGGACCGCATCTAAGATCGGAAATTGTTCATTTTTATTTACCAAGCATATTCTATTAGTAGAAATAAAATAAATCAAACTCAATAATAATTATATATACCACACTTATCTAAATTGTATTCCATTGTTCATTCCATGAACAATAATAAGATATGTACATGTTATTTGTTGACGTATGTTAACAGTATTAATCTTTTGAGGAAACCTCTTACTTATACAACGTGCACCTTGTGTGTGTGTGTGTGTGTGTGTGTGTGTGTGATTACCACCTTCATGTGTTGTCAAAGTCCTACTTGTTGATTTATATTCACGTGTTTTTTCTTTGTATTGTATGTAATATGATATGTAATTTTTTTTTTTATTGTAAGCAATACAACATCAATCTGATTAAAAACAAATTTATAAACATCTTATTTGTTAAGAACAGAAATATGTTCTCCGTTAATGTGACTTTTTCAATAGCCACGTATACAATATTAATTAAAGGGTGCATTAAAGTGCATTTTCTTAAACGTAGTCTTTCATATTCTTTATCCATGGTTCTTCCGGCTCAGATGCAACGGTTCCAGTGTAGATTGAGCGATAACAATAGTTTTTGAATCCCATAGGGTCTTCACAAATAATACGCATGTTTTGTAAGAGCATTTCACGCATATTCTTGATACGGGTGTTGTAGTCGAGAATGGTTGCCAAGTCGTACAAATAGTCAACAAGAAAAATGGAACCATTTATGAGGTCACCAAAGTACTCGGGTGCCTTGTTAATCCACTTATCGATGTCCTTTTTCCATGTTTTCTCTGGATGCTGGCTCTCCTTCAATTGCCCCTTGTATATATCTGCAATGATAATAATGTTCACGTGGATATATGAGTATTAGTAATTTGTTAATTAAAAGGTATTTGTTACGTCCTTCAAAGCTGGATTGCAATGCATCTTTCATGTTAGAACTGGAAATGATGACCTTACCATAAATGTTATCTTACCTTTTAAAAAGGAAATGATTTTTTTTACACATTATTTTATGATCTACAGTGTCGAAAGCTTTTTGAATATCAAGCATAACCATCCCTGTGTAAAAACTTTGAGCTCTGTCTTAATGTAATTAGAAATGTGTATTTAACATGTATCAGTAGAATAGGAGCTTCTGAAACAGACTTTTCAATCAAGAAGGATCCCAGTTGTGTATAAATAGACCTTTCCAAAATTTATGAGACAATGCTAAAATTATTAACTGGTCTATTATTGCCCAACTCTAGTCTGCTATTTTTCTTATGCAAAGGCCTGACTCTAGCATGCTTCATGTAATCAGGTAAAGTTCTCTCAGTTATAGACATATTCATTATAAAAGTAATTAGGAGTTTTAAAATTTCAGCTCCATCCTACAAAACCGGGCATTATGCTATCTATAATTCAGTACTTTTAGATGTGTTCAAATTGAGTAATTTTTTATATAAAATTTTCAGCTTCTGATTTTAGATGGAATTAGTTATTATTTGGATTCCTCTTAGTATAAAATTCTTTTAAGTAACTTTACTCTGCATTAAAAATATTTAAATCTTCAGCAAAGAACTAGCAACAGTGGTGAAAATGGTTGAAATGGCCAACAAGTGATTTATCTTCATGATAATGTTTGTCATCGATATTCAGCACTATTTTACTTAAAATCATCTTGATTTTTTAGTTGTTAAAATGCTTACGGTTAAAATATCGCTGTCTAATTATTTATACAATTTCTGGAGTAATTCATATTCCATCCATAGCGCATGGTCTTGCGATTGCCTGAGAATTAAAACAATAGGGATGGTGGCTGATTAATTTCATATCGATGAGGAATACTTATTTTCTTCTTTCCTACAGAAGAAGAACACATTTTGAATAATGGTCCTAGTAAAAGGTCTGCCAACTTGGAATGGTAGCATATGCAAAAGGCAATGTTAAATATTTATATCTATGCATGCATTACCTGCAAACCCAGAGTGCCTGGAAATCAATAGTTGGGAAGGTAACCAAGGGATATTGTAGGCACATGTAGAACACTTTGTTGTTGCCTCCCTCTGTGAAAAGAGTCCCCTTGTAAAGATTATCTGGGTAGTAGGAGTATTCTCGCCCTTGGCACAAATCCTTGTCCATAAATGGGAATTTGACCTGATAGCCAGTGCAGAGGATAATCGAGTCGAACTCATCACTTGATCCGTCAACGAAATGAACCTTCTTGCTTTCAACTTTCTTCACAAGAGGTCGGACGTTGATGCCTTCTGGCCATTGAACTGGTGCCGGGCGTGTCCTCCAGGATATCGTAACGCGCTTAACCCCATATTTCAGACCCATTGAGGCCAAGTCAATGGATGTATAGCCGTTCCCGATAAGCAAAAGCCTTTGATCTTTGTACATTCTAATATCACGGACATCGTGAGCATGAATTACGCCCCCTTTGAAATCTGCAAGTCCCGGAAAGTCGGGCTTGTTCGGAATATTGTAGAGACCGGAAGCAACAATGACGTGGGTAAAAGTCTCTTCGCTTTTCACTTCGTTTGCAAGATCTTCATACATGACCCTGAAGTCATCGGTGTCTTGATTGTATCTCACGTAGCGGACCGCCGTTTTAAATTTGATATTCAATGACAAGTTCAACTTTGTCCACATACCTGTAAAAGAGTTAAATTCACCTAGAATATGATGATAAGTCATTCTTTGAAATTCAAACTTATTTTTACGGCAATTTCGAAACACTTGCTTTTTGCTGATCTCTTTCCCTCCAAATAAGTTTGGGTTGAATATGTAAGTCGGAATAAGAAAACCATGCACCAAATACGTTTGGCGTATTTTATGAAAGCTAACTTAAGTGAAGCCTACTTTAGAGGTAACGGTATGATCTTCTTAGTTGTTTATTTAGAAATATATATTCTATATTAATTTAGGCCAAAAAGAAAAAAACTTGTTTCCGCTTCCGGCTCTAAAAAAAAAATAGGGTCGGTAGGTAGGGATTTCTTTTCTTTTTTTTTTTTAAGAAAAATGATTTTCAGTTAATTATTTAAAGCTTTCCATGTGATTGAATGCAATAAGTGACATTTAATGTAATTTCACACAAGATTGTATGTTAATATGTCCATAAGATGCTATAAAATCTTGAAATTAATTTAAATGACTTTATTTCAGTAGATGTCCTACATTGAGTAGACGGCCTAATAGACACTGGACAATAGGCTGTCACGAAAGACAGCAATGTCAGAGCACTTTAAGGTCTGGCTTGCTGAACAAGTATTTTTGATGTGAAATAGTTATATAAATTATAGGTATCTGAAATTAAAAAGGGTGACATCCAATACAATTTATTTCAGAATTTATACATTTATGTTTCCCCATATTATGTTGTCAGATTAATGTATTGTTGAAACTTCTAGTTGTTAACAATTTCAACTATAGACATTTTGAAGCTAGAAAATAAAATTGAAATGAAATTGCTTTGTATAGAATTATATATTTTTGTGATGTCAGATCGTTTTTGAAATAAAACTTTTCAGGAGTCAACACTTTTCAGCCAGGAATCCTGTCGGGACATCTGCTTTTCAAATCAGAAGCCTCTGCTTAAATAAGGAGTCCCTTAAATTGTTTTTAATTTAAGTTAAATTCAGTAAAAGATTGTTGGGATATTTAAAACAATATTAAAGTGCACTTATAATAAACTTTAATTATGTTTATATTAGATTAAATGGAAGTTTGTAATACTTTTAGATCATTATATCTTTTATGATATACAAATATGAAAATAATATATTAATGTTTTTTAATCTTATCAAATTTTTATAGAATGGTAATGCAAGTTTGCCTCAATGCATTACCCCACCCACTTCACTACGATCATATTATTGTAAGTACAACGTTTTCATTTATTTTTTAAAAATTACCAAATTTAACCATTTTATTCTGTAACAATATTTATCAGTTGATGCTTTTTTAGAAACGATCATACTGGAAGTAAACAAGGTTATATTTAAATAGCTTTTCACGTGCTATTAAAACCACCAAAGGCATTTAAATTGAATTTTAATTATAAATATTATGAAAGAATGATATTGTGTCAAGGTTGAATGCCAGATTTGAAGTATTACAAATATTTGTGCCGATTAGGCTATTCATTTCATATTCATAAACAGACCCGCAAAATCAACTTTTACTTTCACTTTGAAATTATCTTGTGCCGTGAACATTATGTGTAGGTATGTATTCACACATTTCCTCTTCAGTTATCAACAATTAAAATGGTGCTGGCTGTTTTATTTTTCCGATGATTTGTTAGAGTAATGTTATTGATCCAGGTGGAATTCATGTTGAAGAAAAAAAATACGGTCGGTGGCAAAAAAAAAAAGAAAAAAGTTTTTATTTCCGGTTTCAATTTTTGAAAGATTACGATGTGTATTGACAAATTATACGTCACACAACAATTGATTTCATTTAATAATTATGTTTTCTATTGAAAAATCAAGAGTCCCGACGGAAGGAATCCCTTGCCAAGTTTTGGTGTTATCTGGATCGCGGGAATGCGTTCGTGTCGAACAATTACGCGGAAAGGACCGAAAATGCCCGAAATGAAATGGCGACTGTCGAAGAGATTTTAATCTTTTATCAAAATTTTGGAAAAAAAAAATGATTATGGTCGGCGGCAAAAAAATAGGGTCGGTCGGGGTAGCGGAAACAAGCTATTTTTTTTAGACCTTATTGCGAAAATAAAGCCGTTTCAATATGATTGTACTTATTGGTTATTTATGTTATTTAGGTAATTTAGTTTTCTTCAGATTATGGAATGCATTTGAAGGCATTGCATGATTATCTAAAATGGTGTATTCCAGTATGATATGAATATGGTCATGGAAAGTGCCCATTACACAGCTGATCTACCTTAACATCAAATTGAGTAGTTTGAATTTTGCAAATATAGCATTTTATTCATACCGTTTAAATAATCCCAAATCTCAGGTCTGGTCAAGAAAGATCTGTATGGCTTCCCAAAATGTTCATCATAAGTGTAGTACGGCAATTCCAAAGATTCCTTCGGGGCATTGATCCAAAGGTTCTTGTACATACTACTATGAACAAGTTCACCAAACTCGTCTGTACCTGTAATGAAATAAGGTTATTGTTTTTCTCATGTTTGTCTGTGATGACTCCTTTTAAACTATACTTCAAATGTAACTTAGAACGTTACGAGAATAAATGCCTTAAACTTACCAGTGATGTAGAGAGTTTCAAACAATCAAACATACGGTCGTTTTAATGTATGGTACCCTTTTATGCATACAACGATGTATTTTAAACGAAGCTTGTGAACATTTTTTATAGTAAAGAATTTGGTGTGTAGTTGTTTGATGTATATTCTATCTTTTTTTTTGAGGGGGGGGGGGGGGGGGGGGGGGTTACGAATTTCTAGATGACGACAAGTACATAAGCCTAAAAATGAAACTACAAGATATTCATTTCTGACACTGCCATGATTTGAAGTGCATTTATATTAAATATAAATGTTATATTCCGCATTTGATAGGACGGTCAATGTTTTTAACCCCACTATCGCATAATATAACGTCGCGATATCTGAGTGTCGATTATTTGAGCATTGTAACTACTTAATCCTGATGCGGATGAACGAGCAGAATAATGGAGAAACAGTCTCAACTTTCAGGGGCATGCGTTTTATGCAAAAATATTTTTACTTTAATTATTAAGGGTGTTTAGCAATAAAAGCTATAATCATCATGCCAACTAAACTAAATCCTAATTAAGGCCTTGTCTATTGAGAGGATAAATATAAAAAGGAGAACGATATTTTCATAACTCATGGTTGACCTTTTATTTCTGAATAACATTTTTAATAGGGATGTCAGTATGGCTGTCTGTCATGAAAATTTGTTTCGCGTATCTCCAAAGCTACACCTCATTATATCATTCCTGCCATTGTAAGAAGGCGTAAAGTCTGGTCATCCGTGTTTAAGGTAAAGTCCCTGTTATGGTTTCGCTACATCTTGGACCACTTAACCTCTACCAAGATAACCTAGGTACCCTATGAAACATTAGGAAACCTTAGTTATCTCCGTGAAAGGCCATGAGGTCCGAAATGTAGCGGAACCATAACAAGGACTTTACCTTAATTAACATATACCTAGTAAGTCTTGTCGACTAAATTAATATATATGCTCGTAAATGTGACGGTATGACACGAACACCGCCATTTCCAATAATAAAATCCAACAAAATCCAATAAATAAGCATTTGTAGCAAACATTTTCTCTCTTCTCTTATGCCACAGTTCCGTCCAAAATGCACGAGGGTAGAAAATTCTGTCAGATCTTAGCGTAGTCTTCTGTGATCAAAGTACCCATAAACCATTCCAAATTTCAGCACAAGCTAGGTTCCGGAAAACCTCAAAATGATCAAGTTTTTTTAAGGTCAAATAGCTATGAGTTAAAAAAAAAGAGGGCGATTGTAAAAATAGACAATCGATCTGTAACTTATAACATCTGCAAACAATGTCAAGCTATACAGAAAAAAGGTGCGGAACACCGTTGTATTTCAGAATGACGGACATGTATATGCACTGGCGTCATAGAGGTGGGAACATGATGGATTAAATCAATTCAAATGATGTTGAATCTTACATAATATCAAAGACAAACAACACAATTCATAACCAGAAAAAAATAGAACGAGGAATGTTCGAAAATATTCGGCACATGTCCCGAAAGTTTTTGAACAACCCTCGTATATATACGATAGGATTAATCCTGTGGTCATGTAAAAGAAATATATCGAAGTCTTAACGCGTAACATTAATTTGTTTAATTAAAACTACTTTCCGTGTAAATGAATTTAGTTTGACAATAATCTTTATTTATTTTGATTTTATGTTCTGTATGTTGAAATTTAGTTGAAAAACCATAATGCTTTTTGTGCTATTTTTATCGTTTAACGCACTTAATGTTCGTCCAACAAGATACTAATAAATGTAATAAATCAACTTACCGGTCCTCCATTCATAATTCCATTGTCCACCCCATGTTTTTTGTCTCTCAAAACAGACGACTTCCGGTCGGATCGCAGGGTCAACGTCAGCAAAATGTTTCAACAGCGAAACTCCAGATGGCCCCGCACCAATAATGCAGACACGTTTCACCATGTTGCTCCTCTTGAATCTATATACACAAACTGAATGCGTGCTGCATGAAGAGATAATTATAAGCTAGATTCTGGCTCCTTCACTGCTCACAGAGTGTAGTCACAACAAGCATACGTGTACACATGAACAGTGTGCAACTGTTACATATCAAAGTTTGAGGCGCCTGGAAAAATACCATAGATTAGTTGTTTTTTTCTCTTGTAACGTTCAGTGTAATTATTTAACATAATAATATGTCTCTAACAAAGATGCTTCAATATGAGCTATGGTAAAATAAGATATGATTTAAGATATAAAAATGATAAAATTAAAACTGAAAATATACTGTTAAGTAAATGATCGGTAGTTTACAGCACCCATCAAATCGATAAGACTTTTTTTGTAATAATCATTTAATACCAGTAACACTATGTACCTTTCTTGAGGACATTTCTTGTTTAATCAATCTGACTTTACTCTTTGTGTGATATTGCCTGTAAACAATGTTTAAGATGGCAAAAACATTATTATTACTTTAGCATTGAAGACATTGTTGATTGTCTATTATTTATTTAATCTAATATATTCAACTTCAGATAGAATTCAATCTAAATTATATAAAATATTTAAGCAGAATATAATTCTAGAGGCGAAATGAAAGGCCAATTTTTGCAGGTTTTCAAACAACGGGTAATATACCGGTACAGTTAATTGAGTAATGGTTGCAAATATCAACAAGAGTTGTCTGTAAATCAGCGAACTCGACTATTCCACCGTCTTTTAGCTTAAACCAAAATCCCAGAAGGGGCCATTCAGTTACGAATACCATTTTGACGTGTCAAGTCAATCTAATATCTGAGTGCTGAAATAAGCTTAATAGTATGTTGCATGCAAAACCTTAACTACTTTTTAAGTGCAAAAAGGAAAACTTTGATTTAATTTGGTCAGTTGTTTTTTGACGCCCCCCCCCCCCCGTAGATCCTCGTGATGTCTTAAATCAATATTAAGATGTATGCATCATAGTATATTGTTTGCAAAGTGTTCACCAATTTTAGTTGCACGCAAAACTTTCATTAAGTTTTTAACTTCAAACGGGCCATAATTCACATGACTTATGATTTTAAATGGTATATAATGCCCCTGAACACTATAATTAAGTTTCAAGTCTATCCTAGCAATGATTGCTGATATATAAGCACATGTTGTATGCGAAACCATGCTCAACATTTACAAAGTCCAAAAAGGGTTATAATACTTCGATTTCGTCCTATTGTAATTATGCTGAAATCACTTCCACGAAGTACGACGCCAGTACGAAAACCAATAGGTATTTAATTTAATACATATTTTTCTTTCAAGAATACATAGGATTGAACAACAGGCTAAATGCCCATGTGAGTCCACTCCTTTTACAGGTCATGCATCATAGCATTGACAAATTAAAAGTATTGCATGCATTATGACAATAGATATATAGAAATACAAATAAAAAATAATATATTGCATTACAGGGAGAAATATGACAAAATTTGTGCCTAAAAATATATAAAGTGTCATTTATAGGGACCATCTAAAATCAAAGCGCTAATAGCGCTGAGAGTACAGGGTTTTTAATATGATGATGTCTCATTTCTTTTGTTTATCAAAGTAAATTCAATAAACGATAACCAAGTTTTCAAGCGACACCAATAAACCCAATGTTATAAATCCGCTTTAACTTTGCTTGAACACGGTCGTTAAAAAAAGATGAACACATTATTTGTTTCAATGGATTTCTAACAAAAAGCACATCGCTACTCTTACTTTCACCATTTCTCTTGCCCAAAGTTTACAAGATTATATGAATATGTGGAAGGAAATCTAAAATAACAAACTTCATTATTTATTTCCATGTTTTTTTTTTTCATTTCATTTTATATACACATTTTCTTGTTATAGATAAATTAATGATATTCAATATAACAAAAATATGTGTACATGTATCTTATATTGCAAAAATAATTAAAAAAAAAAGTTTGTAAACATTGTTCTCCGGCTGTGACTCGAACCAACACCCTTTTTCAACGCCGTTTGCATGGCGATCTAGCCTGACTATTTTACCCACTGCACTAATGAGCCATACAGAAGAAATTGCCTGTTGCTGAAAATTCCAGCCAGTCATTGTTTCAAATATCTCAGAATGAGGTTCGATTTTTTTTTTCGCTCGCGTACTTTCTTTTTTCATTACAGTTTATTTAAAACGTTATCTGCAGCATCGATTATTTTAATTCAGTTTCGCCTTCCATAACGCAATCATACTGAAATAAGTAAGAAAATTATCACCATTTAGTGATAAGACAAAAAACAAAATTTAGAACTATTTTTCTGCGTAGAAAAAAAAGGAATTCTATAAAATATAGATGCCTAAATATAGCCCCAAACTGTTGTCCGAGTCAACATGTGTGCCACCATAAAGCAGCGTTGCAAGCATCCCTTTTCAAACATCTCAAAATGCAGTCTTTTTTACATGCTGGTTCCCAATGAATTTCTGCGTTAAGTAAAGAAGCAAGTACCAGTAGAGCAGCGAAATGAATATTACATCATTTTCCTGCAATAACGGAGAATCACGCCAACAACAATAGTTCTTCGGCCTGATTCATTGACGCTTGCGTCAAAATTTTTCTTATAATACTTAACACAGTTTTCAGCACTTGTCGCCGATTGGTTTTATCATTCGACAACAGTTACCTCCCTTCATGTAACGTGCGTGTAAGACGGGACGTGACGGAACGAGACATGACTAGCTTGCTATAAAGCCCACTACACTATGTTAGCAGAGAAAATATTTGTGCATGAACATGAGTATATACATACACACGTACATAATTTTATGTATTGCATACAAATAAACACATTTTGTATATCATCACAACATACATACATCACTCTAATAAATACATGTTCATATACCATAAATTAAAAAAAACAACCACTAATTCCCAGAAGCAATCAACTAAATATACTTGTTTTGGCTTGTACTATATATAGTAGTGTTTGATATGTTCGTATATGCCTGAAACATGCAGTATGTATATGTATTATGTATATAAACTGGATTGACATACAAATTAAACCTATGATCTTTGGTTTTGTCCATATGAAACGTCCCAGACTAAGACCATATTGGTCGTTATTCTTAATTGTGACACACTTTTCAGTGTTACATAATTCATATAATACAGAAATTTAAAACAAGCGACATATTTATAAACAAGAAAGATATGATGGCCCTGGAATCGCTCACTTGAGAACCAGGCTCGAATTCCACTAACAATACTTAGCGCTAAATAAAACTTAAATTCTTAAACTAGGTAGATACACCTTCCACCATTGCAATTTTATGAAACATTCAAGTACACGACTCACTTAAAATGAATTTGTACCTTAATAACAAATAATAATTGATAAGAAATGAAACATTTGAGTATTTTTATTAGAGAAACAAGACTGATGAATATTGTCTCTAAGTATTAAAGTTTTACTTTGCGCTAAGAATTAATGGTGGAATTTGACCCAGGTATTAGTAGGAGGAAAAGGAACAGCAAATATCTTATGATGTTATGGAAAATGGGCTCTACCCCTTGCAAAAAATGTTTTGAAACTTTTGGTACATAGTGACCAAAGGAACATTTTAACAATCTAAATAGTGAGTGACTTAAGGAACACTAGTGCCAAAATACTTTAAAATTTAGCCTGTACTTTTGGACAAGAAGATTTTTTAAATGTGTACTTTACATATAAGGAAAACTGTTCCGTCCATTGCGGTTTTTTTTGACGTATCAAAATAGTCTTAACAATCATCTTAGAGTGTGACATAAGGAACATATGTGCCCAAAAGCTTTGAAATCTAGACAAGAAGATTTTCAACAATATGCATATGCGGAAAGCTGTCACCGCCCCATGGCGGCCATGGTCTACGATAGATAAAAATAATTATAACAATCTAGTTAAAGAGAGACCCAAGGAAATTCTTTGCCCAAAACTTCGAATTCAAGCCAGTGTTTTTGGAAAAGAACAGATCTTTCAAATTTGTATTATATGCATGTAAGGAAACCGACCCCTTCCTGCATTGATCCAACATCTTTAAACAATCTTGGTAAAGAGTGAGCTAAACATCTACGTCAAAATACCATGAAAACCATTTTGTACTTTTGGTCGAGAAGAGCTTTTAAATTTTTACATTTGTACCGTTTTAGTTGCCATGTCAACAATATTTCTGCATGGAATTTAATTATTTAACAACCCAAGGAACATTCCTATAAAGTTTTATTAAAATTGTCCAAGTAGGTTTTTTTTAACAACTCAACATATTTTATTCATAGCTATCGGCCTCCGGCCCAAAATCCAGAATACAATATACATCTATACATTTGTTGTGTCCATTATGTTATCATCTTACAAATACCAAATGACGTAAGTTTAACTAATAACCAGAAGTTAAACCATTAGTTTGTATTCTTAATTAAAAATTAAGAATTGTCAATAATTTCAAAAATATTAAAAAGGTAGATAGCTAATTTTCTTATTATATGAGCATTTTCTGACTTCAACAAGTCATAAAAGTTATGCATGTCTGACCCTCCTTTATACCAAGAATATAATACTTTTGACGTATTTCTGCAAATCGGGGGCATGAGAAAAATGCATGGTACCTCATCATCAAGAATTAGTATGTCGTTATGCAGAAAACAATATAAACAAATTCTGTCCTGTCTATCTATGTCAAAGTGTCTCCCTAATTCTATATTGAGTTTGTGACTCGAGCATCTCAACCGTGCAAGCGCTCTCACAAACTTATACGGCATATCCATCTAAATATATTTCACAGGATCAAGTAAAGACTTAATCTGTTTATATAAATCACATCTAGATGAAGAGTTAATGTTTTCATTCCAAGACTGAGTCATACAGTCAGAAAGTCGTTGCTTAAATTTTAACATGAATAGTCTGTTTTCTCTATATCTTGTCATACCCAAACATAGCCGAATCCGTATTGAAATAATAGATGTTTAATGTGTGTAACCCAGTTATTTCTACCTACGTTGGAGGAGGTTGTTTCAAGCTTTGTGTTGACGACGGATGTCGGATACTGTCTGAAATTAATATTGTGTTATCCCAGTTCTAAATGAAATTATCATTAGGCATTGCCTTACATTTAAGCAGGATAACATAGCCTAACTTAAAGTTGCTTTATTTTAAACTTCAGACGATGAACATTACAGATTCTAGTAGCACCCCCCAAGCGAGTTTATTTGGCAAAGATACAATCAATGAACTAAGATAATTTTGGTAAAATGATGTATACTGAGCAACTTAGATATAGCAATAAACAAGATGAAGAGAGTTGAATCTTTTGCATCGAGATCGTTTGTTTGCTAAGTTATCTTGTTATCCAAATCATCTATGCAGCCCGCTCGTCGTAAAGATTCATGGATGCGTCACTGGATTCTCAATCCATATAATCATGTTTAGTTATAAACAGACTAGGTTTATGATACAATACATACTGTACACTTATTTGCACACACCATACATGAGTATTTATTCATGTGTGTAAATTGGGTGCAGACATACGTTTCATGGGAAAAGTGAAATGGCGTAATAGTAGTTTATGGTGATAAACATCTTTCAAAAGAAAATAAGTACTGTTCTCTCTCCCTACCCAGAGCAACATTGAGGCAACCAAGAAATTTCACACATGGCGGACCGGAAATTAACTTTTTTCGATACTATCTGCATCGGCGGGGATCTTTGCGCAATGCCAAAATGAATTAACAGGTGTACACAATGCACCTGGTAGACTTCAGTTAATAAATTATAAGAAATGATTCTACATATCTATCTATAATTGGGAAGGGGGTGCGAGGGTCTGGTGAAAAAGGATATAGAACATTTGATTGAGCTCAAACTGCAATTATTCTTAACACAAAAAGAGATACAGACTCCTGTATTAGATGAGAAATGTACATGTATGAATATCGACAAAAGGGATAACTAATTCATGCTCAGTTTGAAGGTCAGTTCATTTTAGCACCAGCTCCTTCAATTAACATTGTACTTTGCAATCAAGTCAACTCTATCATAGAAAAGGAATTAATATACGAGTACATGCATATAATTTGTTTTCGACCCCAATTATGTATTTAATGAAAACAAACTGCACATTATATGTTGTTGTGTTCAAATAAACGGGAATCTAAATGGTGGAGGCGTTGCACAAACGAACACTATAATACATGGTGTTTCAGTAATCATTTAAGACAAATATAATTCGTGAATACAGGCCTACGTCCAGTTTCACTACGCAGTTTAAGCCTTTACCTCGATAAGTCACGGCTTGATGGTTATAAATTGATTGTAATTTAAATGGTATATGAAACAGTGGATTTTTATTTGCCATCCTGACTGTGTAGAATCTGAGCTATGCCATTGTATCAGCAAACACAGAAGACCCTGATCAGACAGCTCCTTGGAGAAGCTGTCTAATCTGGGTCTCTTCTAGCCAATGTGTCAAAATAATATGATGTTTGAGGAAAAAATGTCTTTTCACAGTAATCTCCATTAACCTGGAATTGCATTAAGAAAGGATTGCAAACAAGTCGAAACTGCACGTGCACTATTGCGTATAACATTGCCAGGTATGAGTAAGTTGGCAACAGCTTGTAGACAATATGTGCTTCTCATCATCGTCTTCAGCACAATGTAATGATATCTGTGAGCGTGTGTGTTATTTCTTTAAACAATTATTTTTTGAAATGTGTTGTGGTGGATTGACCCGATTGACTTTGGCTGATTGATAGTGAAGGTCGAGCGAGGTTAGCTAAATCCTTGCCGGTCATTATATTTTCGTGTCCAAGTCATCAAATATCAATCCAAGTTCTTTAGATGTTTTTTTAATGTCGATTATTTTACCAGAAACACACACACACAATTTTGATCAAACATGAGCAATTACAAAACAAACGATACGATTATTTTCTTCTTTAATAAATATAAATAACGAGAATAATAAACAATAAAATCAATTATAAGGTGTGGAATCTTGGCCAGCACAAGCTGGTGATGTGGTCTTCGTTGAATGGACCTTTGCCAGGACAGATCATATGAAATGCTACATGTCTTGGATATTACCAACACACGTGTCAGCTAGGTCACCAAGGCTCGGCAGATAGTCTGGTCTTGTTATACAAAACGCGATAACTGCATGTTCCAAATATTTCTTGGATGTGCTTGGCAGTGCTTGAGTAAACTCAATTACATCTTATGACAAAAGCTGTCAACTAAAAACCATACAAATTTATCATATTTATAAGATGTTAATATAAATGACACTGTCCAATCTCAACCAGACTTGAACAATAGGATGGCAACCTGTCCAAGATAAAAGTAAACAAAGTGTTTCGTCTCATGGGTCACATAGCTTCCAAAATTTCTTCCAACGATACAATGCCATGTTGGGTTGTACTTTTTGTCAAACTCTTTCTTGATAAATGCTGCAATGTCTTTCTCGATGTTGTATTTTTCGCACCCCTGCTGTGCACAGTCCACTGCATCTTGCTGCATCTCCTCTGACATGTCGGCATTCTTTATAACGGCCTTTCTATCCGACATTTTCTGCAAAATTCATTACAAGGAATGTTCATTTTTTTACATGGATAATGCATGAATTTCAAACATCTTTTTTTCTTTTCTCTATGCTAAACCAAGGTGGCCAAGATCAGTCGTCTTATATAGCAAACAGTATTATCAAATGTAGTTTTATATGTGGTTATGAATAGTATTATAGTCATAAATATCTTTGAAACGAACGGACTGTATAATGGTTGGAACATCCGGTGCCGACAGTTTAAGCTAAAAGTAAACAGAGACCCGTAACAAGAATCTTTTATCCAATCTAAACGTTTTATTCAAGAAAAACGACATTGAAATGGTACATAGTTTACATCGTGTACATGCATTTCACTACTTTGTGTTAAAATATAAAAACTAATAGATAACAATGCATCAAGATCTTATCATAATATGAAGAGGACCACGATACTATTCAAAGTGCATATGAAAATAGAAGGATATGGAACAATTCGCGGTCAGCCCTCGATGAGTTGGATAATACTATAATAAAGAAAAATGTTTCAAAATAACATCATCAGTTTCACATTAAACATCTTTCTTAACAAATTCACTATAAATAAATGCAAATTACAACAGAAATGTGTATTAATGTAAAATAAATTATAATGCATGATCAATATGTGTTACACTACGCAAATTGAAGGTGGTCTTAAAATAGAATTGTGAGCATGAATAATCTCTACCTGTTGAGTCGTCTGCATGCATTAGGTACCTATGATGTTAAATATGATTTTATATCCGTCTATAAATCTATTTATCATAGGATTCCATCGTGAGATACCGACAAAAAAGTAAATTTTATATTTAAAAGTGTGTTAAAGGTAAAAAAATTTGCAAAAATTAATTTATTAATTTTATTCCATTATATTGTTTAGTCAGATCATAAAAAATACAATAAAAGAAACGTTCAACTTACGTTTTCTGATATAAGAACTATTCAGTTGCAGATGTTGTCAAAGTTGTTTTCTTGTCAAATTTTGTTTGTTTACTAAAGCAGAACGATGGATGTACATTGTAGTAACTTGTCTATTGTCTCATTCGCTGATAGCTAGAAAATACTGAATTGCGATTGGATAAACGAAATAAGATTTTAGTTTCGTCTATCAAACATTACTGTATCTGTTTTAAAACGAACGTATATAAAGAATAATGACTACAAGTTTGGCATGATTAATAATATGTGAATATGTACTACTCACAGTTTGCTAAGCACAACATATCATGTGCCACTGTGAAATTGAAATGACCATAACTTCTGTTATATTTGTCTATATCTCTTAAAAATTCACAACCATCCTTTATAATCACAAACCTTTGATTTAATGCCAAACATCTCAAAGTATAATACATATGTTAACAACAACAATAAAGCAAAACGTTTTCTATTCTCTCTCTCTCTCACACACAATGAAATTTCAATATTATCTAAAATGGAGCGTTGAATTCTCATCTTTAATGTTATTGTGAAATTGATATTTTAGTACAAAAGTAATAATTTCAAGTAAAGGATTGAAACGTTTGTTTTTGCTGAGTATATTATTAGTGCTTAGCAAACCTTGAACAGTATAGTTTAATACGTAAATGTACATATACTCAGTTTAATGCATTTAATATTTAACTATTGCAGTCATACATATAGTATTCTTAACAATAAATCAAAAAGTACATGGATACATAATGCACTGGGAGACATTTAAAAGGTAATGTTCGACCTCTCATTATGAATAAGTGAGCAAGTTTTTACATTATGTTGTAAATACATGCACTGTATGCGTGTGAATGAATAGTTTGTTAACATTAATGGTTTAAACAAACAGAATTTAAATTTAACAAAAAAAAAAAGATTTACTGATGTAAATGAATAGAATATAACGAAGAGAGAGAAATAAGGAGAGAGAGAGAAATAAGGAGAGAGATAAGGAGAGAGAGAGAGAGAGAGATGGGTACTAAATAGCAATTATCCAAAAATGAAAAGAAGCATAATTATTAAAAGAAACACTCTTAAGCATTAATCTGTATGGTGTTTTTATAGTTACGATACAAAACCTTTTCGTCGAGTTTGATTAAATATTACTGGGGAAACATATCCTGTAGCCATTATTAGTGCTGGCCTCAGGGGTAACCCCGATCTTGTCTTTTGATGTGAGGGTTCGGTTGTTCGATCAGGATACCTCTGTGTACCTTGGTGTCCTCCTCTACCTGTTATTACATGGCAGAGTCATAGAAACAACAAAATGGCCAACTACGAAAATATTACGATCACGTGTCAGATTAAATCTGTTTTGGCAAGTTGAATATACATGTTGTTTCAAGTGACAAATGCTCTGTGACTTTCGGAATATCTGCTTAGCAGGACGCGCCTTAATTGGTCAAGTGATAGATTTCACTGACTATGAATTCAAAGATGAGGACGGGGAATTTTCAAGAACGTTCAAGGCGATAAGTACTGGTCCAAACCAAGAAAAACTGTCATTATACTATTACGTCGCACCTACGGCTAACATGAAACTTAAGTGCTTTTTTTTACAGAATAATAAAGTGCTTTTTTACAGAATAATAAAGTCAGTGTAAATTAAATGTAAGTTTTATTTTCCCTAATCGTAATATTGATATTACAAAGTGTAAATGGTTACAGATAAGAGATATGGCTTGAGTTGCCAGATTTGACCGGGTGAGATGCTTGACCGGATCCGGCAAATATGACCGATCCCGTTAAAAAAAATATTTCGGGTATAACTTTTTATAGGACTTTTTTTAGTTGGTCTTCCATTTATATGTTATTGGATAGTTATCTATTTAGGTATAATTACCTGTGCTATTCTCGTTTGTCGCACGGTATGACCGCGCGTCTGCAACTGTTGCGTTTATATCTATTCCGGTATATTTATATTATTCCATTACGTCACATGCAGAATAGAATAGAATAACTTTTATTTCCAATCAAGGGTCATATATATGACATATGAATCAGAATAATAATCAACTGAGATCAACTATCAAATAAGGATGTTAAAGAAAACAAAACTTGATTCGTATTGGAAATAACAATAAACTGATAAACTAAACTAACTATACGATATCTAACATACATTAAACATTATAATAATGTAACTACACAATAAAGCTATTGTTGGTCTTTGGATACAATTTTGATTTACAAAAAAAAAAAAAAAAAAAAAAAGAAAAAAAAAAAAATGTTTATAAAATTAATAATGAATTTATATATAAGATCAATCATATCTACAGTATTATTCTACCCTAGTGAAACTTTAAAGAAACATCCTCAAGTTTAACAAAAATATACTGTAACAATAGTTAGTAATGTAATTCACATTCAAGATCAATTACACTGTATATCAATATACATTTTTCTTTCAAAATATTTCAAAATACCTGAAAAGCATACTGAATAACATTAAAATATATTTTATCATCATTGTTTCTTAGTTTATAGCAATTAAATAAAAAAAATCTGTGAGACTTGTGATGATTATTTTATCTTCATTGCTCATTAACCAAATAAATTTGCTTATTTCAGACATTTTTTCGAAGTTCAAATTCTTATCTTTCATTTCATTACACAAAATGCTGCGCTGACTAGCAAAAGCATTGCAAGCAGTTACGAAGTGAAGCTCGTCTTCAACTTCTTTTGTATTACACAGCTCACAAAATCTTCTTTCTGAGTTAATCCATTTATATCTTCCTATCTCTATTTGTAACAAGTATTATGAAAGTATTGCTTAGGCAATACTAAGTCCACTACCGGCAAATGGAAAACTAAGACCCCTCAACACACACACAAACACAACCTGTTTATTTCAGTCATATAACAACATCCAGCTAATTACAGGTGGAGGAAGACCTGAGTGCAGAGAAACTGCTATTTAAAAAAAAAATTAATTCCAAGGGCCGTAATTCCGTCAAAAATCAATGGACCGGAACGAAACTCAAACTTGATCTGTAACTCATGGTGATAGATTCACACACCAAAAATTAGATGAATATCTGCAAACGTTTAGAAAAAAATCCGGAAAACTGCTATTTTAACGAAATTTTCTAATTCCAAGGGCCGTAATTCCGTCAAAAATCAGTGGACCGGAACGAAACTCAAACTTGATCTGTTAGTCATGGTGGTAGACTCACACACCAAAAATTAGATGAATATCTGCAAGCGTTTAGAAAAAAAGTCCGGAAAACATGTGTGTGACTGACAGACTGACGGACGGACGGACGGAGTGCAAACCTATGGTCCCCTTCGGCGAAGCAGGTAGGGGACTAATTAGCTGGACGTCGCTATATAACAAAAATACTGTCGAGGCGACGGTAAATTCAAATAGTCAAGTCAAGTCTCTATTAGGAATTTGTGGGAACTTATCCTTATCTTTGTAAAACAAGTTCTGATATCTTTATCCTTGATGATTGCTAAATAAGGTTCCCTACAATTAATTAAACAATGCGTATGTACGTGGTTTTCCATTTAACTTTTCAATTTATCCATAAATTTATTTTAAAATTGTATTTTTTTTTTATTTTTATTTTTAAAATTTAAATTTTTTTTTTACTTTTACACTTTCACTTTTAAGCATTTTTTAAAGTATGACGTGATATAAACAAGATGGCTACACGACGTGCGCGGAGCGGGAAAAGGCAACTCAAATCGGCATTACTTAACAATATATAGTGAAACAAAGTACGACATGGCATTTTTATGATAAAATAGGACTTTGTGTAACGAAAGACAACAATATTTGGGCATGACTTGTCCATATAACTGCAAATAAGGTGTTTGAATGGAGACACGTTTTGCATCACACAGGCGAAATAATGCGGCCTGCCGCAAGAATGCCACTTACAACATTGACAATCGTCGCAACAATACGTTGTTTGTTTTAATACGTTGTTTGTTTGCGTGGATTTAACTTCCAAACACAGTATTTCAGTGATTTTTGTGACTTGCATACACAACGTTTTAACGTGTTTCACATACATGTAGCCCAGGCAGTAACATTACTGACATCGATCAATTAAGTCCCAAGGAAATGAGAGGCAAAACTGGTAGATATACTAATAACAATTTACTTATTTCGTAAGTCACGGCCGGGAATCGAATGTACGACATCCAGATTGCGGCGAAGTCCGTTTTGAAAGATGAGTCAAATCTCCATGTTCTGTGTTAATGGCCAAAACTTAAAAAATACAGATATTATTATAAAAAAAACAAATGTACATTTTGGCCATACATTTCGGCATGATGGTAACATTTACAAAATATGGTAATTATCTGGTAACAAAAGATAAAATGCAAGAATATTTTAGGTTAGCTGTTAAAGATTTGATTTGATTATTTCATCTTTCTACACGGAAATCACAACTATGTGCATATGCATGTATTACTTTTATAACAAATATACTACACATATTAAGTCCAATTAAACTGACTTTTTAGCATGTGTGACATTCAGTCAATAAGAACTACTCGCCAACTACATTTTTGTGAAAAGATCGTTTCGGAGCAACTAGGAGGAATTATTAAAACAGTACCGGGACCAGACCGAGTTACGGTTCTTGGCCATACACTTTCTTCTTTTAAATTATAATATTACAAACTGCCTATTTTCCATAAGATGTAATAAGGACATACAATCACATCGTATTACTCTGATATCAAAACCATCAGTTCTATGACTGTTCTTTAATACTGAGAACAAACAAAATAGCTACGAGAATCATTCTATGTACCTTTCCCATTTTGGCTGTGGAAATCTAAACTCTGATTTCAGCAGTTTTTAAGAGACATGATCACAAACTCACGTGTTCTCTAGTGTAATTCAGGTCAACCATTGACCATGACATAACCCTGTGTACATATTGGATAATCTATGACTTGGTACGCATTGGAAAGGTCCATTACTTTCCATGACCGGAGATCAAAACAAAAAATGATTATTCACTTGTAATGGAGCAGAAGGGTTATATGTTCTTTAATATACATGTATAAGAGTAAAGAATCTACTATCTTTATCGGTCACACACACACACACACACACACACACACACACACAAAACAAGTATTATGAAAGTATTGCTTAGGCAATACTAAGTCCCCTACCGGCAAATGGAAAACTAAGACCCCCCAACACACACACAAACACAACCTGTTTATTTCAGTCATATAACAACATCCAGCTAATTACAGGTGGAGGAAGACCTGAGTGCAGAGAAACTGCTATTTAAAAAAAAAATTCTAATTCCAAGGGACGTATTTCCGTCAAAAATCAGTGGACCGGAACAAAACTCAATCTTGATCTGTAAGTCATGGTGGTAGACTGACACACCAAAAATTAGATGAATATCTGCAAGCGTTAAGAAAAAAAAGTCCGGAAAACTGCTATTTTAACGAAATTTTATAATTCCAAGGGCCGTAATTCCGTCAAAAAATCAGTGGACCGAAACGAAACTCAAACTTGATCTGTAAGTCATGAAGGTAGACTCACACACCAAACATTAGATGAATATCTGCAAGCGTTTAGAAAAAAGTCCGGAAAACTGCTATTTTAACGAAATTTTCTAATTCCAACCGTCAAAAATCAGGCCGGAACGAAACTCAAAATTGATCTGTAAGTCATGGTGGTAGACTCACACACCAAAAATTAGATGAATATCTGCAAGCGTTTAGAAAAAAAGTCTGGAAAACGTGTGTGACTGACGGACTGACGGACCGACGGACTGACGGACGGACGGAGTGCAAACCTATAGTCCCCTTCGGCGAAGCCGGTAGGGGACTAAAAAAAAACTGAAGTAAATCTGCGTATTTATTAGATTTACCATGCGTTTAAGCAAATATTTTGTGAATTATTGATATACGATATAAGTGATGAAATATAATGTTCTGATTCTATATACTTATGGTAAAGCTAAATGTAAGACTACTTATAAAATGTATTTAAACTACACTGAAAAGTAAAGTTACAACAAAAGCACCACACTGCTGATGCAAAGGCTCGTCTGTTTTGTTTGTTTGTTTTTTTTTTTTTTTAAGGGTGTGATTGTAGCCACTGTGATAGTGAACAAGTATGTAAAGTTTGATGACAGAAGGTTCAATTGGTTTAGAAGTTATGGCCAAGGTTAAAGTTATTCACTGTTTTTTAAGGGAGATATATTTGATCAAAATGGGCCAAAGTGTTATGGACCTTGATGGGAATGTATCCCTTTTGATAATGAACAAGTATGTGAAGTTAGAGGACATGATCATGGTTCAATACTCTAGAAGTTATTGCAAAGGTTGTTCAACGGATTTATTTTTAAATTGAGATAAAATTGATCAAAAGAAGCCAGTCATTTAGAAACACAAAACTATGCATAAAATATGTAAACTGATAAATAATTCAAACTGATGTTTTAAACAAATTTGTTAATTTAACTTAGTAACATTCAATTCATATCATAACAAAATAAACATAGACCATCCATTGTGGACCAGTATACGAATCACTCCTTTGTATTTAAGCCATCCTGCATTTGTAACACAATTTTCACTTACTGGAATATAACCCTGTCTATCAATATACCTTCTCTTTCCTTCTCAAACTCATATCCTGCTGCATCAGCTATCACTTTTGCAACCCCTCCACCATGCATCAGACAATCATTGGCAGCATTGACAATGACATCTACGTTCAGTCTTGTGATAGAGGCTTCATACATTTTCAGTTTCAGGCCATTTTCAAACTCTCCACTAAAGTTAAATCTGTCTTTAGATGACCAGGCATTATTGAAATTTACTGTCCTGCTGGAACTTGATCTTTTCCGATCTTTTACCAGAATTCTCTTTGAACCATAACCCATGACCTGAATATGCAACATCTGCATATGATGGTTTCGGTTGTTCTAGTCAATCTTCCATAAACGTACGTCTTCTTCTCCTTGTGGACTTAATCTCGCCAAAATGTACCTAAACGTATCAATATCTTTAAATAAGATGTCAAATCATGTATTGGATTTTTGAAGTTTGATTTTAATATGAAATAGAACATTTAGATATGAAATGTGTCCATACACATTGAGACCATGTTTAATAATAATCGGTTCACATTTGTTAGAGTTAGAGAGCAGAAACTGTTGATTTTGCACCTGAGTGGACGCCCATCCGCCCCGTAATAGACCCCATTTATCGACTGGCGAATAAAAATTGGATTTGATTTTTAGATGTATTTTTTTTCATATTATATTAAAATATATGTCAAATATGTTTCATATGGTCAGTTTATTCAACAGAAATATTACAAATATCATGAACGTGTGTCAATATGGGATTTTAGTATAGATTGAAAACAACCTGCGGATATAACCCTTTTATAATGCTGGGATTGTTTATAGGGTTTCAAAATTGGTCCTTAATAATATCCAATTACCAGAAATAACAAAATAATCATTCATTGATAAATAATTATAATACATCAATTATATAACCGAATCAAACAAGCAAGCTATGAAATCACATCATGTTAGATAACCTCTCAAATTTGACATT
>CM037785.1:23657194-23707194 GCA_021229015.1 Solen grandis | reverse complement strand
TTAAACCAAAATTTCTAATTTATAAAAGGGGCATAATTTGTTACATGTACCATTGAGAGTTATCTATCTTGATAGTATGATACTCCTAAACATATTTAAGATGTTTCATATCAATCCCATGCCTGAATACTGAGATATAAGCATGAAAGTACTTTGCATGCAAAACTTTAAATCCAAATTTAAAGAGTTATCTTTGGTTGTCTGATGCCCCTTAACATATTTATAAACTTTCAAGTTAATACCATGAATGGTCAGTGAGGTATAAGCTGGATAGTAGCTTGCATGCAAAACTTTAACCAAATTTAAAAAAGGTCGAACCTGAGGAGACGCCAGATGACACCAACGATGCCGCCCCCCACCTGGACATCAGTTTAAAGGACAGAATTTCCCATTGAAAAACCCATACAAAAAAACTGAACGCAACTGTATACATAGCATATAAGTTTGTCTCTCTTTACAGTGAAACTGAAAACGATGCAGTAAGCAAATCTCGTTCTCACAGGAAAAAGTGGGTTCTTCAACAGTGACATGCAGGACTCTAGCAGAAAGAAGACCCTGGTCAAGACTCAAAACTATACCTAATTATGCCCACCTTTGAAAGAAGAGGGGGCATATTGTTTTGCAAATGTCAGTCGATAGACTGCTTGGTTTCCGATTGATAACTGGAGAACGCTTGGGCCTACATTCCTAAAACTTCCAAGGGTGATTGGTCATGACTAGTAGATGACCCCTATTGATTTTGGGGTTACTTGGTTAAAGGTCAAGGTCACAGTGACCTCGAATGTGAAAATCGTTTCCAATCAAAAACTGGAAAACACTTGGGCCCACATTCCTCAAACTTCATAGGGTGATTGGTCATGACTAGTAGATGACCCCTATTGATTTTGGGGTCAGTTGTTCAAGGTCAAGGTCACAGTGACCTCAAATGTGAAAATCGTGCATAGGGGGTATATGTTCCGATAACACTTGTTACTATGTTGCAGATAAAAGAATTCAAACTAGAGCTATCCCTGCTAGGAGGTGGTTCATACATACAGGAATGATGACTGTATGTGAATATGAACCAACTGAATGAGGAGATATTTGTGTCAAAATTTACGATTTCTAGTCTAGAGACTTTTAAAGACTGGGACAAGATAGGATGCACCAATATTTTCTATTAACCTCTCCTTCATAAAATTCATTTGATGAAGTGGCATAAACATAAATCTATAGAAAACCAATGTACACTATGGCAACTCATCATTCTAGATACAAAAGTATATAATATTATATCCATAATTCATCCAGATCCAATCCTCTTACTGTCTAGCACATTTGTATCACAGGGGAAGGGAAGCAATCTCTATTTTTCATCTGCATTTTAATCAATACCCAGTTGTCCTTAATAAAGGGCAACCTAGTCATTTAATACCAGAGGTGGATAGGACATGGTAAATTATATCTGCATCAGGCAAACTTTCATGAATTTATCAAACAGTCTTTGAACAAACTGACCAATCTTAGAAATTACTCTTACTGCATTTCCCTTTTCAATGAGTTGACAATTACTATAACATATTCTGAATAACATGAAGTTTAGATGAAAATAGTCTATAAACTAGAAATATTGTTTTGTCCTAAGAATCCCTTGAGCCAAGTTTTTTCAAAACATGACTATACACAAAAGAGTGTGTGTCACCTGCTGAAGCTAACAGAAAAAGTGTAATGGACAGAGAGACAGACGACGGAAAAGTGATCCCTATGTGTCACCTCTGCTTAAAGCAGGTGACACAACAAAGATAAAGCCAGGACTGCTTACACAAATTTCAATTTTAACTAACTGCCGTGACCTTGAAGCTAGCAACTTGGTTCTTATTTGCGATATATCTCTAAATCAAAGCTAAAAAAAAATTACTGGGGGCAACATTTACCTTGACCTTAACTGGTTCATGTTCATGACACATTGTCTTGTTTTAAGGATTACTTGTGCCAAGTTATTTCAAAATATGTTCACTCACAACTAGGTTACAGCTGGGACATGATTTTAAAGTCCACAGAGCAATGTGACCTTGACCTTTAAGATAGTGACCTTATTCTTGTTCGCAACACATTGTCTTGTCCTAAGGATCATTTGTGCCAAGTTATTTCAAAACACAACCATAAATAACATTTTTATAGCTGGGACACACAATTTTAAGGTCAACTGAGTGCTGTAACATTGACCTTGAGGTTGCGACCTTTTTTTTTCCTTATTGCAAAACATGACCATACATAACAAAGTTACAGCAGGGACAAGATTTAAGGGTCAACTGAGTGCCACATTGTCTTGTTCTAAGAATCACTTGTTCCAAGTTATTTCAAAACACAACCATACATAAAGTAACACAAATTTGTGCACAGACACACATACAGAGGTGTAACACTATATGCTCGTTGCCATTTCATTGGGGGGGGGGGGGGGGGGGGGGGGGGGGGCAAAAATGACACAAAAAATGACAAACCACATTTAATGGACAAAGAACTAAATTACATGGTTTCCTTTACTTCTAAATAGTTCACCACAGTTATAAATAGATATTATGGAAAACTGCTGGCTTTCTGCTGGATGTAAATGTCTTTATACCGTATCTGTCTGCAAGAAAACATACCCGATAATAACTAGAATTATGACTAAAGGTGATGAATACCCCCACATCCCATCTTGTCCTCGTGTCATGTGAGTGCAGGATGGGACGTCCCTACAACAGTTAGCATTCATCAAGGTTGCTCAAGGCTGGGATACAATGTACTACACTGTTTTGTACCAGGAATTAAACAATAATGTTACAAATGTTGGAAGGATGATTGAGATCATTTAAATAGTATTTTGATTCTATACTGTGCTGGCTTTACAAATATGTAAAGATTTTGAAAGATTCTGAAAGAAGACATTGACATTGCTCTCATGTATTTGATGTTTTTAGGCTGAATAAAAATACCAATAATTGGAAAATGACCTTTCATTGAACTAGTAATTATTCTTCATAAGTATATGCTATGCTGCTCATTCAGTGGAAAATTCTTTCAAAAAGCCAAAAATGGGTCAATCATGTATAATACAACAATGCATGATACACGTATACAAGTGATTTTCAAACATTTCAGGGTTTTCACAAGTTGGTTTTGTCACAAATAATATTGATGTTTAACACACAGTGGCAATCCTGATCCGTATGTAAGCTACTTCTAGTACGATCAAATAAAATCAGCTTTGTAAGCTGTTTTCCAGACATTTTTGTGATATAGGATAAACCAGGCATCTGAACCTACCTGTAACATTAGCTCCTTCATTATAATATAGGCTAAACCAGGCACCTGAACCTACCAGTAACAAGCACCCTTCATTAGCTCCTTCATTATGATATAGGATAAACCAGGCATCTGAACCTACCCGTAACATTAGCTCCTTCATTATGATGTAAGATAAACCAGGCATCTGAACCTACCAGTAACAAGCACTCCTCATTAGCTCCTTCATTATGATATAGGATAAACCAGGCATCTGAACCTACCTGTAACATTAGCTCCTTCATTATGATATAGGCTAAACCAGGCATCTGAACCTACCAGTAACATTAGCTCCTTCATTATGATATAGGCTAAACCAGGCATCTGAACCTACCAGTAACAAGCACCCTTCATTATCTCCTTCATTATGATATAGGATAAACCAGGCATCTGAACCTACTTGTAACATTAGCTCCTTCATTATGATACAGGATAAACCAGGCATCTGAACCTACCTGTAACATTAGCTCCTTCATTATGATATAGGATAAACCAGGCATCTGAACCTACCAGTAACAAGCACCCTTCATTATCTCCTTCATTATGATATAGGATAAACCAGGCATCTGAACCTACCCGTAACATTAGCTCCTTCATTATGATACAGGATAAACCAGGCATCTGAACCTACCCATAACAAGCACCCTTCATTAGCTCCTTCAACTTCTTGTTCTCCTCAGTCAGTGTGTCCACCAGACCATCAAGGCTTTTTATCCCTGGCCACAGTCTTGTGTCCAGTCCTGAGGTCAGAAGGTCGTCTGCGAGGAACTGAAGACTGGTTACCATCCCATACATCTTGACTGACCACTCCCGTCCTAACTGGTCAAGCTGCACCATCTCTTCTCTCAAGCCTACATTGATGACAGATTAATATTCAATTTTGTGACAAATGATTGATAGTCTCATTAAAACAAAACATCAAATTGAATACACACCACGAGTCACTAATTGACAGTCATATTGTCTATTTTTACCTTTTTAATTTCAAACTATAATCTATATATTATATCAAATGCACAGCAACTTCACAAAACTTTATAAAATCTCTATCAATGGCAAAGATGGTGTTATGTATGTCTTTATTGTGGAAGAAAACCTGTGTACCAGAGAAGACATCTGGATGTGTTGCTACTGTGCCCCCTCAACTACATTAAATCAGATGCAAAAATACAGGACATACTATTGAGAGGCAAAGTGTATTAATACCAGACTATCCAGGCACCAAGTTTACCATACGGTGAGAATAAATCAGTCACATAAAGATCAAGGCAGAGCAAGAATTACAAACAAATGACAGCTGCTAAATATGTATCTGAATCAAATATGTCTACTCATGTTAAATATATGTTTAATAAAGCACAAGATGGATCACGACTTTATGATGTTTATCCCTGCCCAGCCAACATCTCATACCTTACTCTGTCTAAATGGTGGTGAATGCTTACACTCTTAGGCTTTCTTGATTGATTGATGAGGACTTGTATCCCTCATTTGTTTGAGTCATTGGCTATTGGCAAATAAGAACAAAAACACATCCTTGGTATACTGTAAGAAAACCTGCCCTGCTTCTCTGAGAAGTGATATGCTAGCCAGTGAGAAAAAAAAAGGACTGACAAATCTATGATTAGGAAAAACAACTTTTGTCACCAGTAGTCTAAACAACCCTGATTTAAGAAGTTGTGAGCAAAGAGGGAGATGGCAGCAGCTAGTTATTTTTGTTGATTACTTGGTATCAAAACAACCATGACATGACAATTACTTCTCCAGAGAATTCCCACGTCTATTATAGAAAAATCAACAGCACACATTTCTCTGTACAATTAGTATTTCTCTGGAGAACTGTGAATGGGTCTGCTTGTTTAAAGACGTAAATCTTCCACGAATGTTTGTCAAAATCCATAAATAAATCAAGGAATGTTGGTTTCAACCCATTTATCTGTCTCCCAGGCCATGCATGCTTTATTATTGCAGGCCATAGGAGAAATAAACCTGCCTCAGACAAGATGATGGTAACTATTCTTAAATAATTTCTTTCTCAGACAGATTTACTGAATATCAAAAGCTCCCTGGAATTCATAAATATATTAGTATGACAGATTTATAGTGCTCCATTCCTCAATATGCCATGCCTTCAACAATATGAGAGACTAATCCATTCAATGAGGTGCCTAACCACATAAAGTAATTAATTTTTTGTCTTAATTGTTTTTCATCTTTTTAAAAGAATATTTTGGAAAATTATTGTTTTATGCATAGGTAAGAAAATTTATTGCTGGGAATGTTTCACAAGAGGACCATGATGGCCCTTGGTTGCTCACTTGAGTTATATTGGGGTCAAAGGCATCATGGTGTAATTTTGTTACCAGTATTTTTATGAAGATTGAGCAAATAATGTTGCATTAATCCCACATGACCCTAATTTTTTAACTCATCTGGCCTCTAGAATGTTCACAAGTTTTTTTTCTTTTTATCTGAGATTTGCAATAATGACCTACTTTTTGACCTCAAGTGATATAATTTCAGACTCAACCTAGACTTTATAAACCAAATTCCAAGAAGTTTGAGGCAAAAATATGGCCTCTAGAGTGCTTACAAGCAATTACTGATGATGGACAACAGAAGTCAAATGATGGACAAAAAGACCATATTAAGTAGGCAAATTTTGAAAAAAATCCATAGTGGCCAAAAAACAGGTCTTATTGAAACTGGTCCTTTCAGACACAAAGAATTCTTATGTGTCTATAGTTACAGATTATATTAGAAAACTAGCCAACCATCTACAAGCAATCAATAAGAGCTGGGAGAGGACAGCATGCTCAACTATTCCAGCGCCTTGAAAATATCATTGAATTCTTATCATGATTTGCGTGTTTAAATGGAAAACGGATTCATCTTTACAATCACAATCATAATATCCTCAAATAATTATGAAGTTTACAGTGGTGCTATCACAATGATTAAAAATATGAACGATATACGATATGTGATGTGTGAAAGCATGTTTGACTCACTTGTAGGATTATATATGATGGGATCTTAATCTGATACGATTTACTTAATGCGATACACGGTAAGCATGGTTTACATGACATTATTATGGTATATGATTTATATCTGTAACACTGATTGGACTACAGGTCAATAAACTATGGCAATACATAAAGGTGACATATCTGGTCAAAATAAACACATGCTGTGCCTGCTGATAAGAAGTTATGGCACACGTCTGGTGTTATGAAATACAATTATGTTGTTCACTTTTAATTAAATACACACATGCATGCATAAATGTATAGTGACATGAAAGAAAACATCTAACTTAAGATATGTTTTAAGCGAACTGTACATGTAACAAAATGGAATTTTAAGATTTCTTTTTCCATGTATCTTTTATCATGTAGTGAATTTTGTGTTTTCAGGGTTAAGAAGAGATCGGTAATTTGACTAAAAACACATACAGTGTCTCTATTCTCAAAGGCAGTATGTTTATCTTCTATTGTAATGGCTTGCAATTATTTTCTGATTGTTATGGCCATATTTTAGACCTATAGCAGTCAAGGATAACACTCGAATGGGGTTCTGTTTTACTTATTTATTGTATTTTATTTTTTTTAAATTTAATGTATGTTTTTATTTTATTTTTTGCTGAAAAGACAGCATCAGAAGAGCCAGTGGTTGGATACAAAGGAGTCTGGGTGCGATACCCTAGCTCATTTTGCAAACTCCATGGTCCTGGGTATACCACTGCTTCTCGGAAGACAAGTTCTTGGATTGAACTTAGTACTGAGTGCTCTGAGCTCCCATAGCAACACCAACTTACTGAGTGTCTTTGGTCTGACGTGGTCACCAGAGTAAAAAGCTTAGGTTTGGATTTGAATCCCAGATCTCTTGAAAATAAGAAAATATGTTCTGTTCAAATTATGACTTGTTCATTTTATTGCTTGCATGTGTGTGTGGAGAGAGAGGTAAATAAAGTAGGAAATAAAAAAATGCACTTAAAACTACAATGAAATATGATTAGAACTACAATGTAGGTATATGTGTAAATTACAATTACCTTTTTCAATGTGTTTAATAATAGAGAGATAGAGCACACAATCAAACACTACAGAAAAAAGGTTCCGGAAAATAAATTATTTCATGGAAGCAACTTCTCTGCCTACATCAGCATTTGATCATGCATACTTAGGTCAGGCTTAATTTTTTAGCTTTTAGACATGTTAATCATGTAAACTTTGATCAAACACATCAAGTAAACATATCAAAATAAATGTAGCTCAGCATACACTTAAATATCGACTTAATGATGCATGGCATCTGCTTCATAAAGTCAAGTCACGATATACATTATGCAATGTGCGATATACGATTTACAAAATATCATTTCTATACGACAAGAGGTGATACAATCCTGAGAGCACACTATTTAACAAAAAGTGACTAAAAAAACATAATGTCATTTTCTTGCAGATTTTTGTAGAATTTTCAAAACTGATCTGTTGTGCGTACTAAAGGCATCAAATTGGTAGCAAATAAGGCCCAGGGATCACTCACCTGAGAACTTGGTATTAGCGGAGGAAAAGAAACAGCAAATGTCTTATGTTATTATGGAAAATGGGTTCTGCCCCCTGCCAACCATAAATCCAATGAGTACTTTTGGATAAGAAATTTTTCAAATTTGTACCAAATACATAAAAGAGAATGGGCTTGCCCCCTGGCAGCCATGCTTTTTTTTATTAATCCAAAAATTTATAAAATTTGGAGAACCCAAAATTTAAACCTTTTGGAACAATCTATGTAGAGAGTGACCCATAGAACATCTATGCCAAATAATGTTGAAATCATGCCTGTTCTTTTAAACAAGAAGATTTTCAAATTTTAACTGTATACATATAAGGAAAATGGGCTCTGCCCCCTGGCTGCCATGTTTTTAAACAGATCGAAATATTTTCAACAATTTCTGTAGAGAGTGACATAAGGAACATCTGTGCCAAATAACTTTGAAATCCAGCCAGCACTTTTGGACAAGAAGACTTTTCAAATTTGTAAAATATACATCTAAGGAAAATGGGCTCCACCCCCTTGGTGGGCATCTTTTTCAACGGATAAAAAAAATTGGACAATCTTGGTAGAGAGTGACCCATAGAACATCTATGCCAAATAACTTTGAAATCCAGCCAGTAGTTTTGGAGGAGAAGATTTTTGTAGTTTTCACTTTTTTTTCCCCTTTAAGTTGTCATGGCAACCAGATTTTGGCATGGAGTTCAATTTTTTTAACAGGAATATTCCTGTCAAGTTTTATGAAAATTGGCACTGTAGTTTAGGAGGAGATATCATTTAAGTTAAATGTTGATGCCAGATGACAGACACTGGACATTCATCAGTCATAATATTAAGCTCACATTGAGCATGTTGTGCTCAGGTGAACTAGGGGCCTCCGTGGCCGAGAGGGTAAAGTCGCTGACTTTAGAACTCACTCAGCCCCTCCCCGCGTGAGTTCAAACCCGGCAGGGTCATTCAGATTTTCATGTGAGGAAGCCTTCCAGCTGGCTTGCGGTAGGTCAGTGGTTCTACCCAAATGCCTCCGTGCATTCGGGGTCTTCCTCCACCTGTAATTAGCTGGACGTCGCTATATGACTGAAATACTGTCGAAGCGACGGTAAACTCAAATAGTCAATAGTCAAGTCAGGTGAGCTAAAAAAGATTCTATGAGAAATCCAACATCTACTTAACATGGACTCCAGAAGTAAATGCATCCAAAAGCAAATCAAAGATAAAACCAACAAAGAAACACGAAGATAGGACGTTAGATATGATAAAGAAAACCAACAGCTACCCCCTTAAAATGTTCAGCCAGCTAAAGGACCAAACCAGGTTTTGGGGAGTCCAACCTCACACTTTTTTTTTCTCTCAGACAAACATTGTAAATAAAATATCCCATCAAAGTGAGACAACTTACAGTTTTTTTGTTTGTTTATTGATTTAACGTCCCACCGACAGTATTTCTGTCATTTGGAGACAATGTCTACTTGAGACAGATATAGTGCTGTCACACTGCAGTATCATGCTGTAGGCATGTGGCATGATACCACACCCAGTCACATTATCCTGACACGGGCCAACCAGTCCTGGAACTACCATTATATGCTGAGCACCAAGCAATGGAATTATACCAGTATCATTTTTAACGACTTTGGTATGTCGTGACCAGGGATCAAACCCACAACCTCCCAATTCCGAGGCAGACACTCTAACCCATCGGGACATATGTCTCTTTGACACACTTAAAGTACTTCTGATTTGATACTGATTTTGATAGAACAGTTAACATTCTATTTCCAAAATGTCAAATAGATTTATATAAAACATATATCTCCTATTAAAACAAGTGCAACACATGCAGATGCCAATGCTCAGCTGTTTAGTTGTTTTTTTTAAAAAAAGGGGGAGATAAATTTGGTCAAAATGGACCTCAGAGTTATGGCCCTTGATTAGAATATAGCCCTTGCGATAGTGAACAAGTAGATGTAGTTTGATGACAGATGTTTTAATAGTCTGGAAGTTATAGCCAAGGCTTAAGTTTTTCACTGTAAGGGAGATAAATTTGGTCAAAATGGATGTATGGGTTATGACCCTTGTAGTCATTCTGATAGTGTAATAGTATCTGAAGTTTAATAACAAAAGGTTTAATAGTTTAGAAATTAGGGTCAAGGTCAAAGTCAAAATGACGATGCCAATGGCAACACCATAGTGATGACAATACCTTAACCTTTTTTCTTTGTTAAAAAAACAAACAGCCAAACTAAAAAAGGTCAGAAGCGCATAAATTAATCCACCTTTCAATCACCTTGTGTGTAGCACACCCATGACATCACTGTGAATATAACAACACATTCTTGGTACTCACCTTGTTCTGTTACCATGGTAGCTATGGTTTTCAACGTCACTGTCAGATTTTCAAGGTCGTTTTTGTCTTCCCATAAAGCTTCGATTTTATCCTGACCTCTGACCTTACTTTCCCATCTTAACTTAGAAGTTATTTCTACAAGGTCACTTAAGGCCTCTTGATGACCTTGAACCTTAGTTATCTGTGATAAAGAAAAATCCTGATTTCATTACACTGACAATTTAAAGTTTAGCATGTCAAAAATGTTAGCAATGATTCCTGATATCTGACAAAACCACATTCATTTTTTGTAATTGGTCTTGAAATATACATATAATCTGTTTATATTATCGAAATATTTCATACTAGCACCTACTGTATTAAATAACATACGAATTTCATATAAAATTGCTTTGATACCTAAGAAAATATGAAACAGAGAAAATTTTATCATTTCCCAGTAATACATATTTAAACATACCTTTATTTAAGTAAATTAATTAATCATCTATTTGTAAATGAAAGAGCAGTTTCCCTATATCCATCACTATCAAGCTTATTCATATGAGATTGCTTGATATTGCACAAATCCCCTGTTTCCAACTAACCTGTAGAGTGACAAGGTCATGTTTGAGTGTCCGTGCGGCTTCCATTGCTTTGTCACACACAGACTTCCAGTTGTCCACAGCGATGTCAACAAACACACGGACACGTTCCACCTGGGTTATCAACACAAACATGTAAACAGTGACAGTAAATGATCAATGTGAATTGATTCTTATGACAGATAACTATTAATAATATTCTTAACAATGCCTCAGTTTTGATAAATAAATATGGTTGATGGTTTTACACATTGTCAGATAACCCACATCTGCTGATTACGCTACTCTCCATACATCACCCATGGGTTTTATTTCAGTTGGACATAGGAAAAAATTGACCAGCCTTTCATTAACCAATATGAATGCTCATATTGTGATACCTATAAAATACCCCCCCCCCCCCACACACACCACTGATGATCTTACCTCCACAGGCAGAGGATCCAAAACATCATTTTATTAAGCTTAAATATGCTGAAAATCCTATGGATGATAAATGGAGATAAACTGAAGGAACTGACCAGGGGTGTCCGATGATGGGCTTTGGAGCTTAAAGCCCTAACTCTAACCTACTGATATTTTTCCACCTTAGCGTAGCTATTAAACAAATTAATATATCTATAACATAAGGTCAATTACAAGTAAAAATAAAGCCCATATAAAATCACAAATGTGTAAGAATTAACAACTATTACTTTCAATAAAACATGGAGAAGAAGATATATCATAGAACAATCCTAATGGGTTACCTTGGTGGCCCAGCTTTCTGACTGTTCCTGTGTGACACTCAGTTGACTGAAGTCACCATGTAGAACATACTTGACATTGTCCAGTAACTGGGAGACCAGCTGATCAACATCGTAACACAGTCCCTCCATCTCCCTGTCAAACAGACGTATGCAGTCTTAATTAATTTAAAGTAATCTATATTATATTGCAACATAAACAAGATTCTTTATGCAACTTATACCAATCTCTCTAATTGGTTTCTTGTTTGTACCAATGCTTTCTGTTTGGGAAGATCTTGAAAAAAAATTTCTACGAGAGGTGATTCATGAATTTTGAAACACCTTGTAGCTTTGTTTCTCGTGAACACCTGCAGCACAAGTTTCATGATTTTAACTGCATCTTATCCTTTCAATAGCAAACTACACATATATGTTACACATAGTTGTGATTTCAACATGGGTAGATGTAAAATTGACTCAAGTTTAGAGGGTGTTATAGAATACCTGTTGAAGAAAGGAAATTCCTATAGAAGCATAAAGAAAGAGCTAAAGGGGCAGGGGCATGATGTATCTTTGTCCACAATACATAGAGTAAAACATTCTATCGGCAAATCTCGAAATCCTAATACTAAAAAGCCAAAACCAGGTGAATTTCGTAGGTGACCTAGTATCAACTGATGACGTCGTTCATAAAGTCGCCATTTTTATTCAAAGGGTAAATCCTCCAACCCAGAGAGAGAGATGGCACAACTTTTAGGTGTATCTCAGGTTACTATTAACCGAATTATTAAACATGTACTGCAATGTAAACTTCGCAAGAAATGCAAAGTTCATAAGCTCAATGCAAATCAAATTATGAAATGACGTCAACGTTCATGGCGTCTGTATTTACGTTTAAATAACAACCAGTGGAAAAATTTTGTCACCACCGACGAGGCAGTGTTTTATCTCGGTGGTAGTTATGGTCGTCGTCGGGTTTGTTATTACCGTAAAAGAGTACTTGATGTTTCAAAACTTAAGTTTGTAAAACGTGATTCGTTTGCTCCAGGATTCATGGCCTGGGCAGGCGTAAGCTTCCATGGTAAAACGGATATCCGTATTATTGATAAAGGTGTAAAAGTCAATTCAGACTTCTACATCAATAAAGTTATGAAGCCTTTTGTCAATAAAGATCTTCCCAGAATGTTTCATGGAGACCAAATTAAAGACATGGTCTTCCACCAGGATAGTGCATCCAGTCATACCTCAAAACACACACTTGCATACTTGCGTCAACAAAAAATCAACTTTGTAACGCCTGAAGAATGGATGCCCAAAAGTCCTGATGCAGCACCAATGGATTTTGCTATTTGGGGTATCCTAAAACGACGTTTACAAAAACGTAAAATATACACTTTGGCAGGTCTTAAACGAGCATTAAAGGATGAATGGAAAAAATTAGAACCAACAGTTATAAATAAAACCTTGCAGTCATGGCCAAAGTGATGTAGACTCATTTACAGCATGCATGGATCACATATTGAGCATTTGTTACAGTAAAGTGCATATCAGTTTAAAATTATACGCTGTTACAAAGTGTTTCAAAATTCGTGAATCACCTCTCGTATAGTGGGAAACAAACTCAAAACCTTTGGAACCATTTTCAACAAGAACTGTCATATCATTGAAGAATACCCCCAGATACCATTTTGTCAAAGTTACTGTTACCATGTCAGACAGTCCTGAAAAAGTTGAAGGATAAAAAAAAACAGGTAGAGCTCTGATACACAGAATAAAATGTATTGCCAACAAAAAAAAGTCAATAGATTAAGGTGATCATGACATGCCAAGGATATGTACAACTAGTATTGGTACTTATCAATACTGTTAAGTTAAATCAAAATCTGGCCAAAAGTACCGGTAGCTGAAAATGCAGATAAAAAATATTCAGGAAATATGGCAAAGGGGGCATAACTCAAAAAGAATTGAAGCAAGTATGACATGCCTACAATAGGAGCAAGTAGGATATAATTGTTGTGAAGTTAAATGAAAAGTAGTTGAGAAATAGTGTGGACAAAATATTTTTAAACTATAACAAAGGGCCATAACTCATATAAAATCAAGCTGGTCTTGATGTGCAAATGATATCCCAGATGGACTTGGTATTTATTGATGCTGAGAAGTTAAATCAAAATCAGACCATTGGTAGCTGAGATATAGTGTGGACAAAATATATTCAGCAAATAAATCAAAGGGCCATTATTCATTTAAAATCGAGGAAATCATGATACGCCAACGATATATGCGCAAAAATGCTTGGTACTTATCAGTCTTGTAGAGTTTGATCAAAATCCTACCAAATATAGCCGAGAAATAGGCGGACAAATCTCGTCTACAGTCGGACTGACCGACAGACAGATGGGACTCCAATATAGTCAGATATACTTCATATCTGGGAGTATAATGAAAACAACCAGTGGAGCCTGAATTATCACCTGCATGGGTCCAGTGGTAAAATACCGAAGGTTGTGGATTCAAACCCTGCTGGGGGCAAAGATTTTTCATGACTTTCCCAGTCCAAAACTACTGGTCCAACCCATGAACTGTCAAGTAGATTAGTCTTGTTATCCACTCTACTCTTATTGAAACCAATGGCTCCAAAAAATGACACAGTAAAGGGGTTTCAACTAGGCGGACATAGACATATTGTAAATCTGGAAAATCCCAAAATATGACCCAGATTTGACTCCTGCATTTTGAAAATCCTTAAAATAATTTTGTATACAACTGTTTAAGGGACTAGATTTTTCATTATCTTCTGTCAAAACTGGTTAGAACTGGATTTTCGAAAGCAAAAGCCTATGGAATTGCTTTGACAGGCAATACTCCTGTGGTGCTAATTAGCCATCCATGACTGTGTATGAGTAATTGTGTGGGTATGTAGATCTATATCCAAATTGAATAACAATGCCCTGCCCTCTTTCACTAATTGAGACATTTGCTGAGTGAAAACAGGGTCGGTTACTATAGCTATTATATATTGATAGCAATAACAATATGGCGACTGTATAAACGTCCATCATTTAGTTGCTCAAAGGTTCATGTTTTCTTTTCTTGAGAAAGGCAAATTTTTGCCAAAATATTGAAAAAGTGTGAATTTAATGATTACTGTATTATTTCCCTCCGGAAAACCAACATATACTACTGTAAAGTTTCATGAAAATCCAAACATATGGAGGTTATAGAGCAGACATGAAAATGTAGCTTATGAATACCAAAGACAACTTCTAACAACTCCTGTGACCTTGACCTTTCAAGCCTGCATATGGTTGATGCACCAACACATCTTCATGTAATGACAAACACTTATGTAAAGTTTAATGAAAATCCATCCATTAACCCTTTCCTTCATAGAGGAAACCATGAAAAGACCTATGCGAACAGCATAAAACCAGATCAGCCTGCCAGTAACTCGCAGGCTGATCAGGTTTTATGCTGTTCACTGCTCCTCAGTGGTCTGGAAATGAGGATTTTGTAATTAGATTTTGTAAGGTTTAACTGCGGTTTTCTGCAGATCAGGCTTTATGTGGTACCTATTAAGTGGGTCATAATGAGTCTATATGAAGGGAAAGGGTTAATATGGAAGTTAATAAGCAGACATGAAGATGTAACTATGAACACCAAAACTCCTGTGACCTTGACCTTTCAAGCCTGCATATGATTGATGCACCAACACATCTTCATGTAATGACAAACACTTATGTAAAGTTTAATGAAAATCCATCCATTAACCCTTTCCTTCATAGAGGAAACCATGAAAAGACCTATGCGAACAGCATAAAACCAGATCAGCCTGCGAGTAACTCGCAGGCTGAACTCGCAGGCTGATCAGGTTTTATGCTGTTCGCTACTCCTCAGTGGTCTGGAAATGAGGATTTTTTAATTAAATTTGGTAAGGTTTAACTGCGGTTTTCTGCAGATCAGGCTTTATGTGGTACCTATTGAGTGCGTCAAAATGAGTCTATATGAGGGAAAGGGTTAATATGGAAGTTAATAAGCAGACATGAAGATGTAACTATGAACACCAAAACTCCTGTGACCTTGACCTATCAAGGGTTCATATGGTTGATGCGCGTGACACACCCTTGGGTTCTGAAGATTACTTCTATTATAAAGTTTTATTGAAATCCATCCATAAATATCCAAGTTATGGAGCAGACATGATAGAAGGAAGGACGGAATGATGGACGGACCCACAGACACGTGGTCAGATTGGACTAAGAGGCAATTTCTTTTGTTATTTTCTTTTGTTATTTTATGGGCCATGGTCCCTTATTCTATTGTTACATTATGAATATATTGTTCTCTTTTTTCTGTTACCATTAGATGGCCCCTTACTCAATCTGCTACACAGACGGACAGAGACAAGGACTTGCACAAACCTATAGTCCCAACAGGTTTCACCAGTGGGGACTGTTTAGGATCTATATTGTTACAATAAAATGAGGCTCTATATTGTAATGTTGTTATAATAAAATAAAGTTCTACATTAAGTTCTATGTTATTAAAGAAAATGAGTTCTATATTGCTATTCTATTTTTACAATATAAAGAGATATTTAGGTTCTGACCCCAAAATACAGCCTTATAAAAGTCCTGAAGTGTATCTGTCTTTAAAGAACTAGATTTTAAACTAACCCAAATTTTTAAACTTTTATACAAACAAATTCTATGACTTGAGGATACACTAGAGAATTGCAGGACAATAGTAACAGAATACATCTGAGTATCAATTCAATGTAACATACTTTCTCTTCTTCGTGTCCTCACAGTGTTGTATAATCACATGACTGACATCTACAATATGATTGGTCCAGCCCAAGAGGTCTCCACACAGGAGGTTCACCTTGTGTTTGTCTCCCTTGGTTGCCCAGGTAATTATATCTCGAGCTAACTTCCAAGCATATGTTTGTGGGCCAGCTGAAACAAGTAAAATAAAACATTAAAAAATCTTGAAAATACTATGATTTGGAATTCATTCCTTTTGTTTGACTGCAAAACAATTACCATTTATACAATGGTTCTATCCTGTTCATTGCTCTTGGTGCAAGCCTATGTTAGGGGTTTGGAGGAAGCTGGAAGCATGGGCACTGGATGAGTCCACGACCTTTAGGCTTTATGGTCCCAAGTCTGAATCATGGGTTCATTAATACTTAATAGGTAGCTGGCGTGTGTATTTGAGGGTACACTTGAGAGCCATCTATGGTCCAATGTTGGGTTTTGATTTCTTAAAGGCTATATTTTATCAAATTTATTTTTATCACCAACCTTCAAAGAATTTCCCCTTTACCGAAATACACATGTGTAACTTTTTTTACCCAATCATGAAAAGTACAGGTGCGCGGTTTTAGCAGTATACCAGTAAACCGCAGTCCAAAACAGCTTGTGGTACAAACCGGAACAAGATCAAATAATACTAGTACTTCGGTGGTTTCTGTATTATGGAAATGAATGTGTACAATTTTTCAATAAATTTGTGTTACTGATAATTTTATTGCTTAAAACATCAATAACTTGCGTAGATATGATATAAATGTATCAGTTTCCATTCAAATCTTAGAAAATACAATTTTATTTGAAAATATTCACGCACTCGTAACTAATAATGACCTTGAAAGGAAATAAAAAAAATTGGCTGACAGCGACGTCTTGTTTTCCTTTGCAAAATTTAAATATATGAATAGTCTTCAACACAAGTCCTGAAATATTTTGTGCAATACATTGTGGTATGTACCGTGGTATTTACATAAAAAACGTGGTATTTACCTCAAAACCACAGTATACTGTGGTACATGACAACCCATGGTTCCCAGCCCTAGTGAAAAGCATATAAATAGCCTCTTTTGGTATATGTTGGAGACACTGATAAATGGCACTGCCAAAAGTCTTTCTTTCCAGAGAGAATTTTCTTAACCTTGGAAATTAAAAAAGTCACAGGGACTCGGACTCAGGTCATAATCATAAGGCAGTTTGTTTACAACTTCCACTTGTTCAGAAGCCAAAAAAGACTTAACAACCTCTCACTTGTGAAAGAAGGCTGTCCTGTATGAGATGGACTACTGACCATCCTTTGCATGGATGTTTCTTATTTTAAAACTCTTTCACTTTCTTTAGAATGGAGTTCTTGAAGAATCTTCAAGTGACTGTATTACCAAATGGTCAAAGCACTTAAACGACTGGCCCACTGGAATTTATGAAAACTGGAACATCATTCACATCCTAATTACAGGGCACTTTCTTTTGTGCTTCTCAGTGAGCAAATAAGGTACCCACCTAGCTCAAATCTTTTTCAGGTTAATACGCTTTTTCAAAACCATTTATTTTTTTGCAGGACCCTACCCTTGTCAAAACAGAAATGTTCAAAGTCAGAGAGACACAATTACATTAAATATGAGAACAAAAGCACCGCAAAGCATGGCAATATACACCCAAAAGTATTGTAATGTGGGCACTCTGTTTGCAGATTCTATCATGGGCTGAATTATTTTTTTTTTATCATATTCACAAAATGCTGACATGAGAAAAACACCTTTGTTTGACTTTGATGTTGTTTGCTGATATATCTGACATTTACTTTTGAAAGTTTCAGGTGACAGAGCGCAAAATCCAGCCTTCATGCACATCTACATATAAAGGCAAGTATTGTTGGCAAGTTTAAACCAAATCCCTCCAGTAGTGGAGAAGGAGTTGTGTTCTCATGGTTCTGCTTATAAAACTGCATATAGGAAAAACTGAGAAGGGGCCATAACTCTTGAAAGTTGCATGTGAGTGCAAATTCAGCCTTCATGCACATCTGCATATAAGGGCAAATATTGTTGGTAAGTTTGAAACAAATCCCTCCAATATTAGAGGAGGAGTTGCGTTCTGACACGAGGTTCTGCTAACGGACAGACGTACAAACGAACCAACGGACAGACGACTGAGGGTATAACGTAATATGACCCTTGGAGCATATAGAAAGGTAACCAACATATCCACATGTTGTAAATTACCTGCAAGCATGTAGAAAACAAGTCCACAAAACCTTCATTACATGAAAATTTTAGAAAAACCTCCATGGTAAGATATTCTCAATTGGTCATACTTCTATCAGAATTGCACAACAGTAAATTAAATGCGGAATCAAACTGGCATTTACCATTGCTTTGACAGTTTTTCAGTCATTTTGTAACATCAGCTAATTACAGGTGGGGAAATACCCCAAATGCACATAGACACCCAGGTAGTACCATCAACCTACCACAAGCAAGTTTGACTTCCTCACTGAGCATGTTGGGATATGAACCCATGGTGGGGAGGAGCAAGTATTAATGCATAACTCATGACTGAACATACCAATAACCAGATGAACACATCAAAAAAATTTAGAGAACAATTGAATTTGGAAGGACAGAATTACGAACAAGGGCCAAACTATGTAAAAAAAACAAGAGCTTCCCAAGACAGCGTGCTCCACTTTTCTGGATGCTGGATAATATAATGTCAGCTCTTACTATTTTTAATGTTATCATAAAAGAACATGTGACATACAGTATTGAGCAAAAAAAAAAAACCTGGGAAGTTTCAATCCCCTAGCTTTAGTACTTACTGAGATAAGAACTTGGAAAACATAAACCTACAATATTCCATTTAAAAATGAACAATAAAGAAAAGTCTAAGTTGAAAAGGAGCATAAATGTACAAAAAAAATTTAAGAGTTACATGCCCTTTTGAAATCTTTTCCAACTCTGAAAGTGATCAAGTATTCCAACCTTGAAATCAATATGTTTGACAGTTTTTGAGAAACTGACCTAAACATATGCAGAAAATTCAAAGTTAAAAAGGGGGTTTAACTGTTCCAAAATAAATTTGGTGACCTGCATTTAATTCTGAGGTTCCTTTCTTTTGAAATGGGTTCCTATTTTGATAGTGAACATGCAATTGAAATTTGAAGGGAATAGTTTTGACATTTTTTGAGAAATTGACCTAAATAAAAAACTTAACCAACCATGAAAGTTCTACATAAAAATTGCCATAACTCTGCCAAAATATTTTTAGAGTTACCAGCAATTTTGAAATGGCTTCTTTTTTAAAGTGAACAAATATACCAAGTTTGAAGTGAATATGTTTGACCTTTCTTGAGAAATAGACCTGAACAAAAAATTAACCTATAAATTCTAAGTCACAAAAGGTCCATATTTCTGCCAAAATTAATTTTAGAATTATCTGCCCTTTTGAAATGGGTTCCTTTTTTTGATAGTGAACAAGTGTACCAAGTCTGAAGTGATTAAATTTGATGGTTATGGAGAAATGGACCCAATGTTAAACTTAACCAACACCAACTACGATGAGAGGGTCATGACAATGGCTTCACTTTTGGAAGAAAAAAAGTTGAGCTAAAAATTCAACTATATAATATAAATCTGTGATACTGGGATTACCTTCTTTGACCTCAGATATGCTCCTACTCTTGGTCAGCTGTGGAATGTGACGTGTAGTCATCTGCTCTTCCTGTGTCACCAGGGGGCGACTCAGTCTGGGAACGGAGGTTGCGATGAAGTTGTCAGCGTGACTGTGGGCCAACTTGGGGGCTCGCAGCATCTCTATCTTGGCTTCATCCTTCACCAGTGGTGGTGATTCTATGAAATTCATAATTTACAAATAAATTCTCTATATTCATATTTGGTGGTAAAGTCTGATGGCCTTAAATCACTCACCTGAATTCAACTGCTACAGAGAAAATTCTTAAGTAAGGATAAAATTGCACATAACATTTAGTAGTTAAGAAGCAAAGGGTGTAATAAATGTGTTGATATGGACAACTAGACTTGAAAATAATTAATCTTGTTCTATTAAGTTTCATCAAAATCTGCCCAGTGGTTAAGGAGATGTCATTTAAGGATTTTTCTACTTTTAGTTCTGGCTGCCATCTTGTTTAGCAGACCAGAATGATTTTAGCTTTTTTGTGCAATACCACACATTGATCATTCCTATTGAGTTTAATTAAATTCTTCTCAGCAGTTTAGAAGATGTTGTTTAAAGATTTTTTTCTATTTTTAACTCTGGCAGCCATTTTGTTTCACAAACCTATTTTTGTGCAGTATCACCCAATGATCATTCATATGAGTTAAATCAAAATCTGTCATAAGCAAAAAAAAATTGTCCGAAAGTCCTAAAATTTAAGTGATCATGGTTATATAAACACTATTCAAGCATAACACATTAATGCAAATGGCTACTAAACAGCTGTAGCATACAAATTTAACCAAATCAATTTACTGAGAGGAAAACTGTGTTTTGGGGAATGGTCTTGAAAACAATACTGGTAAGGATCAAGTTGACTGTTTTTCTCATCAAGCAAATACAACTGAACTTTGTGAGGTCAATCTACTTTAACTTAATTACACTGGTTAAGTTAATTCTATTATTCAGTCCCAATTTTTATTCTATAATTTCAAATGTGATTTTTTGGATAACCTGATTTTATAAAAGTGGATGTTTTATAATTTGATCAACATCTCAGGTCTGAAGATCAATAATTCATCACAATTAACAATGGGTAAGTGAATTAGGTCTGACACATATGAGGTGTGAAAAATGGCTTTGAGACCGGTGCATGATTAGGCAAACTAAATTCAATTAATGATGTCAGTGTTTGCTTGGTCTTAATGAGCGTTTATTGGCAAGTGTCAATAAAACAGATAGAAGTCCCAAATGAAGAAATTAATCATAACATTGGGGGTTGACTTGAGGCACAATTTTACACAATTATGAAGCATTCCAAACAATGTGGTTATTAGATAGGGACACCAAATATAGTATGATAATAGAGCTCACTGTATACACAACAAAAGCCTATTAAATGAAAAATGTAACTAAAGATATCTAGTATATTACCATTTTTTACATCTAAGTAACAATGTCCTTTTTGACTTTAACCCAAGGAGCCCAAAAGTTTTTATTTGTAAATAATTACTAGTCACTAAGTTTGTTTGCAATTATTTGTCTGTAACTAAAGATATTAAAATGTTCTCATTTTTCTATTTACAGAAAAGAATTACCTTGACCTTAAGAGCCAAACACACAATGCTAATTAAAGTCTTTAAAAATATCTATAACACATTTTTTGGTGGGTGTAGGACAAAAGCCCACTAGGACATAAGCCCACTAGGACAAAAGCCCATAGGACATAAGCCCACTAGGACATAACCCCACTAGGACATAAGCCCATTAGGACATAAGCCCACTTTTAATAATAATTCAGTATATAATTAAACATTTAAAGTTTTTAGAGATATTAATCATCTCTCTCTCTCTCTCTCTCTCTCTCTCTCTCTCTCTCACGGAAATGCAAGAAGGCAGATATAATTATAAATGTTTAATAATTCCAGTAGTATTAACACTAACGCATTGTAGTTGCACCAACATACTTCTTCGTATACATAAATCCCTCAAAACAGAGCTTTACACCACCTTTCCTATTCTTAATAATCTCCATTACTTCAAGTTACAAAATTGAATAAAGAGGTCATAATTTTGGTAGAATATATATAAAACACTTGATACATGAGTAATACAAACTGAACAAAGTTTGCCTCAGTTTGGCTGCATACATACTTTGATGCTGCAACCTTCTTAAATGATCAATTGTAAAACAAATATGCAATAATTACAAATAATTACTACATCATTATCGAAATTGCACAACAAAATAAAACAAACAAGGCAAAGACAACAAGATTAAAGAATAGAGGTGTGATATATGAAGACTTTAAAGAGATTAGGTGTGAACTCCTTAATAATTGTATTTAATTGTGTTAAGAAGTTCTTTATATTAATATTCTTATATCCCTTTTTTTCTTCCCATAATTAAGTTTACAAAAAAAAAAAAAAAGTGGGCTTTTGTCCCCCTTGTCAAAAATAGGTGTGGGGTTTTGTCCTATGGGCTTTTGTCCTATGGGCTTATGTCCTAGTGGGCTTTTGTCCTAGTGGGCTTTTGTCCGTACCCCTTTTTGGGTAACATTGTCAACTGTGACTTAAGATATTGAATATATTACAATTAATTTATTATTAGTAACAGTAACCTTGACCATCGTCCATCTAGCCCCAAAACACAATCCCATTAAAAGACCTTTTTAAATATTTCTATTCACTAAGTCTGGTTGCATTAAGTTGACAGTTACAAAAGCACAGCAGGGAATCATGTGATTTTTGTGATAACACATACTGACAATATGGCGGACTGAAACCTTCGATTCAGACCCATTTTTCAGGTAATTTCATATTTTATCATCCATACTTATGTATAAGACCTGCTGCAGACTACACGGAGTGGAATATTGTTATCGGCTATACCTTATATTTTTAATCTTTATGCTAACAGTTTGCTCAAACACTCAAAAATTTGACTGGCATTATCAATTTGACAATTATTTTACCGGTAACTTGCATGCACAAATTATATTTTTCTATGAAAAGGGTGATATAAGGGCTAAATAATACAGGTTAAGGGGGTCATTATATTACTTAATTTGAAAAGGTAAATTTTCTGCTTGTTGAATTTGAACTGTCTACTCTCTTTTATGAATTAAAAATGGAAAATGATCTGGATAATGCCCATGGCACCCATGTGTGTTACCCAACTCATAATACATTTCTGTTAACCCTTTCCCTCATATAGACTCATTTTGATGCACTCAATAGGTACCACATAAAGCCTGATCTGCAGAAAACCACAGTTAAACCTTACCAAATTTAATTACAAAATCTTCATTTCCAGACCACTGAGGAGCAGCGAACAGCATAAAACCTGATCAGCCTGCGAGTTACTCGCAGGCTGATCTGGTTTTATGTTGTTCGCATAGGTCTTTTCATGGTTTCCTCTATGAGGGAAAGGGTTAAGGTAAAGAAAATGGCCAGTCAAAATTCAACATGCAGAAAGGTTACATTTTTAAATAAAGAAGTATTATAACTTTTATTAAATAATGAAATAGTATAACTCTTTTTCTTGGCTTATTGAACCTTGTTTCACCATTTTCATAAGAAAATACAAAATTTGCGTGGAAGATACCCACAAAATAATTGTCAAAATTGAAAATGCCTGTCAAATTTTTTAGTGTTTGAGCAAACTGTTAGCATAAAGATAAAAAAATAAGGTAAAGCCAATAACAATATTCCATTCCACTTAGGCTGCGGCAGGACCTATATGTAAGTATGAATGATATTATATAAAATTACCTGAAAAATGGGTCTGAAACGAAGATTTCAACCCGCCATATTGTCTGTACATGCTACCACAAAAGTCACGTGATTCCCTGCTGTGAAAAGTATTATTTGTCATTTGAGAGTTTGAAATTTTCTGAGTTAAAAAGGGCAATATCCAGTCAAAATAATGACAGGGTTATGTAACTTGGAAAACTCCTCTTTCATTCTCTTGTACATTTGATAGTGAGCAAGTATACCAAGTTTCAAAGAGATAGCATTGATAATTTACATTTAACTGACATAAAATCAAAACTTGACTAATGACACCAACAGTGATGACAACAATCAAATAACAACAGTAAAAATCAGAAGAGCTTATAATATATGATTTACTTTTTTCAGCTCCTGTTGAAGCCCTGACATTGCGACGTAGAGGATTCAGGATGTGTGGGTGGTTGGAGTCATTAAGTCCAGCCTTGACCTTGATCAGACAGTCTTGCAGCAGCGTGCACCTGCGGCGCATGGTATCCCGGAATGTTGGGTTGCCCAGGTCAGAAGTCAAATTGCCACCAGCCGTCCGTACAGCAGTGATGGCTGGAAATGTAAAATATGTATAACAATTTCTATAGTAAAATATGTATAACAATTTCTATAGTAAAATATGTATAACAATTTCTATAGTAAAATATGTATAACAATTTTTATTGTAAAATATGTACATTATAACAATTGGCAGCCACCATGTTTGCAAATGGGCTGTTTTTCAGTGTTATTTGGTCAAATTGGTGGCCGGCGCACTTAGGCAGGTGGCACGCTTATAAAGGTAGCCGATTGTCTAGGTTTGACTGTTTAACAATTTCTAAATATAGGATCTGACATGAATTGTCATTGCATATTAACTTTTATTAAACTTGTTCATGAAAATGTTATTAAGCGAGCCTCTGACATTTTCATGAATGAGTTTAGTAAAACTTGATATCATATGACCTAAACTCAGTGAACTGCAATTATAACAACAAAACAAAATCATAACTGACTGTGGGGGACAGAACTATGAACGACTCAAGCTTTTTGTAATCTTACACCAAGAAAATAGTTCCAAGACAATCGTTAAATGGCGATTTAATGTGTGTATTCCTATACATTAGCAACATAACAGTAACTTATATATACGTGAGTTACATTTATAAAATCCATAACAATATACAGGGATGGGAGTCATGGCAATAAATAAACGTAAACAAACATACATTTTAAAATAAACCGTAAAATATGATGACGTCATACTGAGTCAAAGTAATGACATCAAATATTCTAGACATGGCAACATGGGCGTGACACAGAGTAATATAGCTATATATAAGTGTTAAACATAAGAAAAAATGTGATGATTATATGAAAATGGAAGCAGTATATGCATATTGTCATATGATAGAGTAAAATTTGTATAACAATTTCTATAGAAAAGGGGACTGTTTGAAGAGATCTGATGACCAAATTACTCCAACTTACACAGATTCCTCACATCATTCCGTAATCACAATTAGGTTTCAGACTCCCATGGTATTTTAAACAATGATTATTTTTCATGACTGTAAATTATGAGACATTTCCTAAAGATATTTATTGAGCACAATTAAAAAGAACTAGAACCAGCAATATTGGGCACATCTTTCAATGGCCGGTGCATGAGGTTTTAATTGCTGTGAAATTGACTCAAAACAGATGTAAATGTATGAAAGGACTGTATAGCCCAAGAGGTAGAACTGAGTGGGTAGAGGCAGGTAGGGTTGTATTCTGTACACTGGCAAACAAGTCATAAATTAGCAACTAAGGACAGTAACTGGATAATAACCACTGACAAATGAGACTGACTTCCTGTTAATCTAACCCCTTGATTTTAACACATTTTGACAGTGTTACATAAATTAGAATATCTTGTTGAGGGAAAGAACTAGACTAGACATATGTTTCAACTAAAAGTCCCAGAAAATACACTATTCCACCCTCTGGCAACATATTTGCCAAAATATGAGCAAAGGTATGACAATAATACATTTTTTATTTAAATAAAAACAAACATGGTTTCATTGGAATGATTATCTTTTTAAACAATGTATTGAGTAGGGTTACACATTTTTCTAAATAAAAGAAAGGTCCCCAGCCTTTCAATTATTTAAAGAGAGATTAAATGGTAAGTTATCTACAATGGCAATTCATATCACCTGCAAAAGGAGGTGTTTTGGAACAGGCAGCAGTAGGAAAAATAACATTTCCAGTACCAGTATATCATTTTCCCCATCCTCATCTTGTTGGTAAAATTTTAAAAGTCCATTACAAATACTTCATACCAGTAACCAACAGAGTAATGTCACAATATTTTTTTCCTCATCAAGGTCTCAAGATTTTTTTTTTACTAGTTATCATTGTTAACTTTTCATTACTGAGGGGAAAAATAACATAAAATATTTTTCTTTACAACAATGAAAGTTGTTCTCTTGCTCTGAATTGTCCATGGATTCAGAAATCCATTTACTCAAAGCAATTATTTTTTACCTTGAATATCTCGACTATATCAGATGACTTCACTGAAATTTGATCAGTGAGAATCACGTGACACAAGGAGAGGGCTGTACATGGTAAAAGTGGCCATTCTAACCAAGCAACAATGTCTATCTCTGAATCAGGTAGAGGTATTGGAACTTCCAGCAGTGCACAGCCCTCTCCTGGTGTCATGTGAAGTCAAGTTGAACCCATTGACCAAACCTCAGTGAGGTCATCATTCTTATGAAGCTGATAAAGCTGAAATATTCGAGGTAAGAAGACCTGTCACAGCCACATTAAAAAACTTGGGTCATGTGTATGAGAGGACCATCAACTCTTTTCGACTAATTGTGGCCTTTATTTTTTAAGGCTACAGACATGGATCTTGCATGTGCCACATATCTGGAAGCCTATTAATGCCAAGTTATTTCAAAATTGTTAGAAGTAAAACAACATTTAGAGCAAGGGCACAGAAAAAAGTGTCACTTTTCAACTTATGACTTGTAATTGTGACATTTGACCCCAGACTGTTATCTTGACCTTTGAGCTACAGACCTGGATCTTTCTCACAACACATTGTCTTCTCTAGAAGAACATCATGTCAAGTCATTTCAAAATCCATCCATGCATGTGACTTAGCGCCCGGACACAACAAAATGTCCCCTTTTTTTTCCAAAATTAATTTTTAAAATCCATCAATGCATAATGGAGTTACAGCAGGGACACAACAAAATGTTCCCCTACTTACTTTTGACCCCAGATTATGACCTTGACCTTTGAGATACAAACCTAGGTCTTAATTGTGACACACTGTCTCAATGTGGTGAACCTTTCTACCAGGCTACCTGCATTCTGGAGTTACAGACCGCAGACGGACAATGTGATTACTATATGCCTCCCTTTGGGAGTTTAACAGTAATTGCTCTGAGTAAATGGATTTCTGCAATGATATAGTTTACTTGTTTACCCTATATACATAAATGTTTAATACATGTCTGTTTACCCTATATACATAAATGTTTAATACATGTCTGTTTACCCTATATACATAAATGTTTAATACATGTCTGTGGTTATACAAGTTCAGGAAGTTTATCAATGTAACATCTCACCCTTCCTGAGCTGCTGGATGTACACCAAGTACCCGTTCCTGTAGAGAGGGTCGTCATGGGCGTCCACGATACCCTCGGCCACCTGGACCACCCGGCGACTGCGTCCAATCAGGGACTGTAGCAGGACCGTGAAACCCTCCAGGTCAGAAATCAGGACACAGCCATTACATGTGTTGATGTCTTCCTCAACCTTACGCTCTGTGATAACAATAGTCTCAATATAGTTGTTGTATTGAAACATGAATTATTTCTATATCAATATTATCCATGGTCTCATTCACTATTAAAAGCAACCATTATTGCCAGAGATCCTGTACTGAAATGCATTAATGATATAATTATATATTATGCTAAAATATTAAAAGATAATATTTCCTAATATAATATATCCCTCACCTGAACTGCTCCAAATATGAGGACAATAAATGGGGTATCTCATGTAGGGGTCTTAAAACAAATAAATAAACAAAATATGAACAGATCTAATTGAAGTTTTCAGGTTTATCATTCTTAAATATAACAATACTCCATAAGTGTGATTTGTATGTATTGTGGCCTCTGTGACTGAGTGATTATGGCAGCTGGCTTACTGTTATTAAACCTCTCACTACTGTGGGTTGGACTCATGTGAGGAATCTTAAAACTGGCTTGAGGCAGGTACAAGGTTCTAACAAGGTACCTCTGTGTACTCAGAGTCTTCCTCTGTAATTAGCTGGATGTCGCTATATGACTGTAGTGTTGCAGGGAAAGTAAACTCCAGATTTCAGCAATAATAAACTGGCATGGTGATGATATGCTCTAGTTTAACTGAAAACACTGTAAGACTGCAAAATGCATATTTAACCCTTTCCCTCATATAGACTCATTTTGACGCACTCAATAGGTACCACATAAAGCCTGATCTGCAGAAAACCACAGTTAAACCTTACCAAATTTGATTATAAAGTCCTCATTTCCAGACCACTGAGGAGCAATGAACAGCATGAAAACCTGATCAGCCTGAAAGTTACTTGCAGGCTGATCTGGTTTTATGTTGTTCGCATAAGTCTTTTCATGGTTTCCTCTATGAGGGAAAGGGTTAAACTGATGACACCTACACAAATTAAATCAGTCCAATCAAATTATCATTTGATCCAAACTTCTGTATTGCCCAACTGGATCACACTGATAATCAATTTCAAACTCAAAAGAAAGATCAAGCTCACCTGACACCAACATAAACATCTTGGGATCAGTCATTTCATCCAACACCCGAAGTAAATTGGTCAGCTCAAATGTCCACTCTTTCATGAGAAGCTTCAGGTGCCGCATCACACCCTTGTTGTTAGGTGACCGAGAGACCGATATTACCGTGGGAACAATCTCCGGGGTCAAGGTGCTCCAGGCGACTGACACTGGTCCGTATCACACTGACACCTGGAGATGTACCAGATCATATCTCACAGGAGTTGTATAAAATGATCATATACAGTTTTCTTGACAGGTTGAAAACAAGATGATCACTAATGACTTAACCTTTTTTTCACCCTTAATGTCAGTAATATTCAAAATTATAAAATACATGAGTGTTCTTTGGAACATATATGCCGCCTGTGTGACAGACAAAGTGTGACAGACAGACAGATGGACAGACAGACAACAGAAAAGTGATCTCTATGTGTCACCTTTGCTTACCGCAGGTGACACAAAAACTATCAATAGGAGCCACATTCATAAACAGATCAACTAAGTAATATCAGGACACAAGCAGACGGCTCCACTCTTTAAAGGATCAACATAACTTGAGCAATCATTTTTCATTTTTTTATAAATTTATATCCTAAATACTGGTTACAGAGAAGAATTTTTAAATTGTCTGTATAAAATCATTAATTACATACAAACGGAGACAACCCATGACAAAACTGAAATAACAGGGTTATTTCCCCTGAAAAAGCATACATGTACTTTTAATACAATTATTCAAAATCATATTGGAGACACCATACTTACAATTATATTAAAAAATTTGCCAATTTACACACAAACAACACCAACAAAGAGCTGATCATTTAAAAGGAAATACAGAGATAGCATTATGTTATCACAGATGGATCGTAAAGCATAAACAGAGAATAACTTACGCCTGGCGTCTGTGGAGCTTGCTGCAGCCAAGCTGGCAATCTGACACATCCTCTCTGCATGGTCCATGAACTGTGTGATACACTCGTCTGACTGGTCCAGGGGGCGTGGCTGTCATAAACACAATTTTATCAGGTATGTCAACCCTCTGAACACTACATGGAGGACAACATCCAAAATGATCTATACAGCTAGTACAAGAATGTTCTTTGGAGCACATGTGTTACCTGCTGAAGTGTGATGGAAAAAGTGTGACGGACAGACAGACTGACAGACAATGGAAAAGTGATTCCTATGTGTCACCTCTGCTTACAACAGGTGACACAATAAAACTAGATCAATTTGAGAGAAAATCCAAACTCTTATAATTTTCACCTCTTACATGTATATGAATGTTACAATGGTGTCTTGTGGTAACACACTTCACCTATCACCATTGCTATATGGGTACTATTTCAGGTCAGAAATATTAACATGTACAGTGGTTGCCCATCCAAACAGAAGACTGTGTTTTCTCCGGGTTTTTTCCAACAGAAAATGACCACATACACTACAAATCTGTGCCATCCATAGTGAAACATAAAAATTTAGAAAACATGTTTTCCTATCAACAATAAAATAAACTTAATATCAGAGTGATCTTTTTATGTGTTAAGTGTTTACGGGAAACATTAGTACCAATACTGGTAACCAAACTGTGACTATGCAGAACATAGTGACATCATATTTCATGTTCAGCTTGCACGGGAATAGATTTTTTTCCCACAGTTTACTATTTAATGCCCACATCTATTGGTATGTGAAGGTGTGGCCATACCCCTCCATACCTTATAATATAGATATATCAGGATGATTTTTTTTTCAATATGGAATACAATATACTTGTTATATAATTACTTTTCAATCTTGCTTTTTCATAAAAATATATGGTCAAAAATAGATGAAAATAAAAGATTCTTCATTTTTAGTTTGTGCCATACATTTATATATACAGTCACCAAACCATTCGTAACTATGAGAAAACAACACAGTCAATGATGTTTAAAAACAGTAAACATGTACATCTATACTCTTCTTTTCTGAGTGTTTTTTCTTTCTTTTTTTTTTTCACTTTCACTCTATGTTGTGTAATAAACATATCTGGGACAATACATTAAGATCTCTCACGGCCTCAAGAGGTGTTGGTGTTATCCCCAGTAAGACAAGGTCACATGATCAGTTTGCTGAAGAAGTCATGGATAAGTACATGGATGAAAGCTCAACGTTATAGCTTTCTCAGTTTTGTGTGTGAAATTGAAAAGTGTTCCAAAAACTTGATTGAATAACTGAAACCACACAGTTTAACCGTCATCCAAAAATAGCTATGATCAAACTCAACTGAGATATTGTTGTCATTGTGTATAAGTAGAATGATGATTGCTTAATAATTGCAGATGCCAGTGTGAACAAAGTAAAAGTCTGGCATTTCTTTATAATTCAGGACCCATAACTCCACACCTAATGAGTCAATATCAGCCATAATCAAACTTGGCAAAGAGACTATGGTCATTAATAAAGTCATAAAGTTTGAAGAAAATTACTTAAGAAATGAACATGCTAGAGTGTAAACAAAGTGAAATAAGGCATTTTTTATATTAAAAGGGGCATAACTCCTGATCTTATTGGCAGATATCAGCCAGATTTTAATTGACTCAGAGATTATTATCATAAATATTGTAATAAAGTTTAAAGATGATTGTTCAAGAAATGAAGATGCTAGAGTGTAACAAACTGAAATCTAACGTTCATTATAAAACCCCAATTATAATAAAACTTGATCAAGAGATTATGGTCATCAGCATTGTCAAAAAGTTTGATGATGCTTGTTCAAGAAATGAAGATGCTAGAGTGAAACAAAAGAAATCAGGCATTTTTTAATATTAAAAGGGGCATAACTCCTGACCTAATTGGCCGGTATCGGCTATAATCAAATTTGACAGAGAGATTATGGTCATAAATTTTATCATAGGTTTGAAGATGATTGCTTAAGAAATGAAGATGCTAGAGTGTAAAACTAACTGTGGACGACAGATGGACAACGAAAATAAAATGATCCCAATAGCTCATCCTGAGCACACATGCTCAGGTGAGCTAAAAAGGGAAAAAATCTAAAAACAAAACTACTAGGTCACAAGACCATCAGTAAAGAAGGCAGGTGTTACCAGGTTTGAGTAGATGGCCTTCTTGACGAGTCTCTCCAGTGGCTGTGTGGTCTCCTTGAACGTGTCCACCAGCAAGTGTAGCAGGGACAGGTTCACATTTTTCTCCAGTTCACACAATTCGTCAGTCAGTGTCTCACACACATCGTCATAGTCACTCCTACAAACACATTGTGTCGTCATGTCATTGCTGGTTGATTAATCAGGAAGACTAGTCACAGTTTGTGACATTATCAATGGGTGTGAAAATACATTTTACAGGCTCATGTAGCTACTATTATTTGCCGGCTTACTCTCTAGAGATTTGACGATGGTGAAAACAAAGATCATACCATCTTGGTAAAGGTGTTAATCACAACTACATGTGGTCATGGAACAGAAACATGGTTACCAAGGAGATACAGGTAGGTTTGATCAGGACCTCAATGAAACACACAGAAATTGTATAGGATAAATACTCCTATAAATAATCTAGGGATGTGATACGGAGCTAGAAGAATCACAAATCACATGTTTAAATAATCACATGTAACTTTACATTGAACAAGAAACCATTTGGAAACAGATTATGCTCCCCGAACTACACTTTTCCACAGGATTAGAGCAATGTATATGAATGTTTGATGCCTTCTGAGTTTGTGTGCATGTGTTGGAGGTATTACCTGAGAAATAACTGGTTCCACGAAAAGATTACGCCAGCAATTTACATATACTGATAAGGTAGTGTCATTTGATTGTATAGGTGGATAGAGGAGAAGTACAGTGCACACGAAATGTACCTCTACATTTCTGAACCTTGTTAGGCCTTTAATTCTTGATAATTAGGTTTACAGAACACAAAAATTAATCATAGTTGTAGAAGAAGGGAAAAAATTAATGTTTTTTTTTAAAAAAAAATGAAATTCCCAGACAAAAAAATAAAATTCCACTTTCATTTTTATTATATGAGGGTCCGTAAAAATAAGAAGTAAATGTATGAAAAAATAAAGGACTTGTTGCCTTTTATTAAATTACACATTTAATTTTTGTCTGGAGCATAACTTATAAAATAAAAGAATCAAGTTTGCACTGGTTGCATGCACTTGACTTCACCATAATTTCAATCCATCCACTTTGAACTTTGAACACTAGGGGTGGGCCGTGGTAGACCGTTTATTGCATTTTGTTTTAAAAGCTTTTAATTTTTAACCTATTAACACTAGGGGTGGGAAATATATCACGGTATACAGGTTACTGTGGTATGTTTGCTGATATAGGATATCGCGATATAATTTTCTTATACTGGTATTTTAGAATATTAAAAATAATCACAATATATTGCAAAATACAAGCCTAGTATCATTGTTTTTGTGCACTGCAATTTTCCTTAATAAGGTCTATCCATCTTTGAAGTTTCAAGGTTATAGGTCCAATAGTGCATGAATATGCTCTAAACAAAAATTAAATATGAAATTTAACAAAGGGCAATAACTCCAATTTATGATGTGTAGAGTTACGGTTCTTATGTACTGCACTTCTCCTCCATGAGACCTAACACATTGTAAAGTTTCAAGTAAATAGCTTTTATATTTTTTGAGTAATGCTCCATACAAAAAGTGTGATGGACGATGGACTGATGGATGGACAAAGTGGCAACTATATGCTCACCTTTTTGGGAGCATAATAACCCTTTCCCTTATATACACTCATTTTGATGCACTCAATAGGTACCACATAAAGCCTGATCTGAAGAAAACCACAGTTAAACCTTACCAAATTTAATGGTAAAATCCTCATTTCCAGACCACTGAGGAGCAGCGAACAGCATAAAACCTGATCAGCCTGCGAGTTACTCGCAGGCTGATCTGGTTTTATGCTGTTCGCATAGGTCTTTTCATGGTACAGTATCCTCTATGAGGGAAAGGGTTAAGAAGGGTTTAATTAAGGACAGAGCTTGTAGCTCAAGTCATTTTTTGGTTTCAATGATTGGGTCCATTGTGGAATCACTTGATCACTGTTCCACTTTGACACAGGTAGTTCTTAAATATTTCTGCAATAAAACAACTGGAAAGGTCCATTACAGTCCAAAATATTGATACTCATTCAAGAAAGGTAAAGTATATATCCTCCCTAACAATTATAAACAATTATTAAAAAGGTCAAGATATAAACTAAGGGCGAATGAAGAGCATACCTGATTTGTGCAAGCCCCTGGTTGACCTGGAGTGTCCTGTGCATCTGTATGACTCGGATTTTAACCTGGATCACCTGTACAAATAAAACACAGTGGTATGTGGTCAGGGAGGGAAAATACTTGAAAGAGGCATTTGGCAAATCTGATATATAATATAGACTATAGACAAGTGAAGAATATTTTAAGTAAATGAGAAAAAAGAGGGCCATAGTGGCCCTAGATCACATACCTGCATATCATCGATCTATATAAAACTTTTTAGGTCATTTAAGATTTGATATCCATATGTGCCCACCATCAGACAATTTTAGGATCATGTAAGGAAATCTGCCTCACCCACTTTGAGCCTAATTCTTTTGACTAGGTAATAAACTTTGCTTTGGCAATTATGGTAGAGGGCCATGAGATAATCATTTGTGCAAAATCAATTTTGATCAATGGTTTCAGAGAAAATGAATATTATATTTATCTATTTATTTATATTTAAGGTCTCATTTTTCAAGTGGCCCTAATCTGCATTATATTCAGTCAAAAACTATCTGCCACCATAGAATGATACCACTGAACATATTTCAGAAGTTTCAAATCAAACCCATGCCTGATTACTGAAATATAAGCATGAAATTCCTTGCATGCAAAACTTTAACCAAAATTTCTAAGCTAAAAAGGGGCCATAATTTGTAATATGTTCCATTAAGTGTTATCTTCCTTGATAGTATGATGCAACTGAACATATTCATAAACTTTCAAGTCAATACCATAAATGGTTATTGAGATATAGGGTTGATAGTAACTTGCATGCAAAACTTTAACCAAAAGCTGCAACGCCAACGCAAGGGTGACTACAATAGCTCTCATATTCTTCGAATAGTCGAGCTAAAAAGAGACTATTTAAAAGTGCATATAATGGGGTTTTAAAAAGAAGCAAATATACAACCATTATAAATGTCTGACAGTCTGTAACTATGTAACAGAATGATCTAATTAGAAGACAACAGTGTAGCATACCCTCTGACACGTGTGTATAACGTTGTCCCGGTGGGTATCATAACATAGGTGGGCGACCGTCATACTGTGTCTCACCATCTCCTCCAACCACATCTCAAGGTCACCATGGAGATGGAGGCGCTTCTCCTCTCCCAGGCTCTCCAGTGCCTAGAATAATATAAGTACAAGATGGTTACATATCTAAGTAATCATATGTTAGTTTAGGAAAGTGTTATGTCAAAGAAAAATTCATGTCATGTGGTCTGTCTGTCACCCTTAGAATAATTTCTGGAGTGGATCAGAACAAGCTACTGCCATGTGGACAAATATATTGTCCACTGAAAGCCATAGAGACTAATCAGCATAAATCAAAATAAGGCTGATTAACCCTTCTGGCTTCTAAATGACTACCTGGTATGTGAAAGATCCTGCTAATTTGTTCTCACATCAGTAAAAAAATGTATGTACTTTAACATTTGTGATATATTCAATTAGAGTCTGGGAAAATGTTAATTTGACTTGAGTAACTTTTTATTTTGCAATATTCAAAGCATTTTATCATTTTTGTTCCGATATAAGATAGATAAAATAATATACTATGTAGATTGATATGAAGTTTATCAAACTCAGCTAAGCAAAATATAAATGACTAGGCAGAGCCTTGTCATGATAAACTTTATATCAAAACATGGAGCAATTTCATTAATATCATTATCCACTTATCCCATATGTGGATACACTACTGTAAATTCATTAAGAACCTATTCTGTCTTACTACTGCTCGGGCCCAGTACCTGGTCTATCCTGGTGACAAAGTTGCCGGGCGCCTCTATCTCCCCATCCTCATCCTCATCACAATCCCGATTCTGTACAGCCTCTATGATGTCCCTCACACCGGACAAGACCTCATTAATAATGAATGACTTCCCAACCTGATGGGAAAAAGTATATTCATTTATTGCTTTTTAACCCTTTCCCTCATATAGACTCATTTTGACGCCCTCAATAGGTACCACATAAAGCCTGATCTGCAGAAAACCACAGTTAAACCTTACCAAATTTAATTACAAAATCCTCATTTCCAGACCACTGAGGAGCAGCGAACAGCATAAAACCTGATCAGCCTGCGAGTTACTCGCAGGTTGATCTGGTTTTATGCTGTTCGCATAGGTCTTCTCATGGTGTCCTCTATGAGGGAAAGGGTTAATGAATAAAAATTTTAGTTTTTGAAAATGTCATACAGTCTAGAGCACTTATCTACATATCACTGTTTTATGGTGGTTCTTACCTATTGTACTTTACAAGCAAGAAATACCAAACCATACTGTGTCATACCATTTATGGATCTCTATGTCAGACCAGAACCCATTTTGCAAACAACTGGACGATTCATCTTGTTCATTTTCGAGATGCAATACAATTATTCATAATCTGGAATATATTAAAATGATAACATAAACTATAGATGTATAGCTTTTACAGACAGGGAAACAGACCTGAAGAATTTTCTTTTTTAGGAGGGAGAGTTTTTTATGTCTATACTGGAAAAAAGAGAGAGAGAAGGACCTGATATCCACATCTGATTCTGAGTGACAGCTGCTGAACATACCTGTACTTGGGAGCTATCACTGTACTTGACAGCATTCTGCATCACAGCACTCAGTGAAGACACAGACTTCTTCAGGAGGTTGAGGGCAGTGATGATCCGCCCCCTCTGTCTGCTGTGTATCAGATCCCGCTGTCTCTTGTCTGCCAGGCCAGACATCACCGCCAGTGCATCAGTAAACTCCTGCCACGAAAACAGACCATTATACATTCAAACTTGTGCTGAGCAGCAGGCAAGAGAAAGAGAAAATGGATGCTTAACCCAGGTAGATGTTAAATGAAGATCATGTCACTTTGGGAATCTGATAACTAGCTGTTTGACTCTTTACTTCATATAGGCTCATTCTGATGCATTGGCAAATAGAGCAGATCAGGGTCTTCTATGTGTGATTACACAATATTATAGAAAAAGAAAAATCAATTGTTTCATAGACAATTTAAAATTCAATGAATTGTTGATATTATTCAAATCATAATTTGGAAATGAATATTCATGAGGTAAAGGGTTAATACAGGTTGATAACTAGAACTGCCATTGACATGGCGCAAATACCCCCCCGCATGCCACTTTGTCACAGGGATTTTAAAATGACGCAACAATCAGAGAAACAAGCTGAATCCAGTATACCCCCATTACAACTTTGTTGTGCAGGGGGAATAACTAAGTACACATGATTATTAATATAGGTGTAAATGTGTAATGTTTAAACACGCAGGCAAGTCTACACAATGGTGTATTCATCATAATACTCATTTGAGTTTTTGAATATAGTTTAAACCATACCATCCTGAAATCTGTATCTCCTTGAGTAAGATTATATGTAAGCAATGGTTCATATAAATCCTAGCTGTTCAACATCTTACCTTATAAAATCATTTCACACTGCCTTCAACATTCAAAATCAAGTACATGGAGATAGATTTAATATAAACTTATTCTTTGCATGTTTTCCAATCCATACATTTATGTAATGAAAAATACAAATTGTATTAAGTACAAAGAATTCAATAAATTGGTTTCAACTAAAATTAATACACTCTTTACAATTTAAGAACAAGGCTAGTAACTTTTGGAAAGTACCCTACTAATGGAGTGGAGACTATGAAAGCAACCTTCCACTAAAGCTATAAAAAAGTCAGTCATACATGCTGTGTGCTTGCAATGTTATAGAGGCTAATAGTCTGCTAATAGTCTCTATATGAGACTAAATTATTTCAAAAGTACAATTAAAAACTGATGCAGTAACAAAAAAAAACTGGTATAAGAGGTCATGTGACCAAGGAACACATCAGATTCTTGAGTACCTTGAACCTCTGAACTAGCTGTGACATGTCTGAGACCAGATTCAGGGCACCAAGCTTCTCCGTCACGATGTGGGAGGTAGTGATGAGGCGTCGGATCTCTGCATCATCAGCCACCAGCAGCACCTGGAGAGGTAGATCAACATGTTCACATATACATATATACAATGGCAAATTTAAAAATTAGGTTTCTGTCATTTTTTTTTCATCAAAGCTTTCCTGAGGAAGGTTAACCCTTTCCCTCATATAGACTCATTCTGACGCACTCAATAGGTATCACATAAAGCCTGATCTGCAGAAAACCACAGTTAAACCTTACCAAATTTAATTACAAAATCCTCATTTCCAGACCACTGAGGAGCAGCGAACAGCATAAAACCTGATCAGCCTGCGAGTTACTCGCGAGTTACTCGCAGGCTGATCTGGTTTTATGTTGTTCGCATAGGTCTTTTCATGGTTTCCTCTATAAGGGAAAGGGTTAACATGAATTACATGTATTTCAATTACTGACTTTGAAATCGAAGATATGTAGCCCAGCCAGAGGAATAAAGAATTGAGTATTAACTTTAATTTATAATCCTGTTCAAAATCACTTTTTCTGATTCAACTAAAGGTGTTTTTCTAATTTTACACTTAAAATTATTTGCCATGCTTTTTTATTCAAGCTGATATAATGTATTTTCTCTCCACATTATTTTTACTCTTTAGAACTTGATTACAATTTTTGATGAGGATAGTCAAAAGAAGAAATTTATTTTTTCCAAAGATACCAGGGCTATTATAAATTTAATACATTTTTTCACTCCCAAAAGGTTGTTAACTTGCAAAAATATCAACTAACTTGCAATCATGGACATGTTAAGAAAAATATCACATACAGACATGGCTAAATTTATATATATTTGCTCTCAAGACAATCTCAACTTTGAATGCTTATCTACATCTTTATACAAGACAGTCCAAAGGACAGCTATATCCCCCATCGCTGTCAGAGGAGACATGTTTTTCCTCTAATGGAAATTGCCCTGCTTCTGCCAACATTTTGATGTAGTTGACTTATGAAAAACTTTCCGTTGTTCAGAAAATATAGATGGAAACAAAAATATCCAGGAATAAACACTGAACCATCAAATGTGACCTTGAACTTGAGCCAACATGACTGCAACCTATGTTCTGTACATTGTCTAAATTTGGTTTACATTTGAGGCAAGTTTCATTAAAATCCTTCAAGGGGTATAGGAGATATGGAGCGGACATGAAATTGTAAGGAAATAGAAGGTTCAAACACATGACCCTCAAGTGTGACCTTGACCTTGAGCCAACATGGCTGCCACCAGTGTTCTGCACATTTTCTCAACTAGGTTTACATTTGAGGCAAGTTTCACAAAAATCCTTCAAGCGGTATAGGAGATATGGAGCGGACACGAAAACGTTACGGATAGGCGGACGGACGGATAGACGTCCGGACGCACGGACAGATGGACAGACAGACGAAGGCCATTCCTATAACCCCCCTCCCGCTTCGCAGAGGGGGATTAAAAATAGAAATTTGACACAAACAAATATTCTGACCATGTTTCATGAAGATTGAACAAAAAGTGTTCATAAAGTTTTTCTGATATTCGCACTGGTGATCTGTTTTTTGACCCAATGTGACCTAAATTCAAACCTTTTCCATGCAGACAAACCAACTTATATAACCATATTTTGTTCAAGATTACATGTAAACAAATATGCAGAGTTGCAATCTAAGTTCCATGAAAGATTAAGCCAAAAATGTAAATGCAAATGTGTTCACAAATTTTTTTTATGACCTGGTGATATATTTTTCTAACTCCACATGACCCAGTTTCAAACTTAATGTAGTCAATGACTTTGTGCATACAAAAAATCTGACAATTTAATCAAATGAAGATTAGGCAAAAAATGTGTTGAAAGACTGACAATGAAACTACACTTAGCACAACTCCAGTCAAGACATGCTTAACGGGTTGTTATTTACCTTCATTGTTCCTTGAAGCACATCCTTGCTTGCCTGGACCAGTTTGTTACGGGCTTCTTTACTGGAACCTGATGCTTCAAGTCTCTGAGATGCAATAAAGAGGTTGGTGCAGGACATCTCCAGTACTTCACAGGAACTTGTGGTCTGAGCTTTGAACTCCTGTAAGATGGTCATTGTTCAGTTTAATACGGGCTGGAGGGAACAGGAAAATATTGGAAACAAGTAGATAGCAATACTGTCAGGAGTCCCTGTTGGTGAAAACGTCCCATGTAGAATTTGTGCCAGAGAGAAAAAAGAAAATAATGGAAATGAGTTATTATCCTTAAATTGCACTGACCTTTCAAGCATGCTTATGGTTGAAAAGCACAACACACCTTTGTGTTATGACAAACACTTCTGTTCAAGTTTCATGAAAATACAAACATGGATGTTATACAGCGGACATGAAAATGAAGCCAATGAATACTAAAAACAATTTCTAACAACTCCTGCGACCTTGACCTTTTAAGTGCACATATGGTTGTTGCACATTCCATCCATAGATATGAAAGTTATAAGCAGACACGAAGATGTAGCCTATGAACATCAAAGACGAATTCTGACAACACCTCTGACCTTACCCTTTCAAGTGTGCATATGGTTGATGCACAGGACACATCTTTGTATCATAACAAACACTCCTGAAAAGTTTTAGTGAAATCCAAACACAGATACGGAAGTTATAGAGTGGACATGAAAATGAAGCCTATGAATACTAAAGTCAATTTTTAAGAACTCCTATGACCTGACCTTTCAAGTGCCATATGGTTGTTGCACCAACACATCTTCATGTAAACACAAACACTTTTGTAAAGTTCAATGAAAATCCATCCATAGATATAGAATTTACAGAATGAACACAGATGTAGCCTATAAATACCAAAGAGAATTTCTAACATCATTGGTGACCTTGACCTTTTATGTGTGCATATGGTTGAAGCGCAGGACACACGATTATGTTGTGACAAACACTTCTGAAAAGTTTTATGAAAATCCGTCCATAGATATTAAAGTTAAAGAGCAGACACAAAGATGTAGAATACCAAAGAGAATTTTAACAACTCCAGTGACCTTTACATTTCAAGGACACATATGGTTGATGCACACACCACACCTCTGTGTTACAACAAACACTTTTGTTAAAGATCAGTTGCAGAGTCATGGATTTGAGAAGTGCTAATCTATTACAGTGGCGCTGAGAGTGTTGTCATGTGACAGCTAACATCACTCCTTTGATTCTTGGTTGAAGAGATGTAACTAAAAAGTGCATTAGGTCACACAGGGTCTACTTTGAAAAGGAGTAAAGTTTTATTGACCTGTGGTTGAAAATGATGATTTTATAGTTAAAGTTCTTGAATATAATGATCACTCCTTATATATCCATAGTATGAATCAAAAGTTACCTTATCTGTGGAAGAGTTAGCCTGTTGCTTAGCAACAGTGATCAGCTGATTGGAAGCATCCATTACAGCTTGAGCGCATGGCACCATATCTCCAGGATGGATAGTGGCTCCATCATCTGACTCATTCAATATGATGAGGAGAGAAATCTGTGAAGGAAAAACATGTTCATCCCTTTATGTATGTTTTCATACAGATTTGTCACTATCATATAAGCATTGACTCTATTTCCACAGTATGATCAGAAAAAAATAGCATTTGAATGTGTACTTTTTTCTAAAATGCTCAAGACCCAAATTCTTTTGGACCAAAAGGCACCCAGCATATAAGGGTAGTTGCAGGACTGGTTGGCCCGGTGTCAGGATGATGTGACTGGGTGTGGTATCATGCCACATATTAATGGCGTGATATTGCAGTGTGGTAGGCTGGTAGCACTATATCTGTCTTAAGTAAACATTGTCTCTAAATGACTCAAATACTGTCAGTGGGACATAAAACCCAACAAACAAACTGAAATTTAATACAAGCAATATAGTAATAAAACTAATCAAATATAAGTGGGAAAAAAAATGATTATGATTAATTTGTTTGTTGGGTTTTCCACCAACAGTATTTCAGTCATTTGGAGATGATGTCTACTTGAGACAGACATAGTGCTGCCACACTGCAGTATCATGACATAAGACATGTGGCATGATACCACACTCAATCACATTATCCTGACACAGGGCCAACCAGTCCTGGAAGTACCCTTATATGCTGAGCGCCAAGCAAGGGAGCTATACCAGTACCATTTGTTACACCTCTGGTATGTCGCAGTTTGGAATCAAACACACAACCTCCTGCTAGACGGACGCTCTAACAACTCGGCCACCAGGGACTGCTAATAGCAATAAAAATGCAAGTTGCTAAAATAGAATATTATCTTAAAGAGGATAATTCTGACAAAGTAATGAAACACATGTGCAAAATGCTGTTGATGTCTTTTTTATTCATTGATAGATCTGCAATACATGTACACAATTTACAATGCATTTGTTATACATATGTATGCATAGTTAAATATTAAAATTTTGCTGAATTTCAACAAATGCTGGTCCACTGACAATTACTGACCCCCCAACGCCAACACACACACCGTAATTTGTATGTGAAGGCAAGGGGGTTTGACACGAAAGTGTGTGGGGGGGGGGGGAGCCTAAATCATAAATAAATAAATAAACCTAACAGTCACTAATGTAAGAGGTTGCACCCATTTTACCTTTATGTAAAGAATGTAAGCAGGGTACCAATTCGCAAACGTTGGCTAACCGTCGCCTTTACTGAACGCACAGCTGGTGATTTATTACCCCCCCCCCCCCCCCCCCCCCCCCCAAAAAAAAAAAATCGTGCCCAACCTTCGTGTGAGGGTTGGGGCAATTCAGGGCTGGTCAGTATTCTACCCTTTCTTATAGATTATGTAGTAGTTGACTGTTACTAACTATCCAGAGAAAAAAATGTTTTGCAAATAACGAATTAGAAGTATGGTTATGAATTTACCTGTGTATGGATCAATACAGACTACAGTGGAACTGTATAGCTATTTACCTGTGATGCAATTGGAGCTAACACTCTTTGAATTGATCTAGTTTTGACAAGATTCGTTAATAATCCATATGTGACGTCCATTTTCAAACGTTCTTTAAATCATTTTATTGTATTGCATATAAAAACCAACTTCAAATTTCGGTTGTAAATGTAAACATGTCAGTGCAGCGTAAAATTCCCTATCTGTAATAATCAGTAGGATTTCGGTGTCAGTATGACATTGGAGGTGGATTTTATTGTAAAGAAACTGAAACAATAGGCTATAGTTCGTAAAAGATACTTCTTTTGAGTCATTTGTTGTGTAAAAAGGGTTGTTTTTTTTTTTTTTTACTGTTGATGCAATTCTGATTTGCCAAATTATCACGGCGTGTAGGTTTAATGACCTATTTATTTCAAATAATCTCAAATATTCTCAATTTAATAAATATTTAATTAAACCAAAAGATATACTCAAAATGCAACAAAATTTGAACTCAATAATTATTATATGAATTATTTCTATCGTAAATATGGTAATAATACTTCCAAGTTATTCATATTTTACCAAACAATTCGGGTCGCGAAGCAACTGAGGAAGTAAATAATTTCCAAAATGGACGTCACCACGAAATATTTTCGCCAGAAATATTGAGTGTTGGAATGCTGAGAACTTCCATTTGTATATGACGCCTTAATCGATCTACCGTATCAACATGTCAGATTCTGAAGAGGAAGTGCCCGATAAGCAATTGAAAATTGTCATTATGGGCGATGGTGCCTCTGGCAAGGTGACGAGCACCTGTTCTCTTTTTAAAGGCCTGTAGGGACCGTCACCTATGTTCGTGGGTCTAAGCCCATAATCAGTTTAACTAAGCTACTGATTTATATAAGGATCAAATAAGAATAGGATATGAATAAATATAAAGGTCCTTCAATTTAAAGGAAACCTTTAAAATGCACTTAACTGACATAGGGTGCCACCATTTTTATTCTCAAAGTACCCGTTTGTTGTGGTTCTATATATCGTCGGAGGTCCTAACTGCGACATTGTCCTAACTCCGCCACCTTCCTTGTTTACATTGTAGTCTCGGCTAGATTTTATTACACGCGCAAGCGACTAATATTTTTTTTCGATGTTTCTGTAAATAAACTCAGATGATTTTTGTACGAAATTTTGATTCAAACTGATAAATATTACAAATTTTATCTCGCACCACTCTTTTTATGTTTTTTTCTTAATACAAAATGATTTCCACGCAGAATGGCCCTTTTACACTCAATTTTTTAAAATAAAAGTATCTCAGAAATTCCATCTGCTGTATTTACATATTTATAAATGGAAGTCATATGTGTACAATTCGCAACTGCTATGACGTCACCTAGGGGGCGGAGTTAGGACCACACAAAATGATGGCATAATATTTGACTCGTAATGCATTTAATGTTATTTTCGAGTGAATAATTATTGATAAAAGAATTATTTTGGGGGTTATCAATGTGAATTTGATAGAATTAATTGGTACGTGAACAGTTTTTATTCTATTTTATTTTATGTTGCATTTCCTAATTAAATCTTAGGGGGGCGCAGTTTGGGCACTCGAGGATATTTTTTCTCCAAGACACTGACAAAAAAATTTTCTGCAAAAACTTTGAATCATTAATCTATGTCTGTCAAACAATATTCTTTCTCTTAGTTTAACCCTTTGCATTAGTTTTGTAACCCCAAAAAATAGGGAAGAGGAATTTCCACATGTGCCATTCTTGGAAACATATGGAAATAAAGAGAGTTGTGTTGTCTGTTTTTTAAATGCTATTTTAAATTGTTTTCATCTACATCTTCAAGTTACTCCCGATCAATCAATACTGACTAGACTGGGAGGCACTTTGTCAGGAAAACTGTGAAATGGCAAGGTGGTCTTAATTGTGGGACATGCGACCATTGAATTTCTGTTATTACTATTGCTTACTATACTGACAAAGCCTTGCTTAAAACTTTTTTTAATGATAAGAATAGCGCAATTTCTTGGACAAAATTTGGGCGGCACTTGCCCACCCTTGTTGTTCCAGACACGATGCCACAGATCTAAGGCTGGTTTATTGTGTTTTGATGCATTTAAAGATATGAATATGTCAGATTGACTCTTGGATTGCCAGGATAAATAGGTTACCACCTATTATATGATTTTGCAGTGTACATTTGGGATACTAGAGAAGATAAGCTGTGTTTTATGGTTTGACATGGCCCCTACAGAAATGGTCTATTCTAACCTCATTTTGTTTGCCATTGCCATATTACTTAATACCTCACATTATTTAATATAATAATAATTCATTGCAAGTGGGCATATTTAGCACACCAGAAAAAGTCAGGGTGCTTGAAATTTCAAACAAGTCTTTCCTTATTTTTTTCAAATGAATTTTTTTTACAATTGTATAGAAGTGCATATAATCCACATCTAGTTAGGATATAAAGTTAGGGATATAAAGTGGGGAAGTCATCTTATATAAGCAAGGGTTAGCTCTTTCTTTTTCCTTCAAAAGATTTCACTTGATATCCAAATATATGTACATTTATAATTATCTACTGGTAAACATTTTTATTTTCATCCTAATTGAGCAATGCAGAGTATAACTGATCATATCTGTGTACTATATTTCATTTATCTAAATTTTGTAAAAATTTAACATTCAACACACATACATTATCTATATTTCAGCAGAAGTCAGCAAGTACACGGAAGTAAACAGTGCTCCTTAGAAGGTTACTCTGTAAAAATAACCCACAGTGGTCTCAGTATAATCAAGCAAGAGGGTGTTTATTCAGATTTTTTTAAACTTGATTTTGCACTTCCTTTTCACAATTTGATTGAAACACAGGGAAATTTAAAAACTTTATTTGATTATATATCATAATAAACATTTCTCTAAATATTTCTATTTGTATATTTTCAGACATCACTTGCTACTCGATATGCACAAGAGCAGTTTGGAAAACAATACAAACAAACTATTGGCTTAGACTTTTTCTTAAAAAGAATAGTTTTACCTGGTAAGTCAACATAATTACCAATATCGATGGCAGTTTGTTTTTATTTTATCTATTTCATCAATTGAAAATAAGGTCTTTCAACATATGATGTAACACTTCCAAAGGCACAGATGGTTGTCACTTGTGTATATCACAATTTATTCATTATTGTTGGAGGAAACTGGAATACCTGGAGAAAACAATTCACCTATGTGTTTTGATGAGCAACCACTTCAACCCTTCATTTATATGACCAGAATCAAACCAGGGAGGCATCTTTTAGATTGTATGATGTCAAGAGTGGAGTTGCAAGAAAATCTTTTTCACTACCTTTTTTTAAAAAAAAAATGAAAGCTCAGTTTTGTATCTTTTATTTATTAACTTAAGAGGAAAAAACATTCATATGTCAAAAAGTGTTTTTGGCAAATGGTTATCGAGGCATGCTAATAAAAAAACAACAAAGAAATATCTGTGATTTCTTAGTTATCATAACCTAATTTTTACCTTATATTGTTTACTGTTTCAGGTAATGTACATGTAGCATTACAGGTGTGGGATATAGGAGGCCAAACTTTAGGCGGTGCAATGCTTGAAAATTATATTTATGGATGCCAGGTACCTAGATTTTTCCTCAATATTTTGTCCTGCTCAGCTTGACAAGTCAGTTCTTTAATATGCTACAGTTTTGTGGGACAGTCATGCTTGATTAATCTTGTCAACCTGTAAATACATTGTTTTGTGTGTTTCATTATTATATAGACTCCCTTCTATCTTAGTATATAGGTTATATATATTTAGATATGCATGCCCATTCATTCATCAATCTGTTTGTCATTCAATCCACTATATATGGTATATTGTTAGGTGGCAGGCCCATTGTTCACTAAACGTATGCCGGTAGTCACTACTAGTGACGGTTGATAGATTCAATTTGCAAGTCTTGAAAAGTTCCATTTGTCATTGTACATATCTGCTTTAACTATTCTCAGAGAAAAATTTCATATTCTACCCTGTCAGTCTTACTTAATTCATACTATGAAATATATTTTCTATAATCAAAACTTAAATTTAATTCAAGTATGTGCTTAAAGTTAGATTTACTAGTATATCATTTATATGATGCTTTCTTCTTCAGGGTGCTTTATTAGTTTATGATATAACTAATCACAACAGTTATGAAAATTTGGAAGATTGGTATGGCACAATACGAAAAGTACTAGGGAAGGAAAGACTTCCTCACATGGCCTTAGTGGGAAATAAAGGTGAGTATTTTACCTCCTGCCTTTCTATTCTTGGACCATAACTTTTCACAATAACCAGTTCATTTTAGTAACCCCTACATCAAGTAAAATGGTCAATAGTGTGGACAGACAAACTGCACACAAATAACTATAGATCCAACACAAAACTATGTTCAAGACTATCAGGTAATTATTTTCAGAACCCCATAAAGCCTGAAAATATTCCCATATTCATGCTCATAATTTTTCTTGTTTGTAATTTGTAAATCAAATCTGAGTAGACACCTACATTATCACCTTTAATGCATACATGGATCAAATATATCTCCTATGAATAAGACAAGTCTGTATATTAGTTTAATTAATGTTAGGAATAATTATGTTTCAGTTGATTTGGAGCACATGAGAACTATACATTGAGAACATAGGGTTTGCCAGGAATGAGTTGTCATTTTGTATCAGCAAAGACAGGAGAATCTGTAATATTCCGACATTCGTTTGTTCAGGAACACTATCTTATTGCATTTGTTAAATCCATGGAAATATGTCTAGTCATTTTGGTATATAAACAAGAACTTAATTTCATCTAACACTTCATTTTGTGGAGATTTTTGCCCTCTTGTAATTCGCAATTTTTTCAAATTATTCAGCATATGATATATATTGTCTAAATTCATGTGTGGGACTCTTGAAGAATCAATGAAAATAATCTGCACATCATATTTTTGCAATTATTGCCCTTTGTTTTATTTCATATTCAATTTAGTTTTGTCTGGAGTATAATTCATGCTATATGAGACATATAACCTTGAAACTTCATAGTGGGTAACCTGTTGATGGAAAATACAGTAGCACAAGACATATGCACATTCATATTTTTGCATTTGCTTGTTTTCCATTTATACAATTGTTTTTGTCTAGTATAATTCATTGCTATTGAGATATAACTTGAAACTTCATTGATGTAATTTATGGACAAATCATGCAGAAAAGAGACCTGGCATTCCATTAATTTTTGTTGGCTTATTTCCCCCTTTTCATTCTGTGCCCTTCAGATAATCCTGTTGACCATGTTATTGAAATTAATTTCACTTTGGAAGAAATATGAAAGTGTCAGAATATGACCGGCTTCATATTTTTGACTTATTCCCTTTTCCATTCTGCAAGAAAACTCCTGCTGTACCTTTAAAAAAAAAAATTGGAACACACAAGGCCAAGGGAATTGATCAATATGGTCAGCCCTTTTTTAGTGGATATTGAATCAGCCATGATGTACTCAATTACTGTGAAGTTCTGCAAATGTTTTTAACCCAAACCACACAGGGCTTACCTGTGTTGCTTGTCATCCTAATTATTCTTTTACATGAAAAAATATAATAATGCCTTCTTCCATATCAACTTACTGTTTGCAAAAGTGAGCTAATGTTTTGGTAACTGAAATCATGGTAGATATACTTTTTCAAAGCAAATAAAGCAGACCCTGATGAGACGACTCTGGTGCATATGTCACTGTGTGCCTTAGTATATATGTTATGGAGAAGAGGTTGGGAGGAGACATTAGTTTTCTACGGAAACAAATCATTAGTTTCTCCTTTTTTGTATCCAAATTTTGCAGGTTAAATATTGACTTGAGCACCAAACTTTCCAAATCCTTCATTTTGTATAAGTCCTTGATGGCGATGGCATTCCTTTATTGAGTGCCATCTACAAACTTCCTGTCTTGTGTTGCAGGTGGCACTGTGTTTCCAGAAAGTTGCTGCAGAGATACTCGGGATCAAACTGACAAAGCCAGATGTTGAGCAGCACCACCGTGTGGTCAAGGCGGAGATTGTCAACTACAAACATGAGGAAGCAGCGGCACGATCCCTACCACAGACCTCCACTAAAAGTTCTTTGTGTTCTCTCCAGTAACTGTTGTAACCAATACTGATCTCAGTGTTGTCTCACGTCTCCCTGTCAAAAAATGACACTGCATGATTTTAATGTGATAATATGAACATATAAGAGTATATACCTGGATTTTTTAAAAGAAAAAAAAAATGAATAAAAGGATGGTCATAATATGTCTTTAAATCATGATACTTACGGGAGGATGCAAATGTTATATATTTATTAGTATGTCTTGATAATGTAAAACATCAGAAAACTAGGACAATCTACAACCTGAAAGCCAGATAAGTGTAATTTGGATATTAGACAAACACAGTGATTTTTAAATCTGATTTCCTACAAGCTGCCAAATATTTGTCTAGAATTCAGTAACAGTGTTAAATGTCATGTCTATACAGCTTTCAGAAGTGTCATTTATATGTATTTGTCACCACAAACCTTTTGGCCAGTCGTATGGACAAGATTTGTATAATAATAAGATTGCAATTTGAAGGAAAGCAACCTCGAATGACTATAAAAACGGTGTTCCTATTAGTTCAAAATCTTAAATTTAAGAACTCATTTACTGCAAGGACATTTAGTTCTAGTTGTTCACTTACAAATACAATGTATGTCTTGACAATTTGTAAAGTGGGTGATAACACATGCTTACAGGAAATAGTATTCTTCCAAAGCTATTTGAAAGACTGACATAGTAGCTTATTATTGAATAAGATACATAAATTGACAGAAGTAGATCTTCATTCATTGGTGTTTTCTTTCAACTTCATTTTTGATTGACAGATACACTTACTACTATATTTGGATCTTCATGTAGAAAGAAAATTCATCAGCAAGTTCAGTGTCTATGAAACAAAATGCTTTGAGTCCAAAATCTACTTGTTACAAAGGGAATACATTTGTTACCTTACAAGAAATGTTGAATCTTTTAAAAAAAATCACAGATTGTTACAGGCTGTTGTTGCAGAGTATATTATGGAAGTAGAAGACAAAAATCTTCAGTTTGGGAAGATTGCAAAACAAATTCTAAAATTGGGTGCTG
>CM037785.1:23645554-23657094 GCA_021229015.1 Solen grandis | reverse complement strand
ATTGATAAATTTTTTACACGTTAGGTTTGTTAAGTTTAAAAGGGCCCAAAATTAAAAAGTTAACAAAACTTGAAAAGGTCAAGGTCATATTAGATAATGTTTTTTATTCGGCCCCAAAGTGCTCCAAATCTAAAAAATATTTCATTGCGAGTATTGAACAAAAGTTTTAGTTCTAAATAGTTCTTTCGTATAATGTTTAGTTTTTGAAGATCGGACTTGATCTGTTCATTTTACGGCAGTCCAAAGTTTGATCCTTTTTTTTGGAATAATTGTTAATCAGTTTTTATGCTTGAAATTGTGATATATAAGAAAAAGAATGTTCGACTAGTGCGACTTATATACTTGTTTGAACTATTTGCTGTTTTTGCAATTTTGTTTCTCATTTTGCCGCTAGAGGGCGTTTTGCTTAAAATCACTCTTTTGCTTATAACTCAAAACGTTAAAGTCTGATTGAAATGCGGTTTTCAGCATTTTATTCCTTGTTGACAGTACCAAAAATGTGATGGATTTCAAAGGATAGGGTATGGGAAAATATTTGCGCTAGAAGAGTTTGAATGTTCTAACATTGCAAAAAAAAAATATAAAAAAATGTGTTAATGAGAGTAGGTCTTCAAAAAACCTTTTCGTTCTGTTTCATATTGAAAATTGTGGCTGAGTTGAAATAAAGTGTTCAAGTTGATTAGGTTAAAAGCGAAAACCGAGATACCGCTTGCGGTTCTAGTTTTCTTTTTTTTTTTTCTTACCCTTTTTTGTGAACGGCAAAGCTCCGAGGTGAAAAAAGCCACATCTATGAAACTTTTATCAGTAATAACCACGTACTTGAAGATGATCCTAACGTCGAGATAATTTTCATTTTTGTTTTGATTTTCCAGCCAGGGGGCGTTTTATATGAAAATGTTTAATAAGCAATATCTCCATTATTTGAGGTCCGATTCAAATGCGGTTTTTGCACAATGTTCCTTGAAAATAGCCCAATAAAAAATGATAGGTTTCAAAAATTTGCGTATATAAAACTTTCGTGCTACAGGAGGTTGAAAGTTCGAATCTCGAAAAAACTGTGAAATAAGGGTAGGTCTACCAAAAACCTACCCATTTTATTCAGAGATGAGAGAGGAGAATTTTGTTTGTTGCATATGATTCGCAAGACATATACGCACAAAATATATGGGGTGGCGAATTCGGGAAATGCATGGTTTGTCCACAGTATGCGGTCAAACTTAACCAATATTTTCGTAAAATCAACATTTTCAAAGCATGACTGTTAAGATTTTTTGCAGCTCCTGACTTTATTTTTAGTTCAATTTCTATGACCTTTTCACATTTTATGTAAAACTATGTTCTTAAGTGTCACATAATATAAAAAGTAAAAATGTATTGTAAAGGTCAAGGTCATATTAGGATAATTGTATATCAATTCGGCTTGAAATAGCTCAAAATCAAAAAACAATTCAAAAGCATGACTTTTAAGGTTATTTGCAGCTCCTGACTTTATTTTTTGTTCAATCTTCATCATTATTTCACTGTTTTTGCATTTTTATAAAATAAATAAATTCATAGAAAAAGAAATCAAGCATAATATGCAAAGGTCAAGGTCATATACCAATTATTGTTATTTTTATCGGCACAAAATAGCTTCAAATCTAAAAATATTTTAAAGAAGGTATATGAACAAATGTTTTAGTTTGTGAAGAGATCTTTCCATTGGTGTTTAGTTTTTGAAGATCGGACTTCATTTGATCAAATTACTACAGTCGAAACTTTGATCCTTTTATCAAACAAGTGTAAATCCATATGTTGCTTCTTTTTTGCAGCTCCTGACTTTATTTTTGTTCAATCTTCATCATTTTTTCACTGTTTATGCGTTTTAAATAATACAAATAAACTCATAGTAAATAACGATGAAAATATACAAAGGTCAAGGTCATAATACCGATTATTTTTATCGGCACAAATAGTTCTCAATCTAGGAATATTTTAAAGAAAGTATATGAACAAAAGTTCTAGTTCGTGAAGGGATCGTTCTAATGATGTTTAGTTTTTGAAGATCGGACTTCATTTGATCAATTAACAAAAATATTCGAATAAAGTTAATATCAATCAATTATGTCTGCAGTTGAAACCAGTACTCTTACTAGTCAAGTTAAAGCGAAAACCAAGATGCCGCTTTGCGGTTCTAGCTTTTTTATTATTTTTCTAACCCTTTTTTGTTAACGGCAAATCTCCGTGATCAGAAAAGCCACATTTATGAAATTTTAATCAGTTTTTACCAAGTATTTGAAGATGATCATAACGTTGAGAAAATTTTCATTTATGTCTTACTTTTCCCGCTAGGGGGCGTTTTGTATGAAATCTATTAATGGCTAATAACTCAGTTATTTGAGGTCGGATTCAAATGCGGTTTTTTGCATTCTGTTCCTTGTTAAAAGCCCAATAAAATATGATAGATTTTGAGGGTGCGTGTCGCTGAAAGTATTGAGCTTTAGAAGGTTGAAAGTACGAACCTCGCAAAAAACTGCGCAAATGAGGGAAGGTCTACGAAAAACCTATCCATTTTTGTTAGAGATCAGATAGAAGAGTTCTGTTTGCTGCAAATGATTTGCAAGATATATACGCACAAAATATATGGGGTGGCGAATTTAATAAATGCATGGTTTGTCCTCTAGAAACGGTCAAACTTCACTAAATTTTAGGAAATATTAAATTTTCAAAACATGTTTTTTGTCGCTCCTGACTTTTTATTTCGTTCATTCTTCATGATATTTTTACAAGTTATGTATTGTTATGTTTGAAAGGGCCTCACAATCAAAAAGTTTAAATATGAATGAAAAGGTCAAGGTCATATTACGATTATTGTGTTTTTATTCGGCCCGAAATACCTCCAAAACTAAAGATATTTCATTAAGAGTTTATCGACAAACTATTTTGTTCCGAAGAGCTCTTTCCATTGATGTTTAGGTTTTGAAGATCGGACTTGATTTGGTCATTTTACGGCAGTCCAAAGTTTGATCCTTTTTGAATAATTGTTAAACCGTTTTTATGCTTCAAATTGTGATATATCAGAAATAGAATGTTCGACGTGTGCGACTTGTATACTTTATTGAACTATTTGCTGCATTGCTAGGTACCTAATGGTATAATTTTAATCAATTTTGTTTCTCATTTTGCCGCTAGTGGGCTCTTTGCTTGAAATCACTCTTTTGCTCATAACTCAAAAAGTTGAATCCTGATTCAAATGTGGTTTGTTGCATTATGTTCTTTGTTGATAGCCTAATAAAATAGGATAGTGTGAAGTTATGAGTGACTGAAAAATTTTGTGTTAGTAATGGAAGGTTGAGAGTTCGAACCTCGCAAAAAATGTGCAAATAAGAGTAGGTCTATGAAAAACCTACCCATTTTTGTTAGAGATCAGATAGAAGAGTTTTGTTTACTGCAAATGATTTGCAAGACATATACGCACAAAATATATGGGGTGACGAATTTAATAAATGCATGGTTTGTCCTCTAGAAACGGTCAAACTTCACTAAATTTTAGGAAAAATTAAATTTTCAAAAACATGTTTTTTTTCTCTCCTGACTTTATTTTTAGTTCATTCTTCATGATATTTTCACAAGTTATGTATTGTTATGTTTAAAAGGGCCTCACAATTAAAAAGTTTAATAATGAATGAAAAGGTCAAGGTCATATTACGATAATTGTGTTTATATTCGGCCCCAAATAACTCCAAAACTAAAAATATTTCTTTGAGAGTATATGAACAAAGTTTTAGTTCTTCAAGAGCTCTTTCCATTGATGTTTAGTTTTTGAAGATCGGACTTGATTTGGTCATTTTACGGCAGTCCAAACTTTGACCCTTTTTTGGAATAATTATAAATCAGTTTTTATGCTTCAAATTGTGATATATAAGAAATAGGATGTTCGACTAGTGCGACTTGTATACTTGATTGAACTATTTGCTGCCTTACTAGGTACCTAATGGTAAAATTTTAATCAATTTTGTTTCTCATTTTGCCGGTAGGGGGCGCTTAGCTTGAAAGCACTCTTCTACTTATAACTAAAAAACTTAAAGTCTGATCCAAAATGCGGTTTATTGCATTATGTTCCTTGTTGATAGCCTAATAAAATATGATAGTTACTAGGTATGAGTGGCTGAAACTTTTTGAGCTACTAGCGGAAGGTTGAAAGTTCGAACCTCACAAAAAACTGTGCAGATGAGGGTAGGTCTACCAAAAACCTATCCATTTTTGTTAGAGATCAGATAGAAGAATTCGATTAGCTGCAAATGATTTGCAAGACATATACGCACAAAAAATATGGGGTGGCGAATTACGAAATGCATGGTTTGTCCTCTAGAAACGGTCAAACTTCACTAATATTTAGGAAAAATTTAAATTTCAAAAACATTTTTTTTTGTCGCTCCTGTCTTTATTTATAGTTCATTCTTCGTGATATTTTCACAAGTTATGTATTGTTATGTTTGAAAGGACCTCACAATTAAAAAGTTAAAATGAAATTGCAAAGGTCAAGGTCATATTACGATTATTGTGTTTTTATTCGGCTCCAAATAGCTCCAAAACAAAAAATATTTCATTGAAAGTATATGAACAAAAGTTTTAGTTCTTGAAAAGCCCTTTCTAGTGATCTTTAGTTTTTGAAGATCGGACTTGATTTGGTCATTTTACAGAAGACCAATATTTGATCCTCTTTAGAACAATTGTAAATCCGTTTTTTATGCTTCAAATTGCGATATATAAGGAATAGAATGTTTGACTAGTTTGACTTGTATACTTGATTGAACCATTTGCTGCATTGCTAGGTACCTAATAGAAAATATTTACTCAATTTTGTTTCTCGTTTTGCCGCTAGGGGGCGCTTGGCTTGAAATCACTCTTTATATCTAAAATAATTGAAGTCTGATTTTATGCCATTTTTTTGCATTCTGTTCCTTGGTGACATCAATTTGAAACAACACTAAAAATTAATCGGATATTTCATGAAAATGATAGTATTTCTATGCAACATTAGTTGAGTGGCATAATACATTTTCGCGTGTTATTTTAAACTGGTGTTTGTCATTTACAATTCTTGTTTATCGAGTACAATTGTCGTATGTCGCCATCATAAAGCAACACACACATATAATTTTGCAGTACCCGAAGTCCATAAAAAAAAGTTTTCAAGTTTGCGACTACATGACAGACAGGCAATACTTAAAAGTATTCTTCTTGATAAAAGGTCTGCTTAAACATTGCGACAAAAATGTTTGAAAGATCGCTGTTAACAGTATTCGACAAGCAATTGAACGAAGAAATATGTTTTTCGAATCATGCGACTCGTTAACTGAGGTAAATTGCTTTTGCGAAAACCGATGATATCGCGATAGCGATTCTAGTTAGGTTTTCGCACCTCGCAGTGCGAAAACTTATTGTTCTTCTTCTGTTTTATTTTTTTAGGTTTTCGCCTCTGCAGGGCGAAAACCTATTGTTCTTCTTCTGTTGATTTGTTTTTTTTTTATTTTTATTATTTTTCCAATTCCACCCATTTTTTTTTGAACATGCCAAAAAATTTTTTTTTTCTTTCCCATGCATGTAATCACTGTTTTGCTAATAACTCAAAAATTTGAAACCTGATTTAGATGCGGTTTTTTACATAATGTTCCTTGTTGACAGCCCAATCAAATATGATGGAAATCTCATCATCGAGTACGGGAAAAAAATTGTTCTAGAGAGGTTGAATGTTCGAACCTTGGAAAAAAGTGAAATAATGAGGGTAGGTCTACGAAAAACCTTCCCACTTTTGTTAGAGATCCGATAGAAGAATTCTGTTTGCTGCATACGATTTGCAAGACATATACGCACAAAATATATGGGGTGGCGAATTTAGGAAATGCGTGGTTTTTTCCTCTAGAAAAGGTCAAACTTCACTAAATTTTAGGAAAAATTAAAATTTCTCTAGCATGTTTTTGTCTTTCCTGACTTTTTTTCTGTTCATTCTTCATAATATTTTCACACAATATGTATTGTTATGTTTGAAAGGGCCTCACAATAAAAAAATTAAAAGAAATTTGAAAAGGTCAAGGTCATATTACGATTATTGTGTTTTTATTCGGCCACAAATAGCTCCAAAACTAAAAATATTTCATTGAGAGTATATGAACAAAAGTTTTTAGTTCTTAAAGAGCTCTTTCCAGTGATGTTTAGTTTTTGAAGATCGGACTTGATTTGGTCATTATACGGCAGTCCAAAGTTTGATCCTTTTTTGGAATAATTGTAAATCAGGTTTTATGCTTCAAATTCTGATACACAAGAATAAAAAGTTTGACTTGTGCGACTAGTATACTTGATTAAACTATTTGCTGCTTTGCTAGGTACCAAACAGTAAAATTTTAATCAATTTTCTATCTCATTTTGCCGCTAGGGGGGCGCTTTTCTTGAAATCATTCTTTTGCTTATAACTCAAAAAGTTGAAGCCTGATCCAAATGCGGTTAATTGAATTATGTTCCTTGTTGATAGCCTAATAAAATATGAAAGTTTCTAGGTATGAGTGGCTGAAACTTTTTGAGCTAGTAACGGAAGGTTGAAAGTTCGAATCTCGTAAAAAAACTGCAAATGAGGGTAGGTCTACGAAAAACCTATCCATTTTTGTTAGAAATCAGATAGAAGAATTCTGTTTGCTGCAAATGATTTGCAAGACATATACGCTTAAAATATATGGGTGGCGAATTTAAGAAATGCATGGTTTGTCCTCTAGAAAAAGGTCAAACTTCACTAAATTTTAGGAAAAATTAAAATTTTTAAAATATATGGGTGGCGAATTTAAGAAATGCATGGTTTGTTTGAAAGGGCTCACAATTAAAAAGTAAAAAAACATTGAAAAGGTCAAGGTCATATTACGAATGATTGTGTTTTTATTCGGCCCAAAGTGCTCCAAATCTAAAAATATTTCATTGAGAGTATATGAACAAAAGTTTTAGTTCTAAATAGTTCTTTCGTATAATGTTTAGTTTTTGAAGATCGGACTTGATCTTTTCATTTTACGGCAATCCAAAGTTTGATCCTTTTTTGGAATAATTGTTATTCAGTTTTTATGCTTAAAATTGTGATATATAAGAAAAAGAATGTTCGATTAGTGCGACTTATATACTTGTTTGAACTATTTGCTGCATTTCTAGGTACCTAATTGTAAATTTTTTCTCATTTTTTTTTCTCATTTTGCCGCTAGAGGGCGCTTTGCTTAAAATCACTCTTTTGCCTATAACTCAAAACGTTAAAGTCTAATTGAAATGCGGTTTTCAGCATTTTTTTCCTTGTTGACAGCACCACAGAATGTGATGTGATGTGATGATAGGGTATGGGGAAATATTTGCGCTAGAGGAGTTTGAATGTTCTAAAATTCCAAAAAAAAAAAAAAAAAAAAACTGTGCAAATGAGAGTAGGTCTTCAAAAAACCCTTGCGTTCTGTTTCATATTAAAAATTGTGGCTGAGTTGAAATAAAGTGTTCAAGTTGATTAGGTTAAAAGCGAAAACCAAGATACCGCTTGCGGTTCTACTTTATTATTATTTTTCTAACCTTTTTTTTGTGAACGGCATATCACTATGATAGAAAAAAAGTCACATTTCTGATTTTTTTACCAGTTTTGTCCTATAATCTGAATTTGATCCTAACGTTGAGAAAATTTTCATTTTTGTCTTAGTTTTGCCGCTAGGTGGCGTTTTGTAAAAATGACTAAGGGCTAATAACTCTGTTATTTGAGGTCCGATTCAAATGTGTTTTTTGCATTGTGTTCCTTGTCAGAAACTTAATAAAAAATGATACGTTTCAATTATTTGCGTATATAAAACTTTCGTGCTACAGGAGGTTGAATGTTCGAATCTCGAAAAAACGATGAAATAAAGGTAGGTCTACGAAAAAAGTCCCCATTTTTTTCAGGAATGAGATAGGAGAATTTTGTTTGTTGCATGAAATTTGCAAGACATATACGCACAAAATATGTGGTGGGGCGATTTTGAGAAATGCATGGTTTGTCCACAGTATGCGGTCAAACTTTACCAATATTTTCGAAAAATCAACATTTTCAAAGCATGACTTTTACGGTTATTTGCAGCTCCCGACTTTATTTTTTATTCAATCTTCATCATTATTTCACTGTTTATGCATTTTTATAAAACAAATAAATTCATAGAAAAAATATCAAGCATAATATGCAAAGGTCAAGGTCATATACCAATTATTATTATTTATATCGGCATGAAATAGCTCCAAATCTAAAATATTTTATAGAAAGTATATGAACAAAAGTTTTAGTTCTTTAAGAGCTCTTTCCAGTGATGTTTAGTTTTTGAAGATCGGACTTGATTTGGTCATATTACGGCAGTCCAAAGTTTGATCCTTTTTTGGAATAATTGTAAATCAGTTTTTATGCTTCAAATTGTGATATATAAGAAATAGAATGTTCGACTAGTGCGACTTGCGTACTTGATTGAACTATTTGCTGCATTGCTAGGTACCTAATGGAAAAATTGTAATCAATTTTGTTTCTCATTTTGCCGCTAGGGGGCGCTTAGCTTGAAAGCACTCTTCTACTTATAACTCAAAAAGTTAAAGCCTGATCCAAATGCGGTTTATTGCATTATGTTTCTTGTTGATAGCCTAATAAAATGTGATAGTTTCTAGGTATGAGTGGCTGAAACTTTTTGAGCTAGCAACGGAAGGTTGAAAGTTCGAACCTCGCAAAAAACTGTGCAGATGAGGGTATGTGTACGAAAAACCTATCCGTTTTTGTTAGACATCAGATAGAAGAATTCTGTTTGCTGCAAATGATTTGCAAGACATATACGCACAAAATATATGGGGTAGCGAATTTAATAAATACATGGTTTGTCCTCTAGAAACGGTCAAACTTCACTAAATTTTAGGAAAATTAAAATTTCGAAAAAAAGTTTTTTGTCGCTCCTGACTTTATTTTTAGTTCATTCTTCATGATATTTTCACAAGTTTTTGTATTGTTATGTTTTAAAGGGCCTCAAAATTAAAAAGTAAAATGAAATTTCAAAGGTCAAGGTCATATTACGATAATTGTGTTTTTATTCGGCTCCGAATAGCTCCAAAACAAAAAATATTTTATTGAAAGTATGTAAACAAAAGTTTTAGTTCTTGAATAGCCCTTTCCAGTGATGTTTAGGTTTTGAAGATCGGACTTGATTTGGTCATATTACGGCAGTCCAAAGTTTGATCCTTTTTTGGAATAATTGTAAATCAGTTTTTATGCTTCAAATTGTGATATATAAGGAATAGAATGTTCGACTAGTGCGACTTGTATGCTTCATTGAACCATTTGCTGCATTTCTAGGTACCTAATAGTAAAATTTTACTCAATTTTGTTTCTCATTTTGCTGCTAGGGGGCGCTTGGCTTGAAATCACCCTTTATTACTAAAATGATTAAAGTCTGATTTTTATGCAATTTTTTGCATTCTGTTCCTTGGTTTTCAAAATGATTTGAGTCTGATTTGGCTTGATATCGCATTTTCGCGTTTCATTTTATACTTTTGTGTGTCGTTTGCATTTGTTTTTTATCTATTACTATTGTCTTATTTCATCACTCATAAAGCAAGACACACATATAATGTGCAGTACCCGAAGTCTGTAAAAAAATTTTCAAGTTTGCGACTACATTACAGACAGGTAATACTTAGAAGTATTCTTCTTGGTAAAAGTCTGCTTAAACATTGCGACAAAAATGTTTGAAAGATCACTGTATTCAACAGTATTCAAAAGCCATTGAACGAAGAAATATGTTTTTCGAAACATGTGACTCGTGAACTGAATGGAATTGCTTTTGCGAAAACCGATGATATCGCATTAGCGATTCTAGTTTTTTTTTATTTTTCTTACCCTTTTTTGTGAACGGCATAGCTCCGAGGTGAGAAAGCCACATCTATGAAAAATTTTATCAGTAATAACCACGTTCTTGAAGATGATCCTAACGTCGAGATAATTTTTCATTTTTGTTTTGATTTTCCCGCCAGGGGGCGTTTTATATGAAATGTTTAATAAGCAATATCTCAAATTTTTTGAGGGCCAATTCAATGCGGTTTTTACATAATGTCCTTGTAAATAGCCCAATAAAATATGATAGGTTCCAAAAAATTGCGTTAAAACTTTCGGCTACAGGAGGTTGAAAGTTCGAATCTCGCAAAAACTGTGAAATAAGGGGAGGGCTACCAAAAACCTACCCATTTTTTTCAGAGATGAGATAGGAGAATTTTGTTTGTTTCATATTTATTAGCAAGACATATACGCACAAAATATATGGGGTGGCGAATTCAGGAAATGCATGGTTTGTCCACAGTTTCGCGGTCAAACTTAACAATATTTTCGAAAAATCAACATTTTAAAAAACATGACTTTTAAGGTTATTTGCAGCTCCTGACTTTATTTTTGTTCAATCTTCATCATTATTTCACTGTTTATGCATTTTTATAAAATAAATAAATTCTAGAAAAAGAAATCAAGCATAATATGCAAAGGTCAAGGTCATATACCAATTATTATTATTTATTCGGCATAAAATAGCTCCAAATCTAAAAATATTTTATAGAACGTATATGAACAAAAGTTTTAGTTTGTGAGAAGATCTTTCCATTAATGTTTAGTTTTTGAAGATCGGACTTCATTTGATCAAATGACCACAGTCCAAATTTTGATCCTCTTATCAAACAGTTGTATATCCATATGTTTTCTCTTTTTTTGCAGCTCCTGACTTATTTTTTGTTTAATCTTCATCATTATTTCACTGTTTATGCATTTTTATCAAACAAATAAAATCATAGAAAAAAAACAAGCATAATATGCAAAGGTCAAGGTCAATTTCCAATTATTATTATTTTATCGGCATAAAATAGCTCCAAATCTAAAAAAAATTTTAAAGAAGGTATATGAACAAATGTTTTAGTTTGTGAAGAGATCTTTCCATTGGTGTTTAGTTTTTGAAGATCGGACTTCATTTGATCAAATTAGTACAGTCGAAAGTTTGATCCTTTTATCAAACAAGTGTAAATTTCCCTATGTTTTTTCTTTTTTGCAGCTCCTGACTTTATTTTTGTTCAATCTTCATCATTTTTTCATTGTTTATGCATTTAAATAATACAAACAAACTCATAGTAAATAACAATGAAAATATGCAAAGGTCAAGGTCATAATACCGATTATTGTTATTTTTATCGGCACAAAATAGCTTCAAATCTAAAAATATTTTAAAAAAGGTATATGAAACAAATGTTTTAGTTTGTGAAGAGATCTTTCCATTAGGGGTTTTTGTTTTTGAAGATCGGACTTCATTTGATCAAATTAGTACAGTCGAAAGTTTGATCCTTTTATCAAACAAGTGTAAATCCATATGTTGCTTCTTTTTTGCAGCTCCTGACTTTATTTTTGTTCAAACTTCATCATTTTTTCATGTTTATGCATTTAAATACTACAAACAAACTCATAGTAAATAACAATGAAAATATGCAAAGGTCAAGGTCATAATACCGATTTT
>CM037785.1:23595454-23645454 GCA_021229015.1 Solen grandis | reverse complement strand
GATAAGATAGAATGAGAAGTTATAATCATGTTAGTGATCAGTAATCAGTAAGTACTTTGTATATATGTTATGGTTTACTGTATTTATTAGAGGCATTAAATATTTTATGGAAGTCACTCATAGTGGAAACAGTTAACCCTTTCCCTCATAGAGGACACCATGAAAAGACCTATGCGAACAGCATAAAACCAGATCAGCCTGCGAGTAACTCGCAGGCTGATCAGGTTTTATGCTGTTCGCTGCTCCTCAGTGGTCTGGAAATGAGGATTTTGTAATTAAATTTGGTAAGGTTTAACTGTGGTTTTCTGCAGATCAGGCTTAATGTGGTACCTATTGAGTGCGTCAAAATGAGTCTATATGAGGGAAAGGGTTAATGTCATATGGTGGATTTTTTTCCTAAGCAGATTTGTTATTTTATTGACAAAGAAAATTTTCAATTCAAACTCAATAGGGGACATATAAACCAGAACATGTAGACAGTACTTACAACAAATGTTTAATGGAAATAGGATTGAAATTGTGAAGAGGAAAACAAGCATAATAATGTTGTTTGGCCTTGTTTTTATATTTTCAAAGGCTTTAATTTATTTATGATTGTTGTATAAGGGTTTTACCCATTTATAAAATCACAACAGACTTAATTATTATTTAAGTGTATCCTTGATTTTTTTATTTCATTTACTAACAATTCTATTAACGACATATACATGTATGTGGAGAAACAAGTGTAAGTGGTATAAAGCAGGTTTGATTTATTCACTTCTCAACTAGTGTATCAAAATTCACAATACCTCCTGTGTAAGTCTGTATGTCTGTGTTTATATTGTAAAACGTGGCCGTTTCTTTGCACATTGGTGTTAGAAACCAGGTTAAATTTTGTATTCATATCACTGTATGTATATTGCAAAATGACACGGGTATGTGAGATTTATGACCAGTAGGGTTATTCTAGCAGAGGTTGTGAGAGCACTGTCATGTGTAGTTAGTACCTATTGCCTGCACCATTATTTATTTTATGTTTATGTTAAACTCATAAATAAGTTTGTTTGACTGCAGTTTCTTCAATTTCTTGTTTTCTTCATTTTATAAATAACATTGTAAGGAAAGTCTTTCTTGAACTAAGAACCAGTTCCATGCCTGTGTAACCTTGTTCATAATGAGCAGCATTTAAAAGATCAAGAGTTCCTAGAGTAAAACTGTTCTTTGTGTTCTTCTCCTATATGGTCAATGAATTGACCTGATTCATCTGGACTTTTCCATAATCTTAATTATAATGTAAACCATAGTTACATCTGTACAAAGACACATTTTACAAAAATTAAATACATTGTTAAAGTTCTTGAAATGTAAAGTAATGTCAGAATTGTTTAATTTTAGAGGGTTTTATGAACCTTTGTATAGGTATTGATAGTTTAAGGATAAATGAGAGTTAAAAAATTAATCATTAACTAGCAGGTGTGTAAATATTTTGGTATTTTTGCAGGACTTCATTCATCTCCTGAGTCTATATTCAGACTTAGACCCTGGATTCTTATGTGAAACAGTCAGTTTTATCTTATTATAAATAAATAAAAAATATTTATTTAATGTTTTTCAGTGATTATAGGGAACTATAAGTGAATTAAAAAGTGGTAATTTCATTATTTCTAACAGTGAATATTACCATTTTTATAATTTTCACCATTTTGTAATGGGACTACTAAAAGACACAATCGATATTTTTTCAAGACATTTCAATATTGATTTCTACAGTGAAATACCTGGAAGAAATATTGATTACATGCTTTTACTTTAACATTTACATATTGGACTATCTTTTATACTGAATAACGATTCATGCGACTTTGGGAATTTTGGACTCTCCACAGGGTAAAATTTATGATGAACTTAGTAACAATGTGTAAAGCGTCGCAGAAAGGCATTAAAAGAAAAGTTGTTTGTTACAGTGGAATGTTATTTTAGATTCATCGCATGAGGAAGAAAATCAATATTTTTAACTGTGGCTGCGCCACTCATATAAATATTGATTTTTCTCCTGACTCAATGAATTAATATATTCCGCTGAAACCAGCAGTTATTCTGTTTATCTCATTATCTGTCCCTTTATATATTGAGAAATAAAATTATAGTCACTGAAATATTTAAATTAATTAAAACATCACTTTGAAGAAATCAGTACTTCTTGAGTTTGTGTCAACATATAGACCCAGGAGACTGATGACTTAGGACCGGGTCTGGTTTCATGTTAAGTGTGTGTGTTTGGTGGCATATGATCAGCTGGCAGGACTGGTTTGCAGCAGGATCTGCAGCCTTTGTCTCAAGAGTATATGTGAAGTGAGACTTGTTCCAAGTGCTTGTATCATCTGTTATATAATCATCTGTGACTCTCCCTAGATGTAATCATATTTGCCAATGTCAGTAGCCCCCACATAGGTATTTTTGAATATACTAAGAAGTAAGAAATTGTTAATTATTTCAGTTTGTAAGATTTTTTTTTGTATACAGTGCTTTCATTTAACAGTTTTTTGGAGGTCTTTTGATGAGAAAAAATAATGGATATTTAATGTAAATATGTTAAAACATTTTGGACCAGCCGTATACATGATATTGATTTTAGTGGTTAACACATTGAAGTGAAGATTAAATATTTCAGCTGTTTGATAATATGTATATCAGTTTCAGGAGATCAGATTTGATATATGTATATATTCAGTGATTTGTTGTAAATCACAGCATCTACTTGTATGTTGGCCTATGAAAATTATTCATTATCACAAAGGGTAAAATCATTTTACCACTCTTTGAAATAAATATCTTTGCACTTGTAGACATTTTTGGATTATTTAATTATTAGCATAATGTCACAGGTATTTTAAATGGACTAATTTTAGCATACAATTTACTGTTTTTTTTGTAAACACCAGTCTGCATGTATGTGTCTAAAAATAATCTGGCTGAGTTGGGATCCATTGAAATAAAATGCCTTAAACATGTATTGAAGAAAATTCTGTCACAAATGATTGGCCTATTGGCTTGATAGTTTAGAGAATCTCAAAGAAATTTTATTTTGTACACTTACTGTATGAATGCACCTGTCACATTCCTTCAATATATATTACTCTAAAGTAATAGCGCACTTTAGTCTGTAGTGTTAATTGCTTTCCAACATCTGTTGTACAAAATTAGCTGGATTTGTAAGACATAGAGTGAGAATAAATAAACCTAATGTTAACTTTGATACAGAGAAATCTATGAGTTTTCAGGTGTACATGTATATAATTATTATTCCCTGCTTCACAGAAATGTGGGCAATAAAGGAATCACTCTCATAATGTCCTGCACTAACCTGAGTACAAGGCATGAGGTGGGGGGAGATATTGTGACCACCTTAAGTGATAGTTCTAGTAACATTAATACCAGACACATTTTGTTAGACAAATATAAAGATAGATCAGCAAGCAAATTCTTCTTATCCTTACCAGGGTATGTTGATACATTTAATCTGTGACCATCTTTTTTTCTTGCTGTGACTGGGTCAAAAACTAGGTCACCAGGTCAAATCTTAGAAAAATCTTGTGAACACTCTAGAGGCCTACATTTTTGTCCCAGTCTTCATTAGACTTGATATGAATGATGACTGCATAAATTCCCACTTGAGTGCAAATTCAGGTAGGATCAATATGTAGGTCACTTAGTCAAATGTTAGAAAAACACTTTAGATGCCAGATTTTTTGTCATCATGCCTAACACAGCCATCTTACTCAGGTGAGCAACACAGGGCCATCTTGGCCCTCTTGTTTCTTGCTGTGACTGGGTAGCAGGTTGTATAAAGTCTGATCAACCTGTGAATTATTTGTATCCTGATGTGGCTCTCAGTCCAACTAGGTTTCAAATGCAGATGTTGGTTATACAATCCAACTTCAGTACACCTCTATACGCTACTGTTGGAAGATTGTGTACTTTGATAAGATTGTTGGTTAAATGAAAGAAATACACTTGAAATATTTTATTTTTTATGCATTTAATAATTCTGTTGACTTAAATGTAAGTATATCAAAATGATATTAATTGTTGTATCATAATTGTGTAAAACAGAAAATTACCTGTATGTTTTTATTGATGTCATAACTCATTTCTTGTCATGTTTTTGTCTTATTTTCAAAGCATTGTATTTGTGTATGGCTGTCTTGTGTTCAGAAATGTTTTTATAATTACTTTCCTCATCAATCACTTTTTGTTTTCTTCATTTATTTAGTGTATATAGGAAGTTAATTCTTTTCTTCTGCAAAAGCCATTCTTAACATAAAATAGAATTTAAATAAGAAAAAAAATGGAAATGTTGTTTAAATTGAAATACAAGTCTTCTTTGGAACACATGTCACCTGCTGAAGCATGATGGAAATAGTGTGATGGACAGACAGTCGATGGAAGTGATCCCTACGTGTCACCTCTGCTTAGGCCAAAATAAAAAAATAAAAAAGTTCCGTTTCTGGTCTCAAACCGAAAAAAAGAGGGTAGGGATGGTTTTTTTTTGTTTTGTTATGTTTCTCCGATTGATGCGATAAGTAAAAAAAAAAAGTAAAGAAAGATTTTTCATAGGCAGAAATGAGAAATGTAAGAAATGTAAAAAAAACTTTAAGGGTCGGCCATGAAAAAAGAGGATCGGTCTGGAGACCAAAAACGGAACTATTTTTATTTTTGGCCTTACAGCAGGTGACACAAAACCATGTATGTTACAAGAAGATGAGTGATCGGAAATCATCAGCATACATGAATCAACAGAAGAGAATCGATGCTGTGTTAAGGCAATCCATCCATCATTGTGATCATTTTTCATCAAGTGATTGTTGGAATTGTTCAGTGAATACAAGCCTTTGTAGACTTGGAGCAAAATAGTCTATAACTCTAAGTCAGTGGATGCTTGTATCTGCACTGAAGTCTTTTAAGCATTTGAAGGACCATGATTATTATTTTGTGATGGATGGATTACCTTAAAGCTGATGTGTCAAAGAAACTGAATTAAGTTTTAAATAATATTAAGAAAAAATTGGCAAAGTGCAAACATTTTCTTTTTTATCACAATTTTCTATTGCGAAGAAAAGGGTTATATTTCTAGATTTATTAGAAGAAACTTTTTTTTAATTTCCAGTCTCGTTTTGTTACTGGTATGTGCAAGGTTGTGAATGATTAAATATAAACAATCAAAATAGCAGACTGTCTTGCATATTTATACACTCCTCCATTGGAAACAAAAGCAGGTATCCACCACCACCATCATTAGACGTACCCATGTTTAACAGAAGTGGGGACTAAATAGGAATCATGTACATCATGTTCTGTCACATCCCAATCTTTACTCTTACACTAAAGACAAGGAGTGATACAGGGGTATTAAACACTAAAGTTGTAGATCTAATTTACTCATTACAAAACATCACTAAACCTGCTCAGATTGAAAGCAATTACTAGTCAGGTAAGCTGAGGCACTACCTCACTGCTGTATCGTGCTATAGGCAAGTGACATGAAACCAAACCCTGGCTCACATTATCAAGACACCAGTCAGCCCTCATGCACTGGGTTGGTGCAGAAGCAAATCTGCCCTAAGCACATGTTCCATAGGCAATAATAAGTACCTAATCCTAAATGCTATCCGAGGCCAGGTTTGTTTCACCAACTGGTGCATTGTCCAATGGGTCCTCAATAGATGGAGCAAATTGAGTTTAGCTGGGACTTTGACAACCCGACACGGATTGTGGTGGCAGCTGTCTGGTCCAATTTCATACCATGTTGGTAAATGGTGTAAAACCTTGGGAGTTACTTGCAGTCTGATTGGGATCTTTCTAGGTTTAACCCCTTGCTAATCAGCTATGTGTGTGGTGCTGTCTGTCAAACTCTTAACCACTCACATGATCTACTGGAAAATCATTTATTATTGTTGACATTCAATTTCATTGATAATGTACTTAAGGAATTTTGTATCTTTATTGGTCTATATGAAAACAGTCTATATGAAAACAGTTTTATGGGGGATTAATATTCGTGGATTATCTCCTCCATGAAAATTAGTGTCAACGAAAATTAATGATTTCACAGAATCTGCCACACTACACATGTGACACAAGAGTAATGGTTTTACAGTATGTACATGTGACACAAGAGTAATGGTTTTACAGTATGTTACAAGTACAAATCTGATTGGCCAGTTCACCATCTTTTCAGGTTAGTTTGGATTCCTGCTGTTCACTACTATTAATGATGTGAAGATCAATATCACCGTCTGTCCAATCTGGCTTTTCAATGGTCGGACATTGAGTAAAATTGCATCTATAAGTAGTTATTCATTAAAACCAGATTAAACTGTCAATGTATGCACTGTAAGGTTTGTAATAAAATAACAAATGGCACTGTGGTCCAGTTGTACTGTATCAGACTAAGGACCTGAAGGTTGTGGGTTGGAACCCCAATGGGGGCAGGAATTTTTCATGGCCTTCCCAGGTGCAAAGTACTGGTCCAACCCATGAACCATCTAAAAGGACAAGCATAAGTAGAATGAACTTGTTTCCTAATCTACATGACTTGACTATTTGAGTTTATCGTCGCTTCGACAGTATTTCAGTCATATAGCCAAGTCCAGCTAATTACAGGTGGAGGCAGACCCCGAATGCATGGAGGCATCCAGGTAGAACCACCTACCTACCGCAAGCTAGCTGGAAGGCTTCCTCACATGAAAATCCGAATGACCTTGCCGGGATTCGAACCCACGCGTTGAGGGGCTGAGTGTGTTAATGTCGCTGACTTTACCCTCTTGGCCACAGAGGCCCCTTCCTAATCTACATAAAATAAATGTCAAAATCAAACAAAAAAGCAAGTACAACTGAGGTTTTTATCTGTTTATTATTATGTAGAAGTCTTCTTCATGTACAGGCAACGTGATTAGCAAATAAAAGCTGTGAAGTCACCAGTCTAGACATGAAAATTGGTAACACAGCTGTTACAAAAATAAATTGAGATGTAAAAGTGAATAACTTTAACAGCCTTCATGTATACCTTGTCATCATCTGAGTAACAGAAATTATAATTGCAATTAATGAAAAGAATCTGGTAAAAAATCTATCAGTAAAAGCAATAAACAAACTTGTATTTAAAATAATGAATGAAAACTATTTGAGTGACTATATTTAATGTCAGAACTATTTCAAAGATAATGAACATTTAGCCTCAAGATGTTTTACCTGCCACATTTATAGTTCTGATGACTTCACAGCAAATCATAACAAGTAACTTCAACCATTTATACAAAACCGAGGGGTAAAATGTCCACACTCCATTTAAAAACATTCTGTTTGGAAGTAAACAATTGATTATACAGAGAAAATAACTGATTATACATGTGCATAGAAGTTTTCTCCTTTTATCCCATACATGGATTTGAAAACATGTAAATATACGGTGCCAGCATCAGACTAAATTCTTCTGTGAATTTGTCCAAATAGCTAACAGGACTCGAATACAGCCCACATTGTTAATTCCTGATAAAAAAACAACATCGCAGATTTATTACAAGAATTCTGAAGAAAAAAAATCATATCTAACGACAAATCTTTGCACAAATGGTTTTGAAACACTCGAGTCTTCAAACGATTCAGACAAAGTCGCCTACTCTACCAAGGGGTGTTGGGATACTTAGGTAAACATTCTAATGTTTGACACCAACACCTCCAGGCAAGGAGGCTGAAGAACTCATAACTATAAAAGTAAAGGGGATGTTAAAACACAAGTGATTTTATATCACTTCTTTTTCTCACACAACCACTGATATTAAGACTTCTGACAACTAGGCTAGAGAGTCCCAATTAAATGCAAGTCTCAGACTCCCATTAGTTTCAAACACTGACACTGAGAAAACTATTCCACACAGTGTAAGTTCAACATAGAAACATAAAAATGTTGAAATTCCCTATGGAAGTAATGCTTGATGAGCAATTAATAGATTAATCTAATCAAAGAAATGATTTCCACTGATTTATAAAGTCATTATTTTTAAGGGTAAAAAAAACAAAACTAATTAGAGTGAACAACTAAGCTATATGGATAAATACGCTACATGTTTTGAAATAATCAGTGAATTATACAACATTCATTCTTACAATTCTTAACTATGACAAAAGAGAAACTGACAGATAAAAATGATATAAGTATCATAGTAGAAATAAACAAGAGCTGTCTCAAGATAATGCTCTCCACTTTCCTGAGTGCTGGACAGTCTTATGATAGCTGTTACTATTTTTATATTAACATAAAACAAGAGTGTTCTCTGGAACATGTGTGTCACCTGCTTAAGCATGACAGAAAAAGTGTGATGGACACACAGACGACAGAAAAGTGATACGTATGTGTCACCTCTGATTATGCATACAGCAGGTGACACAAAAACATGTGACATAAGGTACTGAGCCAGAACACATGTGGGAAGTGGAAGTTTCAATCCCATAGCGTTAGTACTTACTGAGATAAGAACTTGCATGAAAAACATCAACCTAAAATATTCCATGTCTCAGGAGAAACAGTAAATAACAATTTAAGTTGAAAAGGGGCATAACTGTGCCAAAGTTATTTCAAAGTTACCTGCCTTTTTGAAATGTGTTCCTTTTTTGATAGTTAACAAGTATACCAAGATTGAAGTGAAAATATTTAATAGTTATGGAGAAATGGACCTGAACGAAAACCTTTACCAACATCTATGCTGACGCCGATTAGAGGGTCATGACAGACGCTCCACTTTTTTGAAACGTGCAGCTATAAAGGGCATGAATGTGCTAAAATATTGGTGAATACATGAATATCTAACATACATGAACACTTAGGCCAAAAAAAAAATCTGTGTTTAGGGCAACGGTCTCAAAAAAATTAGGTAGGGTAGGGAAGAAGTTTTTTAAAGTCCAGTCATAACAGTTAACAAATCACAAATTCTTAACAGACAATTTGGGGGTCCCAAAATGACCGCTAAAAAACTTAAGGGTTGGCCGGTTTATTCTAGGTAGGGTTGGGTTGCCTGAAACACCGATTTTTTTTTTAGGCCTTCCTTACCACTGGCTTCAAAGAAAACAGTGTGAACACCCATGATTCGGTTTTATTCTGGTACAAAGGTGATTTTCTAGTCGAACAGAATTATCTCCATAACAACAACAAAAAATGTAATTCCATGGTATTGGATGTACAGTCCTGATTGTTTTGGCAGTATTACACACGTAAAAGTCTTTTCTTTTGACATGGTACACTGACTCTCTAAGCTGACTACATGCATGGTAATGTATGGAGATCTGCTGACATTTATAAATAATATCTAGAGATTTGCCCTTGTGCTATGCCTCTTGTGATATTAATGAAATCCTCGCATGCCTCCAGCAAATACCATGACCATGAAATAATAATTAAGCAAACAAAGATCCTGATGTTGTGATGAAATGAAACAAAAACACAGCTTTCATTATTCTAGTTGAACAGATAAGAAATACTCTTGGGAAAATAACGATAAATATTTGATTTTTTTTTTTATTTCTCTTTAAATTAAAAACTATTTGATTTTTTTTAATCATTTTTTTGTTAATTAAATTCAAATTTTATATCTTTTAAAACTCTAATGATAATGTCAAACAAAAGGGCCAAGATGGCCCTATATCACATACTTGAGTTCAACTGTCTATACAGACGATTAACAGCATTGTTTAAAAAAACAATTCAAAGCCTGATAAAACTGAGATAGGATAAAAGATGTTGCCTCCCAAGTATTAACAAGGTTTTACTAAGGTTTACTAAGGTTTGACCTTGTGGCCAAGAACCAAGTTTTATTAAACACATTGAAGATTTACTATAGACAAGCATTCTGACCAAGATTCATGAAAGTTGGATCAAAACATTTGGCCTCTAATGTGTTAACAAACCAATTGTTGATGTAAAGGAAGTGCTGAAGTCTGCCCCTCATGAAACATCTGAATTGAGACTTTCCTCACTTCAATATTCAGAAATAAAACTCCTTTATTCACAGACCTTGTAAAAAGAAATGATGCAAACATAATAATTTATTATCAGCATGCTCTTAATGAAAATGTTTTAAATTTCTTCAAAATTCCTTATTTGTGGTGAAACAGAATTTGAGAATTTTGAGCTGAGGATTATCTCAGTGTGAGAGGTTTTGTACAATATGTGCCAAGTGTGCTAAAAACTGTTCTAAAATATTCTTCTTCGACTATACTGAAAGTGACAATAACATCCCAAGTCTGTGACAAGCAGTGACCAAACAGAAAGTCATTTGAGATTAAAATATAAACTTCTAGATATGTCAAAACAAAACCTTAAACAGCTTTTACACAACTTCAAGTATAAAAACACATTTATTTATTTACTTTTTGCATAAGAATCCTATCAGAATGTAACTAAGATTGTGACAGCATGAATTTGCACAATAAATGACCACAGGCTCCACATGCAGGTGGCAATACTCCTCTGTACACCGATATGTAAATATGACAAATACTTTTAATGTCATGTTCATCTTGTATCAAGACTATATAAGGAGGTATGATGATAGTGAAACACTCAACTACTACCATGAAATAACCTGTGTGATTGTTTGTTTTAAATCACAAAAGAAATAACATTACACATTCAAATTGCTGCATGCCAAGGGTGCTGACAACGCCAAAGGGTATAAAGTTATGCCTCAATTTCTTTTTTTTTTTCTTTGAAAAACTGACAAGCAAATTTAACAAGTAATTGGTGTTGCATGCAACACATGAGTCCCCTACCGGTGAGGTGCATAATGTTTCCGTTACCACAGCAACCAGAATTTTGGTCTGAGAAAAAAAAAAGTGACGTGCAGAATCTCCATACTGCCATCTATTCATATACCAAGTTTCATAATTTTTAAAATGGTTTTTAAGTTATTGCAGGATCCAGATTTCTGGATATCCAGACGGACAGACAGATGGAGGGCAAACCTATAGTCCCCTCCGGTGTAAACACCGGTAGGGTACTAATCAAATCTATAATGGTTTCAAACACAATTAAACAACATGAAATGATTAAGAACAAGAAAAATCAGCTTATAAACATGCACACACCATTCTGACAGTAAACATGTGAAGAATATTTGCTACAACCTTATCGTAACTGACTACACTATATCTGTATACACTAATTAGTTGCCACCATCATGTAGAAGTCTTCTGTCTGACATAATAACGGCAGATACTTTTCATAATTTCTTCATAAATTTGATAAAATATCACATAGGTTTTAAGTATGTACAATTTGAACACATTATAAACAAATACAAGAATCTCTTCATCTGATCACACATTCACTTCCAGGCGAACGATGTCTCTCGTGTAAACCTTCCATCCCTCCTTGTGATCCACAACTGATCTGAATGGTTCTGTAATTTGATTCACAAACAGATTATTTCCATGGGAATCACAATGACGCGCCATTTTCCTCAACACATGCACTTTATAATGCAGAACACACACCCCGTCTCCTGATGAATTCCTTATGAAATGACACAGGTATTATATCACTGTTACACAGTGACATACTTTCATGTAGATGAGATGTGTGCTACAAAGCACTAATCACACATACTATAAATAGACCATGCAGCAGTCTTCTACCGACATGGATTTCTTTCATCCAAGCTTCCACAAACACAGATCTTTGGCAATGCTAGTAGCAGTCCACTGGCTAACATAGCAAAAACTCCTTCCATTTACCCAGCTTTGTTTTCTTTTCAGTCAAAAATTAAAAGACATATAAACTTAAGTGCTTTTAAAACAAAATTGAAATAACTAACATTTTCTTTATCTGATATCACAGACAATTTTGCAAACTCATCTAATTTTTGTTTTTTCCTGTTTTTCATTTTTTTCTCCTTTCCCATTTTAATTTTAATATATTTATATCTTTTATATACGTTTACCATAGATAAAGTATTTTTCAATCCATTTTCTAAAATAATCATTTCTCCAACCTCCAAGGAGGTCCATTTTTAGGATCCATCTTTTTCACCACACCTCAATGTACTGAGATAGCCTTTGTTTACAAAAAAAAATAAAAAAAATACTTAATAGCCTAATGCAGGTAATAGGATACTGAAAATGTTCTCTCATTTTCAGTTTTACTGCGACTGAAATTTTCCATTTAAAGGCTGGCTGAAGTCTTTACTTTAGTGAAGACTGTGAATGCCTTAAAGTCACATCAGGTTTGTCATGTTTACAGAATTGTTAATATTTACCTGCCAAATTAACAAAACATTTTCTGTATAAATTATGTTAGTGAATTCTGCAATGTTCTGCAATTCTTACATGTTTAATGCAGCCTTAAAAGTATATATTCACAAGGTTGGTGTTTAAAGGTAGAGATTGATGACACGCCAAATCATTTATAGTAAAGATGTGGTTAAAATATTCATGAATGTAGGCTGCATGTTGTCTTCACTCATTTGTTAAGGTTGAGATAACAAAATGTCTAAACAGTTCAATGTAGTAATTATCTTCAGATTTAAATTTAAGCTGTTATCTATGCGTCTTGAAAAAGTGTAAACAATTGTAAGTGTTAACTGGCTCCTATCAAAATAGTCTTGTTATATGTGTAACCATGACAACCCATATTATGACTACTATAGCCTCCTGCTGGCTCTGGCCCTAAGTTTAGGGTTGAAATAGAACGTGTAAAATTTCTTATATCTTACTACTCTTTTCTGATTTTTCAGCTTACCTTCCCGTCCCCTATATATGAATTACATGAGTACAGACCTGCCTGGCCTCTACTCTGTAGTTGAGGCCTGTACAGATAAACTGCCTACTTTTAGTATGCTCACATCATCGGCTTCCTTTTTATTTAAGATTGACTTGAACAGCTCATACACTGACCACGATATGGCCGTCGCTGGCATCTGGTACAAGATGCGGGCGTTCAGTCCTCGGAAGTAACCCCTAAATCCCTGGAATTCGTACACTGTCCGAAAGCAGCCACCATCCCGTTCACATAGGAGACACTGTTAGTCCGAGAGCAGTGCTCCTGTGTGTTCAGCAATGTTTTACACACGTCTAGTGGCATGGTTATGGTAGCAGCACACGCCCCTGCCACACCCCCTGATATACCATGTGACATGGGACTGTAGTTACGGGATGGGTTCAACCAATCCTGCATGATTTCATAAGTCATAAAGTGCACAGCCTGGAAGGGGATGTTCATACTGAGCTGGGTGGTGAAACTACGGTAGAATGCTACCGGTCCCTCCGTCTTCAGTATGGACTTGCCGCATTCTAAACAGTTCTTGTATGGACTTCCATACATTTGCATCCTCTGCTTGATCACTGTTGTATGTGTTATATTTAGCAGCAATGTAACCAGTTGTGGAATCCACCATGAAATGGTTGGTAGGATAAAATGGACAGCCAACAATAAGTCGTCAACAGCAACATATGAAATAAAGAAAAAATGAGTTTAGCGATTGGAAATACTATCATTTCTAAGTATGTTGTACATTTCTAAATTATTCCTTTAGAGAAAACTTTACAAACTATGATTTAAAATACCTCTTGCAGAACAAACTGAAAGCAGTGTTTTCTCTTGCCAATTATATTTCATGGTCATTTATGACCCCCATATGAAAAAACTGTGGGTCATTTTAAAATTTAGGGGGCATCATACTAATTTTAGAGACAATTTAACGGTGAACAATAGCATGAATGATGATAGTGTCAGACTAGAAATGAAAAAGATTTGACTATCATACTGGGTCATCTTATTTCAGGGATTAAAACTTAATCCTGGGTAGTATACTATCACCTGTACATGTATAACACAGAAAAATATAATAAACTTAGTGTTTAATTATTGCTTTAACCTCTTAATTATTACTGAAGTTTGCGCAGAAGAAGTCTGAACAGAGATTTAGCATAATGTTATTTCTATTTGGTCCGTGGACGTGTCAAAAAATAACATTTTAAGAAGAAAAAAAAAATTATATATCATATTTCCTGGAGAAAAAAGAATTTTTTATTACCGGTATGTACCATAGAGAACAACACCAACTGCACTTAAATTTTTTTTTGACCATCTGCAAACTGCAAATGGCTGGAACAAGCTAGATGACATTTTTCTGGAAGTTTATATTTGATACTGAGTCATGGTCTTAGACATGCTTTAAATTGGAAGTTAACTGAAGATTTCCAAGCTTTCAATCACATGATGCTATTCAAGCATCTACCAGGACCTTTATATGATTTATAGAATATCTTCTGGATGGACACCAAATTGTTTCGCTATCGTGTTTAAATGCTTATGGTCAAATAAATAAGCTTAGATTTAAGTTGCTTCATAAATGCTGCACATTATCAATTTCTTTGTCAACATCAAATATATTGTGTCAAAGACACAGGAAACATGCTCTAGAGAAAATACTGCTGGAAGGTCTATGGTTGGTAAAAAAGGTGATGTTAATAACCAACTAGAGACTTGTGTTCATAGAAAACTTATGCCCCCCACCCACCCTCCACACGCACATAAACTGAGGCACACAGTGATATATCTCTCTAATCAGGGTCTGCATTATTTGCTTTTAAAAATGAGTAGATCTACCATGATTTCAGTAACCAAAACATTAGCTCACTTTTGCAAACAGTGACTTGAAATAGGAATAGGAAAACCTATTTCACATGTAAAAGAATAATTAGGATGACAGGCAACAGGTAAGCCCTGTGTGGCTAGTGTGCAAAATGTTTGCAGATGTTTGTGGTAATTGAACATTGGCTGATTCAACTTCATGACTAAAATTCCATTGTTTTAATTCACTTGTTTTCATTCATGTTGTTTGATATTCATGGAGTCTTGTCTTACACCATCAGAATTCATGGAGTAAATAGTTAAAGGGCTGACAATATTGATTAACCCTTTCCCTCATAGAGGACATCATGAAAAGACCTATGCAAACAGCATAAAACCAGATCAGCCTGCGAGTAACTCGCAGGCTGATCAGGTTTTATGCTGTTCGCTGCTCCTCAGTGGTCTGGAAATGAGGATTTTGTAATTAAATTTGGTAAGGTTTAACTGTGATTTTCTGCAGATCAGGCTTTATGTGGTACCTACTGAGTGCGTCAAAATGAGTCTATATGAGGGAAAGGGTTAACATCGCCCAGAGTTATGACCTTGTGTGACACTCCTCTCATAAATTTCTTTCCATAACTGAAATTTTATTCAATAGCATAAGTGGAATAGGGGTCATCTTGAGGTCAAGAACAAAACGTGGACAAAATGTGTGACAGACAACTCTGACAAAAACAATATGTCTCCTCCATATAAATATGGGTGGAGACATTATTATGCCCTAACATCAATATTCATTTGGTATTTATTTAATAATACGCATTCATCACATGCTGCACATGTAGTTATGACCAGTATTAAGTTGGAAAATATTTAATTACTTGCTCTACTAAAAATACGCTTTGAAAACCTGTTTATCTACAGAAAATGTAGATGTCTAAAGTATACAGATGTACCATGATGTGTGTTACTTACCATCTGCAGGGTTCATAAACAAGTCATGTAGAACTGTGGCCACACAACCTGCTGTGCCTGAAAAAAAGGGAGGATAATCATATACATGTAGATTCAAATTACCATACCAACCCAGCTTTATTGGTGTACAACAATGGCATATGCTTTCACATGTTTTAACTCATGCCTGTTAGTTTTGAAACAAGTGAAACCAACAGATTGCCGCTGGTCTAGTTCTGTGTTCAATCATAGATGATTCAGTTAGGCACTAGTTGTCACATACCGTGTATACAAAGTCACAAAAGCCAGCAACTCTGTAAAACAAGTGATCAGCTGACACTGAAATTTAAATCAATGTCTGCTGGTGCACACTACTAAGCAAATAAAATCAACCCAATAAAATAACTGCAAATGTATTATCGGGAGTTGAAATCCTTGTTTATAGTGGCTGGAAACAAGAAGAAATTAATGCTGATTCATGCGATCAATTTGTAATTAAATGCAATGTTGAAGTAGGGTATATTTATCTGAATGGTACTTTTAAATATTTAGTAAATTACAAAAGAAGGTGAGGGGATGTCACAAAATATTTTCTTAGCCCTTATTAGGATTCATTTACTGTCTCGCACTCTTTTAATTCTACAATTACATACACTTACAGTATCTATGTATGTAAACAACACAGCAAAACATCTAATCATTTGCACAACACACCTTGAAGTCTGTGTGTAGTATGTTATATCAAGCTGTAACATTGAGTTCAACCCTGAGGCAGAAAACTGATCCATCTTCCTTAAATCTTGATATATGTAAATGTGATGATAACAATTGCATCAAGGTATGCATTTCTCAGTTTAAACAAATCAGCAAGAAAATATTATTTAAACTATAGACAAACAGCTATAAATGGTGTCAATGGCCCAAGTTGTTAGAAGAATCAGGTATAGCTTGTTAAAGTTCAACCATAAGAATCCATGACCTTTCCAATTGTATGCTATTTTTGGTTCCTGCAATGAATGAAATGTATAACCACCTTTCCTCCAAACATTCTGTTATCAATGACATTAACCTATCCAGCCTTTCACTAAATTCTAAAGTTAAATATAAAATATACACTTTTCACAAGGATTCCATTCATTCATGCTCTCAGGTTGCAGCAAATATGTTAGCATTTTTTTTTTTTTTTTTTTTTTATAAAAGATGAAATGAATGTTCCTACTTGTGGATTACTTTGAGGACATCACAGACACAGTCACATGACAGCCACATCTTCGGATACGGGCCATATACATTAGTGTATCACAATCTCATTAAAATCATGTCTTAATTTGCGATCCTCTACCCGCAGTTAGGATCTGATAACATCGCATTAAAGGTCATATCAGATTGACCTTTGAAGTTATTTATAGGCATAAACAAGTGCTCAATTTTAAACCAATTAAATAGCGCATTTCTAACTGACTTTGGTAAAACATTTGTCACAGGGTGAGAAAAATGTGCAGCTTGACCGGGACTTGAACCTGGGGCCTTTTGCTTACAGGGCAAACGTTCAATCGACTGAGTTACCCGGCCACTTACACACCTATCTACCCTATTGTGAGTTATCAGTGACACATTAAAAATGGATGCCTCAACAACTCCTGTTCTTACTAAATTACGGATACCAGAATTAAAGCCTGAACAAAAAGAAGTTGATCTGGCACTCTAGGGACAGTGTGGTAGTTCTCCCTACAGGACACCATCTTATTATTTGTTCATATACATTGATGTGGTTACTTTCCCTGGTTATACCTAATGATTTGGTAGGTGCCAATTTGATTTGCTTACTCAATGGTCAATCTGAGACGACCTTCTACACAATGTGGTCAGATTCATTTAGTGATACTGAATCTGATTTTAATGAGATTGAGTGTATTGATCAACATTTATTGTCTTTCCCTTCTACTGATAATATACTGACCATGTGCTAGATGGTTTCCCTGCTGACCGTTACTGAAGATTTTCTTCAGGTACTCGTAGCAAGCGAAGTACAGAGCATGTGCTGGAGCGGCCCCAGCCAGGACAGCGTCCATCCCTCGCATGGTCTTCAACAGCCCTTCATGTCTGACGATGGTGACCAGGGCGTTCCCCACACCCCGGTAATTGGCCTTTGGGTCCGGTACCAGGCTCTGCATGCGAGTCTGAAGAAAGATGTCAACAGAGGTCAAAACCCTTTACTACATGAATATTAATGTACAATTTAACAAAATTACTTGAATACTAAGTGACAGAATCATATGTAATATATGAAATTAGACTTTGCACTAATACACAATATTCATTGAATACTGGTACTCAGCTTAGTTTGATATACCAAACCGAACATATTATCATCATTAAGGATATCAATCAAGTCTAAAGAAACAATAAGTTTAGCACACAATTAAAATGACTCACTGGAGCATTCCTATAATTGTGAAAGCAACAAACAAGGGGGCCATGATGGCCCTAAGATGCTCACCTGAGAAAAATTGCCTTCATTATCTGTGCAAGTTACTAAATTATAGCTTAGTTGTACTGAATACATAATCCAAGTGAAATCTGGCAAATTTAACCCTTTCCCTCATAGAGGAAACCATGATAAGACCTATGCGCACAACATAAAACCAGATCAGCCTGTGAGTAACTCGCAGGCTGATCAGGTTTTATGCTGTTCACTGCTCCTCAGTGGTCTGGAAATGAGGACTTTATAATTAAATTTGGTAAGGTTTAACTGTAGTTTTCTGCAGTCAAAATGAGTCTATATGAGGGAAAGGGTTAAACACTAAAAGGGGCATAACTCCTGACGTAATTGGCCCATATCAGCCATAATCAAACTTGGCTGAGAGATAATGGTAATAAACATTGCAATTAAGTTTGAGGATGATTACTTGGGAAATGAAGATGCTTAGAGTGCAAACAAAATGAAATCTGGCATTTTTCAATATTAAAAGGGGCATAACTCCTGACCTAATTAGCCAATATCAGCCATAATCAACCTTGGCCAAGAGATTACAGCTATAAACATTGTCATAAAGTTTGAAGATGATTGTTTAAGAAATGAAGATGCTAGAGTGCAAACAAACTAATTGTGGACGACGGACGGAGGCGGACAGACGACGGACATTCATTGATCCTGTGCTCACATGTGCTCAGGTGAACTAAACAATCAGATCAATTATATCAAATCAGATGTCAGACAAATTCTAGAACCAATTATTTTGCTACTTTAGAATTCCTGTCAATATAATTTCTAATAAATATCATTTCTAATAAATAAACACAACATTTCTCAGATTCTAGTCAATATACTTTTCATATGATGTATAATTGAATGTTGATCATTTTGTATCAATACAAATTAATATTGCACCAATAATTCTGGCCATTGCTGAGCCCTAATTAATGTGAAACGATAGCCTTTTCTTTTTCATGCAGCCTATCCAGAATCTGAGCTTCAATATGATATAAGCAAACAGAGAGACCCTGATCAGACGGTCATGTATGATATAGCCTATAAAAGCTGTCTGATCTGGGCCTGCTTTGTTTGCCAATGCGTCAAAATGAGTCTATAGATATGACGTAGAGGACTGGCACACAGGATACATAAAATATGAGGTATTTTAATAATCTACTAATTTCTAATTTACAGTTGATTTTTCAATTCTTTTATTTATCATTCTGGTCCATATTATTCAGTCAAGGAGAAAACTGGTCTAAACCATGTACAGTAATGTTTCAGGTAAAGTCTCTGTAATGGTTCTGCTGCGTCTTGGACCACTTAACCTCTACTAAGATAACCAAGGTACTGTAATGAAACATTAGGAAACCTTGGTTATCTCCGTGAAAAGTCATGAGGTCCAAAATGTAGCAGATTCATTACAGGGATATTACCTTAATTGACAGATTTATTTTTTGAATACAAGAGCATAACAAACTTGAAAATGTCTTGCTATAAATACAATACACTGTATACATATCTAAAGGGACATCATGCTATATATTACATTGTTACAAGTGGTGATTTTTATTGAGAATATGTTCAAGACAAGATAACAATACATAGCTGGAATGTTGTTTACATCAATACTGTTATCTGCCTGTACTGACAACATCACCAGGTCACACTGTTTGTCTGAACAATACTTTATCAGGAGTTTCTCTTCCATTTATCTAAAGGGAACTAACTTTCATATTAAAAACAGTATTGTTCAGATGAGGAAAGGTTGAGAGTTTGGGGAATTTAATGAAATCTCATTAATAGCAACAAGGTATTATTAGAGTGCTGAATACTTCTTGAACCTCTGAATATGAAGTTGCTATTTTTCTTGTTTGTTTGTTGGATTTAACATCCCAGAGACAGTATTTCTGTAATTTGGAGACTATGTCTATTTGAGACAGATATAGTGCTGCCTTACTGCAGTATCACGCCATAGACATGTGGCATAATATCACACCCAGTCACATTATCCTGACACCAGGCCAACCAGCCCTGGAACTACCCTCATATGCTGAGTGCCAAGCAAGGGAGCTATACCAGTACCACTTTTCATAATGTTGCAAATTGGTATGTTGCAACCAGGGATGGAACCTATGACCTCCCAATTCCCAGCTAGCGCTCTAACCACACGGCCACAGTGATAGGTAACTTTTTCTTCTTCTTGTAACTTTAAAATTATCTTTAGAAATCTATTACTATACACTGTATACATCCATCCGGGGGCATATAAAAAAGCTAGATTAGTCTGAAAATTAAACATTTGTTATGGTTATGATGGTTCCCAGTCTAAGTTCTAACTGGTCTTTTATATGGTTTAATATGGTGTCAAATGTTATAAACATCGAATTCAAGGTAGCCCACCATAAATAGAAAACCATTTACACAGGAGATGACCCCACCTGATATGTAGAACAAATCTGCCTATCCCTACAATCATCATAGTGTGTACAAATAATAAACCTAAATCAAACAGACTTCTTCTGATCACAATGTACACTTTCCAGTTTAATGTGACATGACCGTTCATACAATAACAGGCCACCTAGGATGCGTTTTATTGATTTGAAGCGCAGTATGTAGACATGGCAAGAAACCATGGAATCAAAAACATACGAGTCCAGCGAGTCATATCTTACAATACTGAAAATTCATTATTGCTAGGCATAAAATGTGTATAAAACCTGCATATATCCGGTGTTCTAATAAAGTCACAATGTCCTGATTTTTACCCCCAAGAGGGCCTGTATTATATAAAAATTGTACTAAGAGTCTTCACATTTTGCAACCTCCTAAACCAGTAAGACAGGTTGGATATGTTATGCCTCACTGCTCTAGTTAGGATACATACACACAACAAGACTTTCCTGATTACTGAATGTTTATCATGGTGCTTGAGTATTGAACAATGATAACAAAATGATTTGATAATATTAACCCTTTCCCTCATATAGACTCATTTTGACGCACTTAATAGGTACCACATAAAGCCTGATCTGCAGAAACCACAGTTAAACCTTACCAAATTTAATTACATATTCCTCATTTCCAGACCACTGAAGAGCAGCGAACAGCATAAAACCTGATCAGCCTGCGCTGCGAGTTACTCGCAGGCTTATCTGGTTTTATGCTGTTCGCATAGGTCTTTTCATGGTTTCCTCTATGAGGGAAAGGGTTAAGCCCTAGTGAGATATACATGTACATGGTACCTAAGATTAGCCCCAAAACAAGTGATGAGAAAAACATGATTTCACAATTTAAACATCGGATACTCCAAGAATTCTTGTTTCTGACCTACTAGCAACATTCAACAATTATGCCTCAGGATTGGGAAAATTTATGAATGACCAGTTTTTATACTAGGATAACTTAAACTACAGAGTAAAAACTATTAGGACTTAGAAGAGGAAATGACCATATCCCACTTTGTTTACTCACACTAAGAGATTTACAAAGGGCTATCAATATGACCTACATTGTACCTTCACTTGGACTGGTCTACACATTCTCATCAACATATGAGTGATATGATGGTTAAAACTTTAACCAAACCTGACATACATATGGACAGAAAACCCCGTTTGTCTAATCAGGGTTTCCACTGTTTGTTAAGTTATGAAAATAAGTTCTTATAAGTAAAGGGCTTCAACATGAGTACAATGAGAGTATAAGGAGATGAACTGAGAAACACGACAGTGCATGCATATATTAATTTGTTATTTATGATCTCAACACTCAATTAACAACAATACCAGGAAATGCAAGTCTATTAAAAAGTATGATAACATTCTTCAATGCATGACATCATCAGCTATCTCACAATAAAAACAGGTTGCCGGATAAGGTTGGGCATTTATAAAGGGATGTACTTTACAACACAACTATTCATGCTTTAACTGACTTTTAAATCCTTGACTTAAACTAATTAAGGAAACATCATGTTATTAATGGCCATAATTCAAACAAGCAAAACATGCCTGAACCCAGAACTGCCTAACATCACCTAACTATATAGCACATACAACAAAAATAATTTGTCTTGTTCCAATCCAAGATTCAATGGATCTCAGTAATCACTTTGGGCTACAGTGGGATATTGCTGAATTCTGCTTAAATGTCACAGGCCATGGCTTTCCAATTTTTCACCCAATTATAAAATGTTGCACAAAATATACATATATCTTATCCTATATAACATTAACAAAATATAAAAAAAAAAAATCTTCCTTTTTGAAAGATGATTTAAAACATTTTCAAAGATATGCAAAATCAGTAAACCTCCCGTGCATTAAAAATACAAAAGAATAAAGTAGAAGACAGTTGTCTTTGTACCTGACATTGTGTATATAGTTGGACAGAAATTCAAATATTTGAACAGTACAAAACGCTATTTAAATAACACACAAAGCTTAATTCAATAAAATTCTGTCTCTCTTCCTGCTGAGGAATGAAAACATGGACATCAATCAAGGCCTTGGCACAAAACTATTGTAACGAATTCCTTGTTTTTTAATTATATGCCTTGTTATTTAAACCCTTCCCTACCATAATTTTGCACCAAGCTCTCAAATCCCAAAATTATTGTACCCTCTACTTATAAGTCAGTGACTGGACCAGCTAACATTTGCTGTACCAATTAATGAAATAGGAATTCATAACAGCAAGAGTTATCAACTGTATATGTTAAATTACTAGATTATACATGTATATTCTGCCACATTCCCAGAAGGTTCTCAGTTCAATTAACGACTGCAAAATAAAGTCAAAATTCAGTTGTTCATGCAGAAATTATATCAGGAACACTGTTGTTATTATTATAGCAATATTTGTTGTCACATACCAACGACAAATGTAGATAAGCAAATAGAAAGTAGATCCACATTGTCAGGATTTCCTGATTTATCCATTTACCAATCAAACACCCAAATTAATGACTTTAATGACTTAGTTACACCTGCCATGTGACTGTTAGGCAACTGTCCAATAAACATACAACCTCTCTGAGACTTATCTGCAAATATTTTTGATGTAGAGTGGTAGGCAACCAGTCAGAGACTGGTCACCAACCAGTCTGCAACAAGGTTGCAATCTATCTGCAAAACTGCTTAATGATGCAACAAGGAAAGCCCGATGCTGCAATAAATGCTGTCAACCATCAAAGACAGAGAAGAAGACAGAAGTTGTAGGCCCAGGCTTTTTCCCTGTCCCTTTAACCATATAAATCTAAAACACTTATAAAACATATAAAAAGTGAAACCAACCTGATGCCGAATGCTTGACTTCAGATAAAACAACAATTGGGAATAAAAAATCAATACTTTTGACTGTGATTTGTATCATTTCTTACTCATATTTATACGAAAGTATGTTACGTTTTTTGATGTTTCAACTTTCAACCTCAGGGGTGAAAAATTTTCTTTTAGGTCACTCGTCCTATAGGACGAGTAGATGAAAAATCTTATTCGTCCTTAAACAAAGTTAGCTCGTCCTAAAATGATTTTAATTTTTGCTTCCTGTAAAGTTGTATAAAGTTTTTGATATTTTGCGGAAACAACACAAAACAATTTTTCTTCTTTTTTGTCTACCACGGAAAGCCAGAAAACCAATGATCCAGGGCTTTTCTTGTGCATTTCGTTTTATCGTAAGCGCTTTGGTGCTTCCTATGTTTTAACTCTCGCTTTTTTGTATTTTCGTCATCTCTGTCGCTGAGAAGCGTTTTCATTAACAATAGTTTCGACATTTTGATCGCCGGAAACAAAACATATTTTGCAGTCCCTGACTGTGCCACAATTCCGGACTGTGCCACAAACTAACAAAAAACGTATTGAAAAAAAAAAAAAACACCGTAGAATATTGTGAACCAGTCTGCGCTAGTACCTTAGGGATCTTTCTAAAAATTAGCGTCGCTATGGTGATATTTTGTCACAATTAGCTCCCCTGATCAAGAAAAGAATTTTATGATCTTGATTAACCATCGCAATAATATGAAATTCATTTTTTACTGAAACATTTCTTGGTCGTGAAAAGTTACTCGTCCAGTTGGACGAGTGTTCAGGGAAATTATGCTCGTCCGACCGTGAAATTCACTCGTAAATACGAGAAGACAAGTGGATTTTTAGTCCTGAACCTGTAAAATATACATGTCCTGGGTATACCAGATATAAATTTATGGGGTTTGTGTAGGGTCAAAAGGCTCAGCCACAGAAGAACAATGTAACTATGTTAATTTTTGGTCAAATTGAATAATTTTTCTTCTGATAATTATTTTGAATTTTTTTCATCCAAATTGATAAAAAAAAAAAGCCTTGCATAGGGAATATAGCAGAAGATCAGATATAAAAAGATGAAAAAAAGTTTATGTGACACTTAAGAATTATGATTTATAAGACTGTTATCGTCTTTGAATTTCCAAAATGACATCAGTTATTTTTATGTATGTTGCTCAACATGATTAGATTGACAAATTCTTTAAAGAGTAGTCAAAAACAGCAAAATGCCATCTATTTAAGGTTTTTTAACATGAGTCAGGTAATGAGGTATGAGAATAAGCCCTGCAGCAATGTACATAAAAGGTGTTAAGTTAATATGATAACGGTAACCTGTCAACAATATTGCTTGAATTACTCATTTTATCACATGTGAGGCTGCCAATATCCAAAGGCATGTATACACATGTTACCAAAGTTACATATACGTATTATTATTATAATTATGTAATGTTTTAAAGAAAAGTATTTATTATATTGTTTTGATATGGTGCTCATGACCTTCACAATGCTGGCCACCAGTCCCAATTAAATAGGTCATCACCTTTGACTCTCCAAAACAAACAATGTGCATAGGTAAAAAAATCATTGAAGACTATGTGCTCCCTACTGAACACTGATTAGAAACTGAGAAAGGTCAAAGGATAATTGTAAATGTAAGAAAGTCTGTGACAGTGTAAAAATGTCAACATGCTATAAATCTTGACGCCACATGCCTGGGACTGTTACTGAAGAACGAAATTTGATATATATATACTAAGTGTGGTGATCTAATACCTTAACACAGTCAAAGGGGTACATCACACAATGTTCCCCGGCGCCTGCCGCTGCCCCCGCCAACATGTGGGTTGTCGTGTTGTACGTCGAGGGAAGACTCTCGTACGGATCTTCTTCTTCGTCAAGCATGGTAACTGTTAATTCCAATCTTCCGATCCAGTTCAATTTAAATGGTATATCCCGAACGATTCAAACCGCTGTCACAAATTAACCACCACCCATTGGCACTACAAGTGTTATCGAGTTAGGGACGTGTCCTCGTCGAAGATGTGATCCACCATTGCGTGATGTAAAACTACTTCCGGTAAATGACTTCGACACTTCTTTAACCAATCAAATTCGCCAGTTCATCTCCGGTATCGGACGAGTCCATTTCATGAAACTTCGTATCCCTTCGTTTAACCTTCGAAGGGCGAAACATGATAAGCAGGCTAAGCCTGTTTTACAAGAAAACATCATCTTGAAGCGGCGTCTCAATTTTCAAGTTGAGATATTTCTTTTGTGACAATTTTGTCAGTGAATGTGGACAGTAAACGGAAGATGTATAGTAACAACCAATATTTTAACTGGAAATTATATAAAACACTAACAGTCACGAAAAAGTGCACGCCCGTCTTTCCGTTGCTTTAAAGATAGCCAATTTCAACCAATTTTCTTACACTTTAGAATGATAGGGCCTATATAGATCTAGCGATTCAGCGAACTTCAGCCACTATGTATATAACCAAAGACCTATTAAACACTTTGTTATTATATGTCTTTGGTTTATAACCTCCAATATATAATTCCGAAGGCTAAACGGAAAACTGTCGCAAGTCACTTTTTTTCTTTCATTTCTGACAATAAGTAGATCTATCACTAATACATAGCTTTGTATAGAAATATTGGAATCATTTTCACTTTTTTAAGTAACTTAAATGCAGAAGTTGCAAAAGTGCCGTATCTCTATATCGATCTAGCCTACTTATATCAGGCCCGGATCCAGAGTTTTCCGCTGGGGGGCCAAAATCAGAATGTGATGTGAGTGCTTGGGGGGGTCCGGGGGCATGCTCTCCCGAAAAAAAATGTCTTTAGTGTTACGGAAATGCATTCTGAAGGGTATCTGGGAATAAAAGTGAAGTGTTTTTTTTTTAACTTGAACACCATATATCTAATATCCTAGGTTCCACTGGAGAAAATTCATCGGGCGATGTGGAAATACACAAATTTTCTCCCGATGGCATCAAATGTTTGAGCCAAAAAGACGGAGAAGTCCCATGAGAATCCTCGGGACTGGTCCTTTGAAACGTTCACTGATGTTTCGGCTATGGTACGAATTGCCTTGTAATATCGGGGATGGCTCCCGATGCTCGGAAAATTTATCCGATGATCGGGGAAGATGCCCCGGAGCTTCAGCGAAGGAGGAAAAAAATATTTCGCGGAAGCTCCATGAATGCTTCCCAGGAGCTTCCGGGAAGCTATGTGTATGTTCCCCGGCCTGTTTTCCGCGATTAAACTTTAAGAACATATAGGGAAAATTTTAAATGCAGGCACTGAAGTTCTCCCGATGACTCCACATGGCTCTCGACGCTTTCGAAGCTTCCGCGGGACACAGGGGAACCTGTGAGGCTCATCATTTTCCATCTGGAGTACATCACCGAGGCAAAAAATGTCAAGTCGGACCGAGCCTTGAGCGATATAATTTTATAGTTTACCTTTGCAAAGGCCATGTTATTGAATAACTACTGTGAAATAGTATTTGACTACAGTTTTATATAAAAAAAAATGACAGTGAAAAAAAAGAAGAAAAGAAATGACGGTGTGGGGTGGGTGGGTGCAGACTGGGACACTGATATTGCTGAACGGGCATTTACTCCGCTATTGGGAGACAGGGTAAAAATATATAGGTTTCTCGTGCATTTTCAACGCAAACTGGCATGAAAAATTAATAAGTGTTTTTTGCCCCCCCCCCCCCCAAAAAAAAAAGGGACTTGTGTACACTATCAATTAGTGAATGCTTTGAATAATCTTCAGTTTTAGACTCAACAGTGTAAAAGACCGTTTTGTTTAAGTCTGAAGAAGAAAAAAATCACTTTAAACATATTTTGTTAATTATGTGGAAGGGAATACCGGATATATGCTGTATTAGGTTCGAACTTGGTAATCTTGACTGTCTAATTGTCGATCTGGAAGCAGCCTTCACACACAGATTTCCCAGATAAAAAAAAAATCAGGCGCACGTTTAGGGTCGGACAGTTGCAGAAGGTTTTGGGCCCCTTCTACGAATTTTTGCATATTTTTTTCTAAATGTTAAATCAGTGACAAAACAAACAATTTTCAGTAATAAAAGATGTTGATATTTAGTATAAAATCTTTAATATCTGTTTTATATCGCACATAAATTGTGTTTTCTGTGCATTAGTATTTCGTATTCATCGACTTATCAGTAACATTGCTCAATGACTGGTTACCTGGATTTAATTTGAATTAGTGATCATGCATAATCTACATATACATTGTCCCAAATATGGCAGATTGGAATTTTCAAATTCTTTCATTACTTATTCATTTTTTTAGATTAATTTAAAATACACCAGGGTGTCTATATTAGACACCATGAATACACATACGCGCACATGAAGATAATTACATTCGTAAATCTTAAAAAAAGTGAACATGATGATGTATCGGCCCACTGTTTGCATTTATTCATTTCAGGAAAAATATTAAAAAGTAATGTAAAAATAGTAAAGCTGATAACATTTAGAAACACAACCCATTTCTGATTAAGTTTAATTTGCATGGCTAGCGATAGGTATTTATCTACTCTGCAGAATACTAACAAACACAAAACAAATCAACTTTATACATGTAGAGAAAAGTGAATTAAAATTTCGTTGAGTAGATTTAGTCAAAATATTTATTTTTTTGCTTTTATGACTAGCTTAGTTGCTGTTTTTAGCGGCTTATTTTATGCGTAACTATTTTTATGCTATTTCTTAAACTGCATTTGTCTACAATAGTTTATAGTTGTAACTGATACAAATTTTTGGTAATTACTTATTTTTCCCAATTGTTAGATCGCTCGGCAGACGACATGTAAATTTCTCTCAATCAGTGAACGCGTCCGTAGTACCCTAAACACATGCTTATCACACAGTCATGGATGACTGCAGATTCGGATTACCTACACACTAACAGCAGGGGGCCATAAGACAATAGGAGTCTGGTGGTTATCCGGGTGGTTCAGTATGGGGGCCCACGATGGGGATTTCCTCTACAGCAATTCTATGATGTAATCAAGGGATTTTATAGCCTAGAAAAATGTATGACCAGGGAAGCTGGGGGGGGGGGGGGGGCTCGGCCCCCCGCTGGATCCGGGCCTGTTATATTATAAACTATTTTTGTAAACGGAAAACTGTTGTGACTCGAATTACATAGAAAAGAACAGAACATATATTTTATTTAACTTGTCATACGTACATAGTTATACAAATATTTTACAAACAATACTTGAATAATATACACTACAGTCACGTAAAATGGGATTGACATTCCACATCTTAACTGTTATATATATTGATATATGACTCTTCTTTCGTGCCAGACCCCTTTGCATCTAAATACTCTTGAATAGTATAAACTCAATACAAATGTGTAGATTTAAATTGTCAAACTACTTTGACTTATACCAATAAAGATAAAGTAAAGACACAATATCCATATGATGTAAAGTTTTGTGTGAGTTTTATGTTAATAAGCATTAAAAAAAATCATGATTTCTCATGACATGTACTTTTCGTAAATACATTGCAGAATTATGTAATATTTTCCTATCCTGACATTACAATAACTCTATAAACATTAACATACTAGTATCATTGTAAAAATATTTTCTTATGTATGAAATTCTTACGTATTTCTTCGAAACATGGACATGTGAATACAAAATGAAATTCGTCTTTGAACAATATCAAGACTGTTCGTGGTTATACAATTGACAATAAAGTTCGTTTCTGGGAATTACATTTCCCCCATATCTTCCAGTTTGGATTCTTAGTGAGTGTGTTGAATCACGTAATCTTGCAAGTGTTGGTCTATTAGGAAATGGAATTAAGTAAAAAGATAATTCTCATATAAACCAAAATGTGTTTTAGAATAATTATAAACATTTAAAACACTACTGTTTTCTTTATAATTAACCCATTTTTGTACAAAATTATCAATTACTCTCTGTTTAAATACTTGCACAAAATATTTGGATCAACAGCCATTGGATCGTTCCATTGTGTAAAATCATAATCATTTAAAATTTCCTTACATTTGATACCCAATTTGTATGTCCATGTTCACAATCACAAAGTGCTAGATTATACACACTTTTAACAATAATAGTTTTACATGATAATATCTTAAACAAGTATTTTTTATCTTAGTATATCGGGTTATATACAAAGGGTATCTGCCCAATTCACCATATACTGCAATAGAACATGTGTTATTTATTATTCTTTCTTATTTTAAGAATTCTCTTACAGAAGCTGAAATGTATATATTTCCATTTTTTTCTTTCATTCGGGTTTCCACCTTTTCTGCTGAGAAATTAAGAATAGATCCAATAAATGAATCAAGTAATTGTTTTGATTGGAAGTTTTTCTTACAATTATTTAAAAGTACATTCAACGCTTTCAATGCCTTAAATATTCTTGATTTAATTAGAAAGTACCCGTGTAAAAACATTACCCAAGTAATTAAAATTAGCAACAACTTCTAAATTTTCCCCGTTGTATACCCATTCCTCGTTTTGATGAACCTTTCCCTTTTTTCTAAAAAATATTACTTTTGTTTTGTTGTATTTACTGCAAGTCCCCAATTCGAGCAATAACCATGTGGCAAATTAAGTTTCCGTTGCATTTCTGTAGGAGTTTTACCAATTATAATCATATTATCTGCAAACAAAGTAAAATAAGAGATATATCATCTACTTGTATACCTGGTTAACTTCATCTGTAGATAAAGTTCAAGGTCATCTATAAATAGAGAAAAAAGATCGCCAATTGCATATTGAAGTAAGTCTGAAAAAGAATTGTAATCTCTAACACATGATTTTACTTCATCATGTACATATCAATGCTTAAAATACATTTTCTGAGTAAAATGAATCATACTTAAAGACGACAATAATGTAGTTTTAATAGTCTACTCGTAGATGCATAGTTTTTTTTTTGTTTTTGTTTTTTTCTCTCTCATAAATATTCATTGCAAGAATGCGCAAATTGTTCAAGTAGTGTCCGTAACTTTTTCTGATACAAAATTCTCATTTATTTCAATTGCCAAAACGTTAATTTTGCTTTTTTTTTAATAAGTTTTTTAACTCGAGAAAATACTTATTCATTACATTTACAGAGAAACACGGTTAATCCCTTTCGACGGTCCTGGTTTGGACAAGTACTTTGCGCCTTGGAAGGCCATGAAAAATCCTCGCCCCATCGGGGTTCAAACCCCTAACCTTCAGATTTGCAGTCTAATACGTTACCAACAGATTACCTAATTTAATTTGTGTGATATTCTACTTACTACTTCAATACTCACTGATCCCTAAATATATTGTTTTATTATCATTATTGATTGTACGAAATTAATTAAATGTATTTATGTTTGTCGTGTCAGCTGTTCAGGTTAAGCATCAAACGCTTAAAGAGGAAACACGCATTCTTTTGCTGTTTACATCTTTGGGTTTAAGTTTCACCGATACTTCAGGTTAGTCTTTCGTGACTTCTGTCTCCATAAGGGAAGTATATAATATAGTCTCATACTGCAGTATCCCGCCATAGACATGTGGCATGATACCACACCAAGTCCCATTATCTTGACACCGAGTCAACCAGTACTGGAACTACCCTTATGTGCTCCTGGCCCCCATCATTCGACATGTTTTTGTAAGACTGTTGATACCTATCTTTATTAAAATCTGTGTCGTTTATATCACATCATATCTTGAAAATAATACATCATATTATACAAAAAGAACGTGTTTTTTTTGTTTTTTTTTTAAATTAATGGAGAGTCCGTTCAGTAATGTTGATGTATATTTCTATAATGCTGTTTCTCATATTATAACGATATATTATCTTTACACCATCACATTACACCAACATATACCGGTATATAAATTATAAAGTAAAATATTACGAGTGAATTACAAGATAGGCCTACAGCATAGCAGATTATTTTGCTGGTGTAATATTCTGCGATTTTGCCATAACAATGGGATAGATTTTTTTACGGATTATTTTTCTGCGCTTTCTGATCAATTAAGAATTTATTTCTGCGCTTGCTTATCTTGCTAGTTAAAGCAAACATATTAAAACATCTTATTCTAAATATCCTAGTAATTACACTTAAGGGAAACTCACTTACTCTACCGTCAGCACAGCTTGTTTGGTATACTACTATTTACTGTAATACACCCTGTATGTTAACGGCGAACCAGTGCGCGATGGTTAGCTTCCGGTTTCAGCGGACGCGGGTGAGTGGCGATAGGGGTGCGATGAGACTGGACTGTCTGTTCTATCATGGAACATTCACGGACTTACAAGGTCTAAATTAGAAGACAGTGAGTTTATTAACAAAATATCACAATATGATATTATTTTTCTCTTTGAGTCTTGGGGTAATAAATATTCAAATTTTAATATTAACGGGTATAAATGTTTTAACTTGTTTCGCAAATTTAAAAATATGCATGCAAAACGAAGCAGCGGAGGTGTTGTAATTTATGTTGGAAGTGAATATTGTAATGGTATAGAGATTGTTGAAAATCACTTTGACACAATTATATGGTTAAAACTAAATAAATTTCATTTTGGTTTAGATGAAAACATTTATTTAGCAGGAGTATATATATGTCCGGAAGGGTCACCTGCATATAATTTTATTAATGGTGATTTGTTTGATTTATTACAGGGTGATATTTTCAAGTACGAAGCAATTGGTAAATTATTTTTAATAAGCGATTGGAACGCTATGGCAGGAAATTGTGATAGGAAAGATTATATTGTTTGTGATAAAACTGTTGATTTTATTGATATTGGGGAATATTGTCAAGATGCTACGGCTGACCGAGTTTCTATGGATAAGGGTCACAACAGCTTCTCCGGATTTTTGTAAGGCTTCTTCGCATAAAATTGCTAACGGTAGACTAGGTAAAGATTTTAATACAGAACAGAACAGAACAGAACATAATTTTATTTTGACGTTAAACATACAAGTTCATAGTCAATATAAGTAATGATAAAGACATGCTATAGAGATGACAGGTCAGCACACTTACGCATGCTCCTCGGGTTCTAGCGTCATTGTTGTTACGTGAAAAAGTCTTTAGCTCTGTGTTAGACTTCAATGTTGAACCTTTTTGTGAATGGTCAGATCACACACCTATTGCTTTTAAAAGTATATGCAATTGTTTAAAAAAACAACAAAAAAAACAAACAAACTAATGATAGTTATATACGAACGCAAGTTAAATGGAAAGAAAATCTACGTAATGACTTTAGGAATGGCATTATTTAAAAATTACCGTTATTTTAGAATATTACGCATGAGGCTAATTTTGATAATAAAATTGACATGAATCAATGTGTTGACAAGTTTACAAATACTATTTACGAAATTGCAGAACCTCTTTTTTGTAAAAAGGTTTTTGTTCATGATAAAGTGCATTTTAATAATTTGATCTGTAAGCAGTCAGAATGGTTTATTGATAAAGTGCATTTTAATAATTTGATATGTAAGCAGTCAGAATGGTTTAATGATAAAGTGCATTTTAATATTTGATCTGTAAGTCAGAAGGTTAATGATAAAGTGCATTTTAATAATTTGATCTGTAAGCAGTCAGAATGGTTTAATGATGAATGCGCAAATGCGAAAAAGTCACTGTTGTATATATATAAGGGCAATGGAAAAAATTTAATATTAATAAAAATGACTCTAACAGAAAGGACATGTGCTCTAAGAAATTTAGATATAAAAATTTGTGAAACGAACAAAAAGAAAATATGAATTAAAAAAAAATGAGAAAGAAAATTTACGTAATAGTAGTCCTAAAGATTTTTGGAAACATTTTTCTAAAAAAAAATAAAGCTCAGACCAATAACATTACAAGTTAGGATTTTTTTGAGGATTTTTCAATACGAAATGTTAATTTACCTAATGTGGAGAATGATGTTGCGGAATTATTTTGTAATGGGCATAATTTTAATGATGATGATTGTATTTGAAGACTGAAGTCATTTTATTTCAAGGACTATTTTGTACTGTTTTAAGTGATTCTACTGGCATCGCTGACTGTTCCTTGTTGTTTTATGTATGTGTGTATATCTCATCAGCTGTACAACGCCATTGAATATGTATTTTATATGTAGAAAAAGGCGTTTAATCAAATTTGCAAGTTTCAAGTTTAATTTTTGAAAAAATTGGACGCTCCGATTACTTTAGAGAAGTTGAATTTATTTACGTAAATTAAAAAGAAATAAGTCATTTGCTGGTGATGAATTATTAAATGATATTTTTTTAATCTATTGAATTACAGGATCACATATTGTCGACATTTTTAATGGTAATTTGAATTCAGGTTTTCCCCAGATGAGTGGATGAACGGTATTATAGTTCTGTTATTGAACATAATATGTCACAGTTGCTATATTCAAATGACATGACAATGTCACGTTGTTCTCAAGATTCGGTAACAAATGGGATGGGGTCTAAACTTATTGATTTCTGCAAATCAAATGATTTAGTTATATTAAATGGTAGAGCCTTTGAAGATAAAAATATAGGTAAATTTACATGTAAAAATGCATCAGTTATAGACTATGTCTTAATATCTAAAAATATGTTAGAACATATTTCACATTTCAAGGTTGATGATTACTGTCCGCTAATGTCAGATATTCATAGCCCAATTAACTTTAAAGTTTCGTATGTGAGTAAAGTGACACTATCCCAGAATGATTCTGAAGACAAAATTAAACCATGGGACAACAACAAGAGGGACGAATTCATAAATAATATCCATATGAACGATATAGATGCATTACATAATATTCTAGACAGTAATGATGAGCCTGATAAAAAAACGTTGAATAAAACTGTTACATTATTAAGTAATATTTTTGATAAAGCCGCAAAATCAACATTTGGCACCTTTAATAATACTGTGAATAAAAAGCGTTTTAAAATGAATAATAAAAAGTGGTTTGATTATAATTGTAAAAATGCACGTTATAATTATCATAAATGTAGGAAACAATTTAGATCATGTAAGACCGAAGAAAACAAGAGTAAGATGAAAGATGCTAGTAAAAAATATAAGAAGACTATAAGTACTACACTAAGCAATTACAAACGGTCTTTTAAAAACGATATTAGAAACATGAGATCAAAATCACCAAAACATTACTGGAAATATATAAATAGCTTAAATAAGAAAACACGACAGTCTAAAGTAGATATAAATGAATTTTTCAATTTCTTTAAAAGTCTCAATACTGACGATCTAGACGATAACCCACCTAGCCCAGAGTTTCCGGACATTAACATAGATAACACCTTAGATGATGATTTTACTGCTGAAGAAATAAGAAATACTATACAAAAATTGAAAAATGGTAAATCTAGTGGAATAGACAAAATTGTTAATGAATATATCATATCAACATATGAACTGCTATTACCGGTGTATGTTAAGCTCTTTAATAAAGTATTATCATGCGGATCTATGCCAGAAACATGGCTGATAGGTACAATAATTCCTATTTATAAAAAAGGAGATGAAAGTAAACCAGAAAACTATAGGCCTATCACTTTGCTCAGTTGTCTTGGTAAATTATTTACTGCGGTTATCAACAATAGATTGACTAAATATTTGGAAAACAATGATCTTCTAAACAAAAATCAGGCGGGATTTCGTAAAAATCACAGCACCATTGACAATATTTTATTCTTTATACACTATCTGAATATTGTAAAGTTAAAAAGTTAAAACTATTTTGTGCTTTTATTGATTTCAGAAAGGCATTTGATTCAGTATGGCGAGCTGGTTTATGGTCAAAGGTTGTAAAGTATAATATTAATGGTAAACTGTTAAATGTAATAAAACAAATGTATAAAGATATTAAATCATGTCTTCTTATTAATAATACACGAAGTGAATATTTTCCATGTTGTAAGGGCTTGAGGCAGGGTGAAAATCTTTCACCGATACTTTTTTCTCTTTATTTGAATGATTTAGAAAATTATATGCTGACTCATAATGTTTCAAGTATTGATATATCTGATGAAGATCTTTTTATATACCTTAAACTTGTTGTACTGCTGTATGCAGATGATACGGTGATATTTGCAAAAAGTGAACAAGAACTAACATCATTATTACATACATTCATTAACTATTGTGACTTATGGAAACTAGAAGTTAATGTTGATAAATCAAAAATACTTGTATTTGGAGATAAACCAAAACGAAAGCGAAATATTAATATAAACAATCATGCTTTTGAAATTGTTGATACATTCAAATATCTTGGTATAATTTTTTCAAAGAATAGAAAGTTTACTGCTGCAAAAAAACACGCGTGTGAGCAAGCCAGAAAAGCCCTTATGAGTTTACTTACTAAAATTAGAAATTTATACTTACCTGTTGATTGCCAGTTGAAGCTTTTTGATAGCACTGTAGTACCTGTTTTATTGTATGGTTGTGAAGTATGGAATATTGGAGATATCAGTTTGATTGAAAAGGTTCACACAGATTGTCTTAAGTATATTTTGAATGTTAAAAAAAGTACACCACATATAATGTTATATGGAGAATTAGGGCGATACCCTTTAAATATACAAATAAAGAAACGAGTTATTGGGTTTTGGTATAAACTTGTTAATAGTAATTATCAACTATCTTCTCTTCTCTATAAAGTTACTTTGAAACACTCAAATGAAAACAATATTCCATATCCCTGGTTAACAATGGTAAAAAGAATATTTGATGAATGTGGTTTAAGCTATATTTGGCACGACCAATATTTTAATGGATCTTGTAATATGTTGCTCCAGAAGATTGAAACTTCACTTAAGAATCAGTTTGTTCAAAATTGGAGTAGCCAAATTAACGAATCCCAAAAGTGTTTTAACTATAGACTTTATAAAACAGAATTTAAATATGAAACCTATTTGAATGTTTTACCTGAAATGTATGTTAAACCTCTTGTTGATTTCAGATTATGTAATAACCACCTACCAGTTGAAAAAGGAAGATGGCAAAATATTGAAAGAAATGAACGTAACTGTAATTTGTGTAACATAAATGATATAGGAGATGAATTCCATTATATATTCAGTTGTCCATATTTTAGTAGTCAAAGAAATTTGCTTATCCCTCATGTAAGAGTTCAAAACAATAATATTTTACATTTTAAATCTGTTATGTGCGAGAATGATGTTAGTAAATTAATCAAACTCAGTAAATTCATTAAAACTGTTTTAGTAACATTAAAAAATCCACCTGGCATATTATAATTGTATATCACTATATTCTCTCTCTCTCTCTCTCTCTCTCTCTCTGACCTCGTTATCGCATGTACATGTAGATTGCTACGTAAAAGCGTCTTGTTCTTTTTATGTGATAGTTTTTAGTTCAATATTAACATTGTATAATTTTGTGTTCATTGTTTTTTGTTTTTTCTTTCTTTTTTGTGCTACAATATTTAGTTGTCTATTGATGTTATTCTGTTTATATTACTTTAAATCGACCAATCACAGCCTGGTCAAAGTAATTATGTTATAATTATGTTTATCACCTCATATCACATGTATATGTGCTGAGAGTAATAAATGAACTTGAACTTGTTACATAAGAAAAATGACCCAAACAATGTAAATAATTATTGGGGTACTACAGGTACTCGTATAATCAATAAACGTATATCGGATTGGGGTGAAAGTAATAGTGTTATTAGTGATGCGCAGTTTGGCTTTAGAAGGGGGCGCTCTACTGTTGGTGTGATGTTTGTGAAAAATTCAATTATCAGCAAAGGACTTAATGAAAATGGTCGTCTTATGTGAGCATTATTGATTTAAAAAAAAAACAAAACAAAACAACCTTTCATAGTGTGTACAGAAACGGTTTATGGTATACTGAACTGATTACTTTTATTATATATGTGAAAAAGATGATTTACTTTGTACAAGTCTTAATAAAATATCTGTTCTGTTCTGTTATGGTATAAACTTTATATCTTAGGTATTAGGCGTAAAACCCTTAGGATATTTCTTGATATGTACTCTCAAGTTAAAGCATGTGTTCGTGGCTGTAAATCCTACTCTGAATATTTTGAGTGCTCTGTCGGCTTGAAACAAGGGGAGGTTATCTCATTTCATAAATGTCTTCAAACAGAGAGTGATTGATAACTTTATTCAAAAATGGCGAAAAGATATTGATAAAATAACAGTTTTAAATGTTCTTTATATTAAACAATTGAAACCTGATTTTTCCATTAGTAATTATTTGGACAAATAGACATGGCAAAAACAGGTTACCTCGTGAGGAAAGGAAATGTTAGTGTTGTAATACAAAAGAAACAGAACATGAGTACTATTTTATAATCAGACGCAAAGCTTATGAATCATTCAGAGATAACTTTATTAAAATATTTTATATACGCAAACCAAGCATGTTTAAATTCATTGATCTTTAAAAAAAACACACAAAAAGAGGGGAAATATTGAATATTTGTAAATATATAAAAAGAACACTAAGTGTCAGAAACGAAATTTTAAGTCAATAAGATGAAATTTTATGTTCCAAAATGTTGTGAATTAGTTTGTATTGCTATCATAATTACATTCTAATATCGAGTGGCTATTACAGGATTAAATTATATTATATAAATGTTAAATGAAATGTTTTCGTACAAATTATCATAAATCCTGCAGCATCCACTCTCCATTTGATTTGATTTGATTTGATTTGATAGTTGGGAACATTTTTGGCGAAATAAGATTATCAATGTAGACAATTTTATTTCCATTCATGTTACAATTGTATGTGTATGTGTATATTGTTTGACGAGATACATGTACTTGTATAAGGCAGTAAAATATATTCTGATTCTGATAAATATCAGAGATGTGAATACCTAGATGTAACTTGGTGTAAATATCTATAAAATTAAAATGCAAACCTTTCTATACAGAAATACAAGAGACTATAGATTCTGAGAGCATACATACAAATAATTATATTCTTCATCACGTATTTTTTACACAATGGTAACACAATATAATCACTGCTAATTCTAAAATTGAGAATTACTAGCGAAAAAAAAAAAACAAAAAAAAAAACATTATAAGAGATAAAGTGCAGGCAAAATGCAAAACAAACGGTTTATCATTCCTTATCGGATTAGAAGAGCACTGATTGGCAGTGTTTACATGTTAAGAAAATGCTAATGCTAGCGGTAAAGAGACTTGTTTATAATAGAAACACAGTCACAGCGTATTTAATGTAGATGATCTAATCAATGATCTGACGAGATCAAAAGAGTTTTATCCTGCGAATATTTTTCTACTGTTAGGTAATGTCCACGGATTTTATTTCTTTTGTGTTCATCCGCAGAATATCAGAAATAAATTACACGCAGAACTAACCCGCTAAACCGACATATCTCTGAGAAATAATATGGGTCAAATGGGAGATAATCAAGTCAAATATATGTAGTTTTCATAATTCTATAGCGTCCCCTTCCCACGGCGTAACCTTGTCAAGATAAATATGATACAACTCCTAGTGCATTTTCATTACTTTTCAGGGGTAAATGTTTTAACTGTTCAAAGACATATGCAGCATGGTGAATATGTCTATGAACTGTTCAACATAAAGGCATGCTCGAAGATCATTTATTGAACATTTGAATAAAATGTCTTAATGCAGTGTGCTGTATTTATTTGTCTCAATCAGGGATTCTATATACAGGGATATGAAAAGAGGCTATCACGCCAGATATGCATGCCTCGCTTTGACTACGCGAGGCATTCACGAAACCGCATTCGCGCGTTTTACTCTAGTTAGAATGTAAATTGTTTAATTAATATACAATTTTAAGAGGAACAAACAAGAGAATAAATACTAACAATGTTTCGCTTTTTGTTTCTCGATATTTTCGTTAATTATGAGTTTATATTTTGTGTTAAAGAGATCATTTTCAAAGTAAAGTTTCTCATAAAATGGCGACAATAAAGTTCAGAAAACGAACATAGGCTTTACGGTGAACCAACTAGTGTTCTCTATCGTTATAATATATACATTTAAAGGAAATATTATACACGTTAAAAGCTTGGACTATGCCAGGAATAGTTTAATAAACATGTAAGGTGCCGAGAAACGACTAGATTTATGGGACAGAATTCGTTAAAATATCGTTAAAAACAAAGAAAAATAGTGGCCATCATGACGAATATTGGCTATACGGGGAACCAACTAGTGTTCTCTATTGTTGTAATAAACATATTTTAAGGTAATATTACCAATGTTGAAAGATTGCATTATGTCACGAATAGCTTAATAAACCTGTTAAGTGCCAAGAAACATATGGATTTCTAGGACAGAAATCGTTAAAATAGAGTTGAAGTCAAAATGACGAACATAGGCTATACGGTGAACCAACTAGTGTTCTCTATTATAAACACACATTTAAAGGTAATCAGGACCTTTATATTAGATAGAATGTCTCCTGAGGTAATATTATAAATATTGATTTGCCAACAATTAATAGTTTAATAAACATTTTTGGTGCCGAGAAGCACTTAGATTTTCAAGAGATAATTCGTTAATAAATCCCTGTCTCAATGTACGACACGATTGTCGTCGATGCTAGATATATTTTAGTCTGGTATGAATTACCTGCCCCTGATACTACTGTTGAAGTGCGGCAGGGAACCAAACTAGATATAATTAGAAGCACATCAAGTATCGCGAAATCTCGTTTGACATAATAATTATCAGCTGCTTTTATCTTTTATTAGGCGAGTGTTGGCAATGACCTATAAACGCAAAGCATTGTTTAAAAATATACTCAATATTATAATGCTGGCAAGTTTTAAATGGTCTGTGATAATGGTAGAAAACGTTATTTTGGAAATGCAATATGCTAGCCAGTGAAAAAAAATAAAATAAACGAAACTTAACCCGTCAGTGGAATACGATCTCAGGGCCCTTCGTTTAGCAGTCGAGCATTTAACTAACTGTGCCACGGAGGCTGTAACTATATATATCTTATGTTATCTAACTTTAACACTGCGAGTGTTTGTGACTTAGAGGGACGAGTCCACCATCAAGGTTAACTACGTTTTACTTTTACTTTTTCAAATGGGTGTTTTTTTATGTTTGAAATTTTCAACTGGATGTTTTTTTATGTTTAAGTAGGTAGATTATTAAAATTGTTATTTTCCAATTTACAATCATGCAGAAAGATATATATGCACCCTGAAACTCTCATTTATGATGGGATATCGCAAACCAATGAAACAAGTGCATTTCCGAACTCTTCGGTTGTTAACCAAGATATGATTGTTTCAAAAAATAGGTCAAAATCCATTTTATACAGCTTACGCCGAGATCAAATATATAGAGATATGCTTGTCTTGTCATGAAAATGTTCACTTTAAAGACTTTAAAATTCTGGTTTCTGACATAACTAAGCCGAAATCGTTGTAAGAACGTTGCTCACTAAGATCACTATAGTTCAACTTTCACACGTTTGAAATTATCTTTTTCTTTTATGCAAACTTATGAAATACTGTGCTCTATCAAGAAAATAAAAAAACCCTATCGCAAAGTGTAAGGATACAGGTCTGCCGGAACTACTTTGCTTAAAAAGGGTATGCATATACGGATGTTTAACCCTTTCCCTCATAGAGTACACCATGAAAAGACCTATGAAAAGACTGATCCTCAGTGGTCTGGAAATGAGGATTTTGTAATTAAATTTGGTAAGGTTTAACTGTGGTATTCTGCAGATCAGGCTTTATGTGGTACCTATTGAGTGCGTAAAAATGAGTCTATATGAGGGAAAGGGTTAACAAATTGTTGCCTCAATGACAAGTCCATCCGCGTGTACACAAGATAGTTCTTTTCGTTCGTCAACAGTTAGCTAGTGAAAATATCAAAATTGTACCACTTCTCAATGAGGTATATTCCATATCCACTCAAAACAAATAAATATCCTTTATGTCTCTCTCCCAGATCCCCCTATCTCTCTCATCCAAATATAATGTTCTGCTCATGTCACATTTGGTATTTTGCATAATTTATTTACTGATAATTAATTTTGGAGGTAAAATACATTAATTGGGCATCACACCATGATATAACAGCACGACTCACCCATCTATACCCTGCCTCCAGTAACATGGTTACTGTAACCGGGCAGAAGCGTGCCACATTAATAACGCTGATCATCATATTTATTTCATAACCAAACGACCGTCCGTGTAATAAAACTGTATAATGTGACAGACACGGACAAGATACGGTGCTCTTTTTGATAGATTCGTTTTTTCCCTCCAAATTCATTTCTTTTTTTTTTTTCCAGTTTGTGTATAATTAGCAATCCCAGGTTCAAAGTGAACGCTATGATACAGACTTTCAACTCGTTATGATTCATCATGGTATATAGTCACACCTACACATCTGACGTATTATATTGTGCTTGTCTGTGACTGGACAGACGGACGGCTCTCATTGACAAGTATTTCATTAATGTGAAACAAGAAATTGATGTGTATAGACTGATACATTGTGGTAATATTTATTAATTTTTAAAGATAATGATAACAATTCTGATATTTCAAATGTGAAAATAAATACATAAATAAAATGATTCAGCCAGGGTGAGCCATAAATATCATATATGGGATATTTCTTCGTGTTTTTTTTTATTATTTTTATTTTTGGAAGATGCAATTTTCTTTCATGCTTATTAGTGAAATACCTATATTTATAATGTAAATAAGTTAGCAGCAGTGAAAAGAACTACTTTATCTATTTTATTCTTTGAACAAGAATTATCTTCCTTGACTGAAAAAAACCAAAAAAAAACCCCAAAGAAAACAAAAGGAAATCAGGTCGTATTAAAAACAACTAATGAAAATGACATATAAATACTTTTTTGACAATATATTTGACTTTGCAAATATTGTTAAATAAGTAAATCTTGGGACTATTTTTGTCTGCGTGTTTTAATACAGGCGTTATTCGGTTTGGTCACTAAATGGGTGCAAAGCACGACAGGGGGCTCCACATCAGAGATGTAATTATTGGACCTCGTGATTATATATAAATAAACACTTAAATAGGCATGAAAGAAACAGAAAATTTGTTGATTTCGGTGTAAGATCGTATTTGATCACTCCTCGTGAGCCTAGAAAATGTTTTTCTTTTTATTTTATTTTCGAAAAAAATATTCATATATATATATATATATATATATATATATATATTATCAAATCTATTTTTTTTTATTTAAATGGCAATAATCCACTCAAAAACATAAAATAATTTTATTGACTTGGTTTTCCATCAATCATTATATTGTGACCATGGTTCATCGAGTGAACGTGGGAAATTTATAGTATATGGAAGCTTTTATAGACTTAGAGCAAAAGAGCCTTTATTTCCGCGTCAATAAATGCTTGTATCTGCACTGAAGTCCTTTTAAGCATTTTAAGAACCATGATAATAATTTAATGATGGATTAAATTACATTAACAAGAAGAAAAATGATTTTAGTAGAGGTAGTAATTATCTTCTTTGATGTACATGTATATGTCTATATATTTAAAGGAATGGATAAATGAATGGTCTAGCCAAACAAATTAAACCATATGAACGACTGAATGCTTACTTCAGCATCTCAAGTCTTGTTTACCCAAATGTTTCAAATAAATATCTACAGTTCACGAAAACACCGAGACGTCTCGTTATTCAAGCTACATTCTCGGAGCTGTCGCGCGTAACTGAGCAACAATAAGTGTTGTCCCTATGCCCATCTTGGTGTGACTCAGAATGCAAATTACTGCAGCCTTGAAAAAATGGACATTTACAAAACAGAAGATAATCATCATTTGCCGGAGTTATTCTGGTGAGGATATACTTGATCAACTCATGATATTTCATAATTTAACAGGTTCCTATAAGATAAGATTTAAATATACATATTGAGATCAAAGGATAACATTATTTTCCCATTTTATTATCAAAACCAAAAGATGTGGTATTCAGTAATTCAAATTTACGCAAGCAACTTTTACTCTTAAAAAATAGAAAAAGAAAATTCTATCGTGGGGACAATACGCAGATTATCAGGGATTCAGGCGATTCCTGGCTGGTACATGTATACAAAAATCAATGGTGTCAGGATAATGTGACGAGATGTTTCCAAAATGTCTGAAATAATGCTGGTGAGATGTTAAACCCAAACAAACGTTTTATATAGAAACTTTATACAACACGCGTGGCCTCAACAAAAAATGAAAAGAAAACTATCGTGACATCAAGTGATTTGAAGAAAAGGAATAAAACTAATATTAGTGGACCTTCTTTATCCATAAATCTGAAGTATTTCATTGATTATATTTCACTTGAAACGTTAGAAACTTTTTTTCAATGAAGTCAAATTCACAACAAACAATCACGATTACTGTCACATTTTTTTTTCTATTTTGAGAGCAACTCTCGGAAATCCCGTGATATCTGTGCACGCACGCTTTACGAAGGGAAGTTACTCCGTCGTACTTACTATGATAGCCAAGAAAGACCACTGCATTTGTATGTAGCATAAATATTGGAAGAGTCCATTTGTGTCCATAATATTACCTATACCTATATAAAAAAACCCGCAAAGAATAGTTTTCCTTACCTGAAACTAATTCACATTAATTCTATCACATCATTTTTCTCCTTTTTATTTTGTTAGTGCCATTTTTTTTCGGTGGCCAGAGTGCTTCTTATGGCGCAAGTTTAAACTAAACGTTATTTATTTTGGTATTAAATAATGAAATTCAAGATTTCGATGGATCACGGTCCTAACAATTATTTGGTCACAGAACTTTAAATCTCTGATTTGATGAAATACAAACACATGTAATGGTATATGCATCGATTTTACAAATATTCGGATATCCAAAATAATCGCATTTTTAAATGATAAAAGAAAACGTTAGTACAAAGGTTGATAAATAGATAACAATAAATAGCCCCTTTAATACTGCTTTATAATTATAGAATCGGAAAGTGTTTGTGAATATATTTGTGATATTTAATAACGTAAGCCTAATTTATTTTATCACCTGAATAAACACAGAAATATACCGTGTAATTACCAACAATTTTAGAAAAAGTGAATTTTATTTCTCGATTAGGCTGTATAACAAGATATTTCCTGCTTATACGTGAAATAAAATAATCCGAAAGATGTATAACAATGGATGAAAGTATATAGGGAAATTTTATGAGATGAGGTAATGAGTGAACTGAAGTTACTACAAGTACATATGTCTATCTCGTATTTCATAATTAGACAGTTAAGGAATCTAAATTAAAAGAGCAATAAAAAGGGGCTGATTCTGATATGATATAATTATTAAATGAGCAACAGCAGAGATTGTGAAGCCACAGGCATGTCTACATACACATACCTCTAAGCGAACAGAACTGCATATTTCATCGGTTAAAACTCCTTATTTATATACTATCGACAGCTACAGAAAACCGACATGCGTGAAGTACAGATAGTTTTGATGTTAGCTTTAACTTATTCATGTGCAGTCAGTTTTGCGCGGATGCACTTGGCTCTACCCCCACAGTGAGAATAGACTAGGCCGAGCTTTACTGAGCTGCGTTAGTGTATAAAGAGTGGTTGAGTGTACACTGTGAAAATACAAGCCGATGTCAATGGTTAAACACTATTTGGAATACAAAGTTTCGGCTTGCACCATACAGGATACAGGAATAATGTGAAATACTTGAAAAGTGATTTAAAAAATATCGGCGCGTGTGAATTAATTTAAAAAAAAATACACCAAACAAGAATATTAATTGGATTTACATAGTTTAATTGTTTATTTCTCCACGGATTTATCTATGTGTGATTTTTTTCTTTTGCAATTTCGATTGGATCAACAGTTTTAGTATTTGCAAGTACGGAATTCATAGGAAATAAGTGTTTTATCGTACAGTTGTGACCTGCCCAGTGGCAATAAGAGATATAGATGTAATCTGCCGTTATTTTGATTGGGATATTTACGGATTTTAGAGAACATGGGGTGGATAACCCCGGGGACCTCGTGGGTATGGGTGGGGCTCGTGCTGGGGTTGGTGTGTAGTGTTTCGGGCGCCGTCCCGTGTCCCCGGGAGTGCACGTGCGACAGAAAGAGAATGGATTGTACGTTTAAGAGGTTATCTAGTATCCCGCACCCTATACCAACGGACATTAAAAAGATGTAAGTGTGGTGTTCTTGAATATTTGTATCAGTAATGTTCCGTAGATTCAGTTTGATAGTTAGCGAGTAGGGTAAAAGTCTAACTGTGCTGCATAAAATTTGGGTTTTATTTGACCGTTGCTGTCATTTAATTGGATGAATGGGGAGTTTTCAACAGAAATCAAAACACCCGAAAACTAGAAGAGTATTGCTGAAATATAAATGCACCGCGTAGAAATATAAAACAAATTAGACTGAGAAACGGATGTACAATATTGGGAATTGGAATAATGAACCCCAAATCAACACGCTTACCAAAATATGATCTTTTGCTTTACATAAATACAGATATAAGAAGAGAGATGATTTCTATGGAGAAAATACCGGTAGATGCTAAGAAACACATTTCATTAATAACGAGTCATGTTATTTTTTTCACAGTTCCCTTCTAACTTTGCCAAGCCAGGTAGATCTATTTTTTTAAAGGAAATTGTACCAAATATCCTCATAAAATAATTATAATCAATAAGTATTATAAAGTCAGAACCTCTTTATCTTGCTTATTTCTTAGGCTTTTAAAAACCCTCGTTGGTTTACCTGATGAAATGCACGTGGAACACGGGGTCGTATATCGGGAAATATTTAAAAAAAAAAAAGATTGAATCACGCACGTTTCCTGATATATACAATAGCTATTCCGAAAGGACCCCTTTTGTATTATTGATAGGACTTTATCTAGCCCTTTCTACGTGGTTTATTAAGCGTTCTGTGGTTATGATCCTTAGTTGATCCCTTGGTCAAACACGCACGTTAGGGGTCATGATTTATGGCGTGAAAGTGGTCCCTAATACTTACAAATGATAAGTATTTCTTTTGTCCAGTTGTCAGTATTAGGTGATATGGCTGTCTGGCTTTTGTAAATTGCTGATACAATTTTCATAACTTACTAAGCTTGTTTCGAGTGAGACCTGATGTATAAACAAAAGGCCATAATCCCCATACACAGACCCTGCAGGTGCTATGATGTGGCTTCATCAACAATATGTGGTCATTCAAGTCAATTTATTCAAGAAATTATGTTAGATATTTTGCCGATAAATTCATTCGCTACTGTAATATCTAAAAAAAGTGTTTGATGTATTTATTAGTTTGACAGTTATTTTAAAATTAAACCTAATTTAGATATTGTGATGTCTCGGACAACGGTCAAACTAACACATTTTTCTTGACTAAAATATCTGACATTGGTTTTTGAAAATAATGTTTATGAAATATTGAATAACATAATATTTTTATATTTGCAACGTTATGATTCTAAAATGTCGTCAATTCCGATGATTAACTGTGTTCGAAGATATACTACGGCTTTTTTTTTTATTTTTATTTAAAGCATTTTGATATATTGAGTTTCAGAGGACATTTGAATTTCTTACCATTCTTATATATGACTATATATATTTCACAATTAAATGCTAGATAATTTCATCAATATTTGATAAAAAAAACAAACACGTCTTTTAGATTTTTTTTTTATTTCAAATTCTAATGTCAGTCATAAATACCATATCTGTTGTCTCGTTATCCAAGAGTAATCTATTCAAACAGATGTATTAAAACAAGTTGAAATTCCAACAAAACGCAGGAAATGAAGTGTTTGATAAGTGTCATACTTAGACAATCTTTAAAAAGGAGTTTTATATCTTGCGGTAGAGATAAACTCATTTGTAAACCAACTTGTATGTCAACGATTGGCTCTTTCGACCCTAGGTAAGAAGTCGTCCCTTTTACAATCCTGGGGACGACAGGGGAAAGTGATTCCTGTTTGATCATTTTTCGGATTGTCTAGTCTCCTTCGGTTGATCAGACGGTGCACTTCTAATACATACAGATTATAATCTATGTTAATTGATGTCCTAAACACAGGCTAATTTGCCTTTGAAATTCACGTGCATGTGTTGATTGTATGCCTGGTCAGGGTTATATTGACCATACATACTGCGTCACTATGGTTGACGTGTGGTACTTTACAGTGAATTCATACAATTCATACATCGTCAGAATACATAATTCAACGAAAGTCATACATAAATAAAAATAAATTATTTTGTTGTATAATATTTTCTATATTTGGAAAAAAAAAAATGTTGCTTCTGTATACACACGTTATTTTGCATGTAACCGTCCAGTCCCTTGTTTGACTTCAAATAAATATAGACCCACACAGATAAAGACACGAGGACATGTATATTTGTTATTAAATGATTAATGACAATACTAATAAACGTAATAGACTATCCCCATGTAGTCGTTTCATCTCAGATGGCGAATCCCTAAAAACGCAGAAAAAAGCGACTTGAAAGATAACTTTGATATAAAGTAGTTGCTCACTTCTCTCCTGCAAAGAAATAACTCGCCTATTTTTGGTTTATGTATTACTCTGTTTACAAAAGTGAAACAAAAATCAGTGTTAATAATAATAGCTCTAAAAAATATATAATAAAAAAAAACTCGAACGGGGATGCTGCCCTTTGCGATCCTTAATCGAAAACATCACCTGAACACGAGGCATAAAGGTGTGCAGAATCTGATGAAATGAGAAACATGCACAAAATTTGTATGTGATATACTAATAGCGCAATCACTCGTGATTATATAACCTTTTCAAAGTTTATCATAATTTAGTATCCTAATAAAATAGACATTACCACATCCAGATGTTTGAAGTCTTGATTAAAATTTTTTGAAAAACGTTTTTGTCTAATTTATCGTTCAAACATAGCCGGGGGAGTTTAAATGAAAGAACGTTTATCTAATGGTATTTTCCCTTCATTTTCATAAATGAATGAAATTAAATGGTTTTGCAGAGATAACATTGCTTCATTTAGAGGTATTTTTTTCATTCTTCTAGTAACTAGATAAGTCCATTGTTCCTCTTTATCATTTTATATTTTCTCTCAGGCTAGATTTTTTTTTTTTTTTTTTTTTTTATAGAGATCCTATATAAATCCTGCAAAATCTTGATCAGTATTCACCAGGTGTCAGGTGGCTGTTACTGATTAAATTGTCATTCAGAACGTATGAAATACATTATTTTTTGTCCCTAAATTATAAATGCGATAGCATTTCTTCCTCTAAGACAATGGCGATAATTATCTCACAATGCAATAAAATTACAACGCGATTGACTATACTTGAGCGACTGTTTTATCTGTTAGTATCAATATATTTATGTTAATGTAGAGCTGTGTTATAGTATATAAAGTTTTTTTTTTTTTTTTTTTTAGTTTTTTTTTTTTTAAGAAAATGTATTTGATAGATGACACGTGTCATGATTTGTTGTAAACAGTGCGAAGCTTACCTATTAGCTATTACACAGTGGTGATGATATGTCTGCATTATAAAAGTGTTCTTGCTGATCGCATCCTCCCTTAAATACATACTGATGTATATACGAACACTTTCCTTGGACAGATATGTATACCTTTACACACATTGCAAGTTTATCTAATTCCTCATATTATCTGTTCATTTTTTAAATGGAAAAAATACGATAAAAAAGTAATTTAACTGCAAAGTAAAATGCTAGTTCAAACGGTTATTTATAATTTATGCGATGTTCTCACCAATTTGTGTTCTTGACGGACATAAATATTGACTTATTCAACCCTTTCCCTCATATAGACTCATTTTGACGCACTCAGTAGGTACCACATAAAGCCTGATCTGCAGAAAACCACAGTTAAACCGTACCAATTTAATCATAAAATCCTCATTTCCAGACCACTGAGGAGCAGCGAACAGCATAAAACCTGATCAGCCTGCGAGTTACTTGCAGGCTGATCTGGTTTTATGCTGTTCGCATAGGTCTTTTCATGGTGTCCTCTATGAGGGAAAGGGTTATACTGATTTAACCGTTTGTGGTCCGTTTATGAATCCTGTTCTATGTGTTGTTGGTTAGTTTAATTGTCAGTATTTATTTTAATAATACGCATTTACTGTGTATATATATAAACAAAACATCAGATAGATACAGCTTTTAGATTAGAGAACATGTTAAACTGATATAAACTCTTCTCCGTATGACGTTAGATTGCATTTAAATGCATGATCATTGTCCCTGTGAAATAATAGCCGCCATGTTTATTTGAACGTTGAGGTTATGTATAAGAGAGAGAGAGAGAGAGAGAGAGAGAGAGAGAGAGAGAGTCGCACTAGTGACTGTTCTTGGTTCGAGCCTCATTCGGAGCAAAAATTATTCATAGCCTCCCAAAGGGCATATTACTGGTCCAACCCTAGCGTTGTCAAGATTAGTTCAAGTTGTACAAATCTCAATCGATTCAAAACGAAATTATTTAAACATTCCCTTTTCTGGTTC
>CM037785.1:23545354-23595354 GCA_021229015.1 Solen grandis | reverse complement strand
GTGGTATTAAAGGGCAGTTTTTTTAACAACATGTAAATTATCTATTATCTATCTATCTATCTATCTATCTATCTTCGAATACTGCTCAACTCCCCTTCCGGGTATTATAAGCAGACGCAAAAGAAAAAAAAATAGTTGTGTGTGACGTAGTCCCTCACAATTATAGTACCTATGTTCTCGCATCAGTTTCTTTTCATTGAAAACCGAATAACCTCTCAATTTTGTATGAATGATCGAACGGAACAAAATTCTACACACAGGTATGCTGAGATTCAGCTTTTAAAAAGTGTTGAAAACTCAATTTTGAGTAAAAAAAATATTTAGGGGACACAATAATTGGCATAAAAGCAGAGAAATAATTTCTTTATATGTTGCGTAACTGTCACTTACCATGCGGAGAAATATAAATTCTTTTGCATGAAAAGTTGGCTCGTAGGCGAATTGTGCAGGTTTTTGTCATTTAGTGATGTTACATTGAGCCATATAGAAAGCTTCAATTCCGAAACAAATCCGTGTAACTTACTAATAATCACTTCAGACCTTAGATACCTCCAGGAGTTATTTTATGCACTATAGAATGATCTGCTATCCGAAAGAGCCACATAGAGACTGTGCCGTTGATCGGTCATATAAAATACTTGAGAGTACAAATCAAAGCGCTGATACTGCTGAGAACAGTATTGTCGCATTTCTTTTGTTTGTCAAAGTAATTTAATAAACTGAGGTCAAATTTTCAAGAACTTGACCCCCAAAAACCGTTTTAACTTTGCGTTAATAAGGTCATTAAAAGAAATTAAAGACGAACACACCATTTGTTTCAACGGACTGTTAACAATAAGCACATCACCACTGTTACTCTACCTATTTCTATAGCCTACAGTTTATAAGATTTATATCGCATATCTAAATAAAAAAGAAACAAATCTAAAAGAACAATCGTTCACTATTTTAGTATAAGTTTGGTATCTGGCAAAAAACTAAGTTACCCTGCATATCTGCAGCTCGTCAAACCCTCTCCACTTGAAACACACACAACTTCAGTGCCTTCAGCGCTTTGATTACAAAATCATAGACAGTGAGACGTCAAAATAAAAAAAGTGAGACTGAAAAACAGATGAAAGTGTTAAATATAAGACAAGAATTTTAAAATCAGATTAAAAACACATCCCGCTGCAATTTCAGAAGGGGGGTTGTTCCATAGGCTCAGTGTACTTGGGAAGAATGAAAATTTGCAATAATTAGCAACTGAGTGGATTTGTCTATAGGCTAATGAGTGAGTTTTGACAAAATAAGTTAGGGAAAGGAATAGCTACAATTTTGTGAAACATTTATTTATCATCAAATAATCTGTTCTCCAGGGATCTTAAACCGAGTGAACTTTGCATATCTTTGACACTCATATGTGGAATATTTGTTATGTATACATCTGATTGCTCTTTTGCACCCTTTCTATTTTACTGATATTTTATTTAGTGTAGGTTGACCAGACAGGGGAAGAGTATTCTACCTGAGGTCTGATAAGAGTTTTATATGCTGTTTCTTTAACCTTTTTTATTTTAGTTTGGATGTTAATTTTTTAATTCAAGTGTCTGTTGAACAATTTTGTCTATATGTGTGTTAAAAGAAAGATCATTAGATATGTTGACACCAAGGTATTTTGCATTTGTTACAGTCTCAATGATTTGGCTGTGTAATATGTAGTTAAATGTATTTTATGTTTGTTTCTTGAGATGTTAAGAACCTGGCATTTACTAGAATTGAAGTACATTTCCCATTTATTTTCCAATCTGTAAAATGTCAAGATCAAATTGTAGTCGATTGCAATCAGGTATGTTATTAATGGTAAGATAAACAGCTGTATCATCAGCAAAAAGTCGGACCTGGGATTTTACATACTTCAGGCAAGTCATTAATATATGGAAGAAAAAGAAGTGGCCCAAGGAAAGACCCTTGGGGTTCATCACCAGATGTCACAGGAACTTCAGCAGATTTCTCGCCCTCAAGGACAACCACCTGAGTTCTTCCTATCAGGAAGGAGCAAATACAGTCAAGAGTGCAGCCTCTGATACCATGCCCATGAAGTTCATTAAGTAATTAAGAATGACTAACTTTATCAAATGCCTTGCTAAAATCAAGAAGAATAAGGCCTGCAACAAGAGTTCTGACTGGTTCATCTACCAGTTGGAGAAGTTGGGTTTCACAAGAGCGGCGCTCCCTGAACCCGTGTTGTAATTCAAACAAGATGTTGAACCGAGTAAAATGAAATATTTGAGGCAATAATTTGTTCTGTCAACGTACAGAGAATGCAGGTTAAAGTGATAGGACAATAGTTGGATGGATCACTCTGAAGCCATTTCTGGTAAAAAGGAGCAACATTACCAATCTGATGGCAAAGTGCCAGTGTCAAGAACCTTCTGGATAAGAACTTTAAGGATAGGTGCAATTTGACATCGAAGTTCTTTAAGGACAACTGCTTTAATGTTGTCAGGACCAGTAGCTTTATTTGTTTTTAGGTTTTATCTAAATAATTTTTCTCTTTTTCTAATTAATCTTTTAATTTCTATGTTTATTCAAGCTAGAGATCTTTTTCACTGATATGTTTAGTTGGTAAACATTTTGAAATCCCCTTCTCAAGCAGATTTTTAAAGCTGACCCAAAGTCCTCCACAGTTTTAGAATCATGATCCTTAATTAAATGATGGCTTTCTTATTCTATATTTTTTTAATTTGTCCCATTCTGCCTAATTGTGAAGGTATATTTCTCTAAGTTCTTGTTTCTGATGTTATTTCTACAATGTCATGATCTGAGATGCCAGAAATAGTGCGGATGGTGTTAGTAAGAGTAAGACTTGATTTTAGAAATAAATCAAGTGTATCATCTGGTCTAGTGCTTTCTGAGACCATGTGGACTAGGTTGAAATGTTAGATGGTTGGGTTGTGAGATTCAACCAGGAAAAACTAGGGTAATTAAAAATCACCAAATACCCAGATGTTACCTTTTAAAAAAAGTCGCCTTTCCTAATGATAGCCCTAATTGTTCGGCCCCATGAGTATCAGACTCTCTTGGCCGGTAGAATACAGTAGAATGCAGTGATATAAACTGATTTAGACGTAGCCATTTCAAGTTTTACCCATAGAATTTCACAGTCAGTGACTAGTTCCATCCTCGACAACCACAACATAAATCCTGACAGAGTGTCTCGAGAGTGAGAGAGAGAGAGAGAAAGAATTAGGGAAAACGGTAGACACAAAGAAAAATATTCCTCACGCTACAGTAGTGAGAGGTTCAATAATTATTTATTGATTGTTATATATACAGAAGTAGGTATTTAAAATTAATCATCTGATTTCTCACTCAGTAATTCAATATTAGACCAGGCTCCATTTCCACTATCAATTCTGAGCGCTTAGTAGAATTCTTTGATTGAGCAGAAACGCATTCCACCAATCCGGTTTTATGTAATGTTCAAGTATATCACTAAACATATTTGATAGGAAATTAACTATTTGGGGTATTTTTTAATCAGAGGAACATGGATGATGAAATTCGCCCCACCGTATTTTAATATAACATGGCGCTGAGAATGGTTGGGACATAACGTACGGTAGACTGTTCCTCAATATTGTAGCTTGAGGAAATTTTGAATATTGAAAAAAAAAAAAACTCAACTTTGCATGAATGTAGCGGAGGTAATAAGGATGCACACGTGTTGGAAATGGGTGGTAAACCCCAAGCACGACAGCAAACTTGAAGTGTGATTTGTTCATATTTTTAAATGACAGGGGAAATAACCTGATCCTATTTCTAAAATATTCGCAAAGGATTATCTATCTTGCCTGGAGAGAAATGTTGGAACGCTTGGCACCGACAAGCCCTGGAAAGGAATAGAAATGTCAACCGTCTAGCAAGGGAAATACTAGTCAAATATCATGAAATTGTAGATCTCGTTATATTTAATCTTCAAATCATGAGACAGAATCGTATTGATATAACATTTAAAATGCATACCCTACAACTAACAATATGCAGCGAACAATAAACTGTAAAATACTCGAGATGTACGTTATATATTACTGAACTGGGTATTCTCTAGATAGAAGAACATGGATCCTAAATGTATAGGATAAGTATAGATATGAAACGGCATTATAGTCCATCTAGATTTCATACATCAGCACCTATCTTGTATATTCCCCGATCAGCTGTTGAAATGTACTTTTATAGGTTTGAGATTTTTAAAAAAAATGAGCACCGTCTTTCATCATAAACAAAACCGTGCGTTCTTATGTGTAAAACGGGTCAACAATTGACTACATTTTATCCCACTGATCTACTGGTTAGCTAAATACATCCTAATCCCAGTTCTGAACCGGAGCAGTATGAAATAAACATGGGACTGATCGTCACAGCATAGTCTTATTTTCTGAAGGAAGTTGGTTTATATAGATTAAAAAGAATTTAGTTTACAAACTACATTTGACGTTACATTTATATTATTTATTTCGTTGTAAAAAGTTTAAGACACATAATGTATCTGAGTGGATTTTATATACACCATGCTTAATCCCGGCCTACATATATCTTAGTCTGGTTCCCTGCCTAATTAATATATTTCGATTATTAAATGACTTATTTATTTATTTTTTTAGACAGATTCCGTAAACTTATTCCAACTTTTCTGTATTCAAATTACATAATAATTAAAACTATATCTTAAAAATAAAAATGTTTTAATAAAGCTAGTAATGCTATGTATCGATACAAACTATTTCCAAGTGTTGAATAATTAAACATTCCCCGGCTAGTAATGTTTGTTTGTTTGTTTGTTTACTGGATTTAACGTCCCACCGACAGTATTTCAGTCATTTGGAGACTATGTCTACTTGAGACAGATATAGTGCTGCCACACTGCAGTATCACGACGTAGATATGTGGCATGATACCATACCCAGTTACATTATCCTGACACTGGGCCAACCAGTCCTGGAACTACCCTTATATGCTGAGTGCCAAGCAAGGGACATGTACCAGTACAATTTTTTACGACTTTGGTATGTCGCGGCCGGGGATCGAACCCACGACCTCCCGATTCCGGGGCGAACGCTCTAACCACTCGGCCACCGGGACCGGTAGGTAGTAATGTAAGTGCCGATGAAACACAGTGCAGAAGTGTTTCTAAGAACAATATAATTTATATTCCCCATTGTGGATTGATTTCACGAGAGAAAAAAATCAAAACGACATGTTATAATATCGTTCGATTATATTAAGAGCATGGTTTAAAACTACGGAAGCACAGAGGGGACATGGTGTTTATCTTTTTTTATTATCTCGTGACTACGAGATAATAACTAAGAAAAAAATCTTGCTAACTCGTGGCCACAAGATATAACTAAGAAAAAACAAACTTGTCTAATTCTAGGCCACGAGTTAATAAGTAAGAAAAAAATATTGCTAACTCGTGGCCACGAGTTAACTGAACAATCAAATCGAGAATCAATTATCAAAATTTGTTTTTTTTTATTTTCTTAGTTTAACAGCCTCAACATCTTTTATATTTTTGTTCTTATTGTATATATATGCATAGGATATATACATTAATAAACTATATAATGGAATATATGATGACAATTTTAGACACAGGTACCCAGGTAGATAAACATGGCTTGTTTGTCGATGACAAATGCACACAAGATATAGTTTGCGAAAATTGAAATTGATACTGTTTGCTAGATATTGACTTTTTAAAAAGTGTACACTTTTTATTATTTGAATAGACGAGAAGATGCGAAGAAAAGAAAAAAAACGGAAGGTATCAATAACCCTGAGGGGTGAATTGTCATAAACCCTATCTAACATGCGTAAAACTGCACTGGTCTGACTGTTCGAAATATCGGTAGACTCAAGTGACCAGATGCAGCTCTTGGTGCGAGTTTGCAATAGGTAAATAATAAATGTAGCATGGATGATCTTCTTCAGAAAAATAAAACTGTAGTGCCGATGTTGGAACAAATATCTGCGAATAAACCGCGATTGTTCGCCTCGTGCATTAACATTATGTGAACTATTTATTTAATGTTATCTTCATCATCAGTTACCAAAGCTTTTCAGTTTGGTTTCGATTTCCATAACGCAATCGTACATAGATAAACAAACAAACAAAAAGCAACGTAACTGGGTATGATATAGAAAAGTTATTACAATTAATGGATTCAACTGTAACCGCCTCGTAATAAAGTTATTACATTTTGCAACTTTATTACAATACAGGTTGTAACAAAGCTCAATATTGAACTATTTTTACGCAAAGTAAAAGGGAAGGAAAATTGTTAGATACAGGAATGTATGCTACCAGGGCTTCAAGCAACACTGTACGATCTACCTGAAACCTTTTCAGAGTAGTGAACATACACTGTAAAGAATCCATTTAATGTTATTCTGTACATACTATTAGTTTTTATATAATAGAAAATTAAACATCTAGTTCATCAATAACATGGGTAAATGTAAAAATATATCGCTGTATAAGACGAAAAACGTCCCTGGTGCATTAATGTTTGAGCCCATGTCCTTGGCTATACCAACAGCGTCCAAAGCGCGAATTTCTTGAGAAGGGCAAATAATTCACCAAAGCAAGAGAATCAGTATAATTTGAAGAAGCAGCTGTTTTTTCTCCTCCATGACCTTTTTAAATCTGACCACTGCTGGTTGTGACAATCCGGTGAGGAGTTCTGTCGTACAGATTCATCTTATGATACTACCTACCGATGTAGAAATTAAGCACCCCCTCTAGCAGTGCACCACCATGCAATTTCATGGCGATGTTGTCACTCGTATTGCTGAAGCTGTTAACACAGAACGTGTTCCTCTTTCTGCTGAATTACATGTCAAACAGACTGATACTGTCATCCATTACATATTGGAAATCACTCAGTCTCTCTAGGACGTCGTTCAGTCTGTTTGAGAGGTCGTCCAGTCAGTCTGAAAGGTCTTTGGACCACTATGCCAAACAAGCTGAACTGTCGTCCCGTATATCTAAGCAGGAATTCTATATAGAATCCCTGATCTAAGAGATCATCCAGTGTGTATGAATGGTCATCTAGTCTCATCTGAGAGGCCATTTAGTATATCTAAGATGTCGTCCAGTCAGGTTAGAGGTCATTTCCGTATGCTTGGTGGTCATTCAGTCTGCTTCAAAGGACGTCCAGTCTGTTTGTAGGTCTGTCTATGTAGAAGATCATCCAGTCTGCCTAAATCGCCATCCAGTCTGTCATAGTGATCATCTAATATGTAAAGGAGTTCGTCCTGCCTGTATAGGTGGTCATTCAATCTATCTGAAAGGTCACCCAGTGTAATCGTATATAATCAGGAGATCGTCATTTCGGTTTAGATTATCCGGCTTGTCTAGGAAATTGTCCAGTCTATCTGGAAGGTCATCTTGTGTGTCTGCAAGGATATCCAATCTGCTTTAAGGTCCAGTCTATTTGAGAGGTCGTCCAGTCTGTCTTTGAGGTCATCACTTATGTTTAGGAGGTTTCCGTCTAAATTTTTGGAAACCGGTTTTTTAGGGGCCCCAAACTGTCTGGGAGGTCATTCAATCTATCAGAAAGGTCATCCAGCATAATTAGGTAGAAGGTTGTCCATTCGGTCTGGATGTTGTCCAGTCTGGGAGGTCATCTTGTACTGTCTAAAAGGATAACAAGTCTGTATGTAAGGTCGCCTAGTCTTTTTGGAAACAGTCTGCCTTGGAGGTCATCTATTTCTTAAAAAGAGGTCACCCAGTCTGGGTGAATGGTCATCTAGTCTTTCTTGGAGGTCAGTCTGTATGTCAGTCCAGTCTGTCTTAGAATGTCTTTCAGTTCTTTGTGGTCATCCCCATCACGTCTGCTGGTGTGTTGTTTACAATACGAAGATGGACAAGGAGATTCTAAAAGTCTGGAGGACTATCTGATTCATTTAAGAACAAAATTAAAGACAAAACGAGATCGTTAACGGTCCTACTGTCTGGAATTATTATTTAGATAATAAGTGATAAATAATACCGGTAACCTTTAGCGTACATCATATCAGATATTTACGAGTGCTTAATGTTTGTTTTTCTTGCTTTGTAAATGTATGCCTGGGACCCGATTTCATCTAGAGAGAAATGCGATTTGTAGCTATTAGTGAAAGCGTATATAAATAAACAATAGAATTAAAATAAGCACTGTGAGTTTTAAATACGAAATGAAAGCTGAAACAATAATTTATTATGGCCCCACACGATGATGAATCAGATCAATAATAATGTATCACAAGGACAAAATCAAGTGTTCCCTGGATCATATGTCTCTTAAGTTCATTTCAACCTTGGTTTATACAAAATCAAACGATTAAATTGTTGTGAAAACTCATTTGCGGCGCGGTGCTCCATGCCAGGAAAACAATACTTAAAACAAACATTTCGAAACTAAGCTTACATTTCATCATAAACCTTTTCATAGTGTTGCGTGTCGTATCATGCTAAATTCGATAATTAACTTCACCGACCCCTGGGGATGAAGGCAACGATTAATTGCTCGGTATTGTTAAAGAGCTACCGTTAAATAAAGTTGACCGCAGTATTTGTGCAGGGAAGTCAAGACATCTAGTGTTAAGCCGTCTTAACACCTCGTGTAAATACAGAATTTGATATATCTTCAACGGAAGGTATAATGTGATACACAGGCCAAATCTTTGAAGCTCGGGAACTCAACAATAGGTCTTCTAATGCTCAAATCGACAAACATCATTGGCAATATTTGACTTCCCTTTTCATGTGGCTTATTGAAATTATTGAATGTCCGGAGAGCTTCAGGTCGTACAAGGGAGGCAGTACCATTGGAGAGTGGTAGAGGTGGTCTGATTGATCGGAGACTCAGAGACAAAGGAGTCAAAATTGGAATAAAGTGTAAACAGTGCAGGCGTTTTGTTTTCATCTTATTTTGGATAATTCTGTGCTGCACGCAGAGATGGATATAAATGGTATATAAGCTATTTATTTATCTATTTATTTATCATTTTCGTTTTATTTACCCCCCCCCCTGCCTCTCTCTCTCTCTCCCCCCCCCCCTCTCTCTCTCTCCCCCTCTCTCTCTCACACACACTCTCTCTCTCTCTACCTCTCTGCATTACAAAGATAAGATAAGCTTTGGTTTGAATCGGCAAGACATATACAATTAACATAAGCTTTTTAGAGCTTTTATAACCGACTATATAACCGTAGTATAATGTTAACAAGTGCAGAGAGGCTACAAATAAGAGAATATAAATTACAAACTTAAAACTATTAGCAATATGCTAATATCACCTACAATATGATTTAAAACTGCTAATAAACTAAAGGACGTAAGACGTGACCATGCGTATGTGGCATATGTGCCATGATAAAATACAGACATTCTCGTTTTCATCAGGTATTGCTTTTTAGCGATCAAACTTTCTGCGCCTATAATAGTCTGCATCAATATTGCGTGTTATGCGTATTGCATTATTAAACGTAGAAATATAGTGATTGATTCTTATAATTGTTAAAACCCCAAAAATACTTTGTGTTTCCATTAGGTTATACCACTTCCCTTTGAATGTGTATTAATGATTTAGGAAGTTCAGCCTCTAATTATCTTGTATAAAGTATTTGAATAAAATCAGGTTTACTGATTAATCTATGATCTGAAATATTTCATGATTTACTATTCCTTTATTTCACGGAGAGGAATATTAGATGTACCGGTAAATACTTTTTTTCAAAAATATCAACCTTTCAGCGTATGTCAACATTTTTATTTCTATTTACATCTAAATTTGATAGATCCTCGAAAAGTAAACAGTTCTGTCAATTTTGGAGGCAAACACATGCCATGGCCACAGATTTAAAAGTCTATAAAGGATCATACCGCATGTCATGGTTCCCTGGGTTTGTGTATATCCAGCAATCAAGGTATTAACATGCTTGATTTGAATACCGCTTTATACTGACGAAACTTGTCAATGACTGTGCTGAGATTGCTGTCTGGACTTCACAATTATAGAAATGTGACCTTCAGCGAGACTTTAAAGTATTGTAAGATAAATTTCTGGCGTTGTGACAATGAGCTCAGCATTTAAAAGCTCTTCAATTATTTATTTAAGAAAAAAGATACACATGTACGATAAGAGTAATAAACCATTCAATATATATAATTCGAGAAGGAAAAAGGGGATACCGTTTACATCTGTTCAACAGGAAAATATATATCAGTTTATAGAAAATTGAAACACACACACACACGAGACGGGAAAACAACGAAATCGGGTGACAGATTGGACCACATAACCAATTTATTTTTATTAGTTTATGGTATTCATGGTTTATAACTCATCCAATTTAACAATTAAGGCATGTCACTCATCAAATGATATACAGTTTTACATGCATTTGCATCTTTCGAAAATGACGACAGATTTTTCCAGGCAATAAAATGTATAGTTTCATTAAAAAGCTTGAATGAAGTTTTACAGGAAATATTTTCGAATTAACAAAAACTTTCATTAAATAGACCCCACAAATATATATATATACATAAGACTATATGTACCCACGACTACATGTACGAATTACTATATGTACCAACGACTATATGAACCGAGGACTATATATACCGACGGCTATGTGTACCCACGACTGTATATACCCACGACCACATGTACGAATTACTATATGTACCAACGACCGTTCCAAAATTACAATTAAGAATAAGTGGGTGGAGAAAATGCCGTCTAGCATATAAACATTCAGATTCAGAATTGATATAACTTTTTGTAGGAAAAAAGTTGTCAGGATATGAATTTCAGAGAGCAAAATATATAAAGATATAAAGTAAGCTAAAGTGTCTGCATCCTTCAACATTTACAAACATTTTTTTTTTAAATTTAATGCTATATTTTATACAAATGTTTGATGTTGCTAGTAAGTAAAGTCTGAGACTCAAGTTGTTTGTTTATTTGATTTAACGTCCCGCGGGCAGTACTTCAGTCATTCGGAGACTTTGTCTACTTGAGACAGATATAGTGCTGCCACACTGCAGTATCATGCTGTAGACATGTGGCATGATACCACATCCAGTCACATTATCCTGTCACCGGACCAACCAGTCCTGGAACTACCCCTATATGCTGAGTGCCAAGTAAGGTAGCTATATCAGTGCCATTTTTACGACTTTGGTATGGCGTAGCCGGGGATCGAACCCATGACCTGCCGATTCTGATGAAGTCTTCATAAAATATAATATTAACCTGATAATAATAACTGCTGTGTATTGAATATCACTTAATAACAGATTAATGCCTAAACTGATGACAGAAAATGAAGATATCAAATCTAAACACATGTATAATCAGAAGATCGGGTTGTCCACTTATAACTCACGATATACAAGATGTCTTTTGAAAAACTCATGTTTCTTGTACTGACATAGAAGATGTATTTCCCGATGAGAAAACATTTGGAAAAAAAACGTCTTCAGCTCTCTCTCTCTCTCAGATCAAATTTCAAAATATCTCTTTAAAACTTCTATAACAGATACATTGTATACATTTTGTCGAAGTTTATATTGTGACTTTTAAAGAAATTACCTAAATAAAATCAATTTGACTATTTCAATAGCCAAACGAAACAGGCGTGCAAAGTGTCCGCATTAAACTTTCGGTTATTAACACCAAAAATAAGTATGGGTTTCTTCATATAGTTCAAACTACAATACTACACAGTTTAAGACTTAGAGAACAATCAAGCACGGATATTAAGTTAGGCTTGCTTAGCCTTGTGTTTATTATATAACATTAACCTTTGGGCACTGACGGCAGAATCAATAAAGGTCTTCTTTTATTCATATCCAAATTAAGCGTAGCGTATATTTAAACCATCAGAAGTTATCTCTCAGACAAAACCTTGCTTTACAAAATGGGGTGTGGTTTTATAACTTTGACATTTAAGATGCAGACCCCAAATTCAAAAGGGTTCTTTTGTACTCGTTGAGAAAGATCTCTGCAATGTTTTAGACCAATAGGCCACATTGGTCTAGTTGGCCTGACGGGCATACGCAAGCAATACAAACATGCCCTGTCTTCTTCAAAATGGGACAGTCAGTATTATGTAATAACAGAGAGACCAATGTCGGTAAAATGAACAAAACAAAACAAAAAAAGTTTACCGCACCCACCCCACAAAAAAAGAAATAGAAATAAAAGAAACCGCTCGTTCGTTCAAGAAAGCATAATAATAAAACTAATTCATTTTTAAAACGTTTTTTTTTTTTTTTTTTTTTTTTTAATTTCACTATATTTTTCTTTATTCATTTAGTTTCTATCAATGCTTATACATGTAGATATATATGAATTTGCTAATAATAAAGGTATACCGGAATGAATATTAAGCATAACGCATACTGGAACGGGAACCTAATTTTACATTTTGAAATCATTTTAACTTTTTAATAAACAGCAAAATCATCCAAGTGTTTTTGTTTCGTGGCCTTTAAAGATATAAACATCACATTTTCAATGATTACGAAGCGTATTTCATTATCACATCTATTAAGCCTGCGTTATTTTGAATTCTGGTCGTTCTTAAAACTTTGTTTTATGCATACCATTGTAAAAGAATCGATTTTCAAACTGTACAAGGACCACTTAACTGTTTTACAGGTGTTTAAATATGCACAGGTTATTAAATAAGATAAAACTAGATTATCTGACAATGATTTCATGACGTTCGTGGTTTATGTTTATTTAAGTGTATTGCCTTGTTGCGTATGTAGAAATGTTAGCGTACAATAAATTCTATAAGTGATGATAGAATATTAAAGTTTATTATGAATATTTCATGAATACGAACACTTTCCAAATTAAGGCTTGTGTTTGACCGTGTAAAAGTTATTTGTAGTCTTTGACTAAAGAGTTTAATGTTTTTCAAATGCGAATATTTCATGAAATTTATTTTAAAAAAATCATAGCCGAAAGGCTGAAATACAACACATGTCTTAACTGTTCCGCCGTGAAATTTGTTTATGTACATAAACTGGGAATTCACATTTATAGAAAGTGTCTATCAACATCGTCGGCAACCCACGTTTGCTCAATACGATTCATGGTAAACAAAGTCTTGCAAGTCGAAAGTCCCACGGTATATACGGTATTGATAACGGCATATATCCTGTGAGTTCCGACGATGGTCTCTAGAAATGGAAATCAATCTGACCCTTACATAATGAATGAAATAGTTTATCTCGTGTCGGGAAGAAATAAACAGGTTACTGAGTAGATGTATGTATGTTTATTGTAGGATCGCAGTTTCATGATCTCTGTTTTCAAAGCATCAATATTTTACACGTTGTATACACCAGGTTGTTTGTTTGTTTTGGCCATACAGATGACTGCACTTAACTTTCGTTAGCAACATCAAGCCTATTGATTTAACATGGTGCAATAACAACAAAAGTTGTACTGAAACAACACCGGCGTCAGTTTCATTACCTCCCCGACGAGATCGATTTTCTGAAATCTCTCTATATCATCATCAAGTTGACAAAGTATTACTCTTTATCCTTTTGGGACGACGATATTTCCGTCTGCGTAATAATGACAGGGCATTTTATCATTTGGTATTTCTTTTCTTTTTTTAAATCCTACCTGTATATGATGATTTATTGTAATCTTTTCACTGTGGTTTTTATGTTCAATTATAACCCTTGTTGCAAGATATTGAATAAAATCCTATGCATAAGTGTCATGATGATAGGTATCACTGGATCAGAGTAGTCAGTGTCTCAGGAACCTTTTTTTTAAGGTGTGTGTGTGTGTGTGTGTGTGTGTGTGTCAAACTAGAGAACTTACATTGTATATCAAACAGAGACCATACACTCTCATAGTGGAGTAAAGGGAGTGACTTAATTCATACAGAGGTACCTCCTCAGCGGGCTGATTTAAAATACATCTAGATCCAATTAAAATATCAATTTCGTCGAGGGATCCTACACATGCTCTTTTCAATGTCAAGTGTAATATATGATCGACTGGTGATAAATTTTGCATTCCCATACAAACTTCACCTGAGTATTACATGCCTTTTCAAGTTGTCGCATTGTAGTAGGTAATATGTCATAGGAACTCGGTAGAAATCTTGGGAGTAGGTATATGAATAGCTAGATTTGGAAAACGAGAATTAATGACCGCCATAAAGAAGTTAGGAAGCCAGATTTTCATAAGTCTTTCTTACTCTTTTTAATCCGGTAATCTCGTTGTTTGTTAGCCAGTAAAAAAAGGAAACACAAATTGATTGTTAATTCTATACGGAAGCCCGTTGCCAAATAGGAGTATTGATGTAGATACCTTTGTGTCAACATACTTGAACTGAAACTATAAACTATTGGTTTTTAATTCATTCTCACTCGCCTTGGAGTTTATTTGATTAACCGTAAATAAGTGGAAGGTTTAATTTTCGGAGGAGGGTCAGTGTAAGAAAGGTCTAATTACCGGATACTGTTCTCCAGTCTGGAGGTACGTTTTGTTATGGTTCTTCCGTTACAGATAGCCAAACATGGGTATACATGTAGCTATAAATATATAATAATTAATATTATATGTATTTTAGTGTAGATATATTTCATTACAGCAATGTTTGTGAAATCACTTAACGCATCCTGAATATTGTGGCTTTTACGTGGATTTTCAAACGTTGATGAACAGTGAACTGGCATGTGCATTGGATTTGTTTATAATTTGTTTAAAAAACAATATGGAAGCTAAACCTCTGAAAGAGAGAAAGAGACAAACAGAACGACAGACAAAATGTGTTTTAATAATATGCGAGTGATTTATCTTAATTCAGTTAAATATTTCGCAATTTATAAAAAAAAGACACCTTCCGGAAAAATGTAATTTTCAGTCGTTTACCCCTAGTTTTCAAAGCCTTGATTATCTAGGCGAGTTTTGGCATTTGAACTAGAAAAAAACAACACTTTTATACCTTCAAAATACGTGCTGATCTGTTCTGGATTCAACAGTGTTGCTACTTAAATGTATTCTTTAGCTGAGGGTGTCAAGATCAGATGTGTGCAGTTTTAATTTAATTAATTCTCACTACACCTCCATTTTCAAAAACAATATTTAGAGAACATCATCATCATCATCATCATCGCTGTCGTCGCCATCTCTCTAAGATTTTGAACAGATTATGAACAATGAATCAAATACATTTTATTATTAAAGATTGTATTAGGGACCCTCATATATAACAAATAGAAACATCGAACAGTGAAACGAGATTCGCTCAGAAACATGTCAATTATTTATTAGGCGCTGTACGTTTCAAAACGTGTTTTGATTTACTTTCGCAGGCAGATAAACGCCTTAGTCATTCATCACGTCTTTTTTCTATTCAAATATTAATTCTTCCATAAAAGAATTATGTAAGATTTGCGATTTTAGGTCTTAGATAAGAACTAGAAATGAATAGAGCAATGTGATAATGCGGACTTGTGTAAGCTAGAGACAAAAACATGGTCAGATCCTATTATACAAATGAGGCTTGGAATGGATTGGCCACTTTCTGATGAAGGAGAAACGGAATACTAGAACAAACATTAGGAGAAGTAAATCGAACAGAAATGAATGTTTTAATTGACGAACTAGAACACTATCCGTGTCCTGTATATTGTTAGGGCACTTTATTATATTAAATCAATCGATCTTTGTCTTGACTTGAAGACTGCCTAACGTTTTTATTTTGTCACAATATATATTATTAATCTTAAGTAAACATGAGAAAATCTATAATTAAGGTGTTTAAAATGAATGTTTATATGTCTGTTGTTTAGTGATTGGGGTCAAGGTATATTGCAAATGATAGTAAACAATTAGTGATGAAATAGTTGAAGTGACAGGAGTAGTAAAGAAGTAGTAGAAGCTGAAGTAGAAAGGTTAAATAAATAATAGTTCATCTGTTGTAAAAAGAGAATATAGAAGTCGCACGAACAGCTGCGACAGTAGAAGTGGTGGCGAGGTGGTAGACGAAAAGACTCTTCTTGTCGAAAGAAATGCATTGTTATACGTTTGTTATAATGATAAAAAGATAGATTATTTATACATCGTTTAATTCTCAAAAGATCTTTAACAGCTGAACATGTCATATACTATCCATGACCAGTGCCATGTATTAATCTTATGACCTATACCATCTTTAATACTTTATTGTTCCCGTTGATCACATTCACATACACTGACATTATACTACTGAAAAAAAGTCGCAGTCTCTCTTTAAAATCGTCAATATCCACGTGTACACGTATCTAGTTTATAATACCTGATATCCATGGTTACATCTCGTTTATGAATCATTAAATATTTTGTCCAGTTATGTTTGATCATCTTTCATTCTTCTAAACTTTGATTTCACAAAACATAACTCTATGTAATGCAATAAATATCACATGAAACCTAATCAAATATCACCCCCTTGAAATTAAACACATGTATTCAATATCAAAATCTAACAGTGAGTCAGAGCTGCTATTAATTGTGTATATTTCTACTCGTAATTTAAATTCGTAATTCATACGCTTTTTAAGTCCCAGTATAAACTGCCAATCAAAGGTAATCAGATTTCGCGACACTTTAGGCTCGTTTTATAGCCTAACGATAATGCTTATTTTATAGGTTCTTTAGTGTCAACGTCATGTGATTAAATGTTCGGTTTGATTATGAATATACAGTTCTGATAGGTTTCAAACATAAGTCAAGGTTTTCATACCTAATTAATGTAAACATATACATCTGAAGTGGGGTATTATTCCTCTTTTTCAACAGAAACCTAATGTTGTTTTTTAATTACAAACAAGTGGCCATAAAGTACTGTTTAACGTTTGGTGTGATTTGCAGTTGGCGAATATTTCTTCATTTTAAAAGTATTGTAGATGCTGGACATGGTTTGTTTTGGTTCAAAAAAATGAAAACAGTCCCAAACTGTCCTTTTCAGTTTTAACATATTAATTGATTTCGCATAAATATATGATTTGATTAAAATATATCTGTCCTTACCAAGCAACATTTTCATTAATGGATCATATGTGTCCTGATTGTAGACCAAGTAACAATTTCATTAATGGATCATATGTGTCCTGATTGTATACCAAGTAACAATTTCATTAATGGATCATATGTGTCCTGATTGTAGACCAAGTAACAATTTCATTAATGGATCATATGTGTCCTGATTGTTTGCCAAGGAACAATTTCATTAATGGATCATATGTGTCCTGTTCTTACCAAGTAACAATTTCATTAATGGATCATATGTGTCCTGATTGCAGACCAAGTAACAATTTCATTATTGGATCATATGTGTCCTGTTTGTAGACCAAGTAACAATTTCATTATTGGATCATATGTGTCCTGATTTTAGACCAAGTAACAGTTTCATTATTCGATCGTATCTGTCCTGATTGTAGACCAAGTAACAATTTCATTATTGGATCGTATCTGTCCTGATTGTAGACCAAGTAACAATTTCATTATTGAATCATATCTGTCCTGATTGCAGATCAAGTAACAATTTCATTACTGGATCATATTTGTCCTGATTGCAGATCAAGTAACAATTTCATTATTGGATCATATCTGTCCTGATTGTAGATCAAGTAACAATTTCATTATTTGATCATATCTGTCCCGATAATAGATCAAGTAACAATTTCATTATTGGATCATATCTGTCCCGATTGTAGATCAAGTAACAATTTCATTATTGGATCATATCTGTCCAGATTGTAGATCAAGTAACAGTTTCATTATTGGATCATATCTGTCCTGATTGTAGATCAAGTAACAGTTTCATTATTGGATCATATCTGTCCTTATTGTAGACCAAGTAACAGTTTCATTATTGGATCATATCTATCCTGATTGTAGACCAAGTAACAATTTCATTATTGGATCATATCTATCCTGATTACAGATCAAGTAACAATTTCATTATTGGATCATATTTGTCCTGATTGTAGACCAAGTAACAATTTCATTATTTGATCATATCTGTCCAGATTGCAGATTACGTAACAATTTCATTATTGGTTCATATCTGTCCTGATTGTAGACCAAGTAACAATTTCATTACTGGATCATATGTGTCCTGATTGTACACCAAGTAACAATTTCCTTATTGGATCATATCTGTCCTGATTGTAGACCAAGTAACAATTTCATTATTGAATCATATCTGTCCTGATTGTAGATCAAGTAACAATTTCATTATTGGATCATATCTGTCCCGATAATAGATCAAGTAACAATTTCATTATTGGATCATATCTGTCCCGATTGTAGATCAAGTAACAATTTCATTATTGGATCATATCTGTCCAGATTGTAGATCAAGTAACAGTTTCATTACTGGATCATATCTGTCCTGATTGTAGATCAAGTAACAGTTTCATTATTGGATCATATCTGTCCTTATTGTAGACCAAGTAACAGTTTCATTATTGGATCATATCTATCCTGATTGTAGACCAAGTAACAATTTCATTATTGGATCATATCTATCCTGATTACAGATCAAGTAACAATTTCATTATTGGATCATATTTGTCCTGATTGTAGACCAAGTAACAATTTCATTATTTGATCATATCTGCCCAGATTGCAGATTACGTAACAGTTTCATTATTGGATCATATCTGTCCAGATTGCAGATTACGTAACAGTTTCATTATTGGATCATATCTGTCCTGATTGTAGACCAAGTAACAGTTTCATTATTGGATCATATTTGTCCTGATTGTACACCAAGTAACATTTTCATTATTGGATCATATCTGTCTTGATTGTAGACCAAGTAACAATTTCATTACTGGATCATATTTGTCCTGATTGTACACCAAGTAACAATTTCCTTATTGGATCATATCTGTCTGTGTCCTGATTGTAACCAAGTAACAATTTCATTATTGGATCATATCTGTCCTGATTGTAGACCAAGTAACAATTTCATTACTGGATCATATTTGTCCTGATTGTACACCAAGTAACAATTTCCTTATTGGATCATATCTGTCCTGATTGTAGACCAAGTAACAATTTCATTACTGGATCATATTTGTCCTGATTGTACACCAAGTAACAATTTCATTATTGGATCATATCTGTCCTGATTGTACACCAAGTAACAATTTCATTATTGGATCATATCTGTCCGGATTGTAGACCAAGTAACAATTTCATTATTGGATCATATCTGTCTTGATTGTACACCAAGTAACAATTTCATTATTGGATCATATCTGTCTTGATTGTAGACCAAGTAACAATTTCATTATCGGATCGTTTCTGTCCTGATTGTAGACCAAGAAACACTTTCATTATTTGATCATAGATGTCCTGATTGTATACCAAGTAACATTTTCATTATTGGATCATATCTGCTCTGATTGTAGATCAAGTAACAATTCCATTATTGGATCATATCTGTCCTGATTGTAGACCAAGTAACAATTTCATTATTGGATCGTATCTGTCCTGATTATAGATCAAGTAACAATTACATTATTGGATCATATCTGTCCTGATTGTAGACCAAGTACCAGTTTCATTATAATACTACTGAAATTTAAACCGGAGGGTTATAGTGTTCTAAATGGCTTTTTGAGTTCCATCGGATTAAATAAAATGAATTGAGATCATTATGATTTTACCTGGAGACATCATACAGATTCAACACTTTTATGATAATCACTTATTTTACCCTTAAGCTCTATCAGCTTTTTGTTTCTAATTCTATGTGATATATATATATATATATAAATAATTTGCATAAAACTAACTGATTACTAAAAAATTATAATAAGAAAATTAAATATAAGATTATACAAGAAAACTTATGACCCTGTGGAGCGTCTTTTTTAGATTTAGATTTAGTATGTTTTTTTTTAAAATCAAATAACTATTATTTAGATTTTTTAGAAATTAAAGTAATTATGTCAAGACTATTCAAATCTTAGTTGTAAGGAGGCTAGGTCTCATCATCAAAGTGAACATTAATTTTGTGACATATAAAGATACATTAGCGTAACGTGTGTGTCAGTTGTGATGGTTTCAGGAGAAGCGTTACTGGTGCCTTGGAAGATGTTTAGAATGCTCAAAGCGATCAAGAGGAACAAATTATGTATTAAGCACACAAGACATGTCCATCCCTGTTCCTCGAAATCGGCTTAAACATTGCACACATGACAAGTCAACGTGTTTCACTGTCATATAAATCGAGGGAGATGAGATGAAACAAATTGAAGCATGTTCTTTTTCGATGAGAACGGAACCATTGGACAGAATGGCACCTCGCCACATGTCGCATCATGTCAACTCGAGTTGCAGGAAAACGTGTAGAGTTTTTGGCGTCAAATGACCTTTGCCTCTATCGGGTAATACTATTTCACAATTTAAGTCCTGTCGACAGTCTCTCGGCGTATTGTTCGCTTTGATTTTGGCATCTGAAGCTTTTAAGAGTGCATACAGACTTACCGAGCTCATACTGCCTTCACAAGATTCATACCAAATCTCAGTGAGGTCACTAGACTAAGATTGGTCTCTCTGTATGTTTTAACCAGTATTTAATACCATTAGGCGAATTAATTTTCAATAAGGAAATTGAGATGAAATCGATATTTGACATTACATTGCCCACTGCAGCAACTGAGGTGGGCATTTTATAGGTTTTTGTGTAATTGATCACTAAAATAAAGGAACTAAAATGGACATACAAGTATATATGTATTATTCATCACTTTGGTTAATGAGATGAAATTGGCATTTAATGGACCTTTGTTCTATTGCTCTCTAATGAATCTAGCTAAAATGGGTTGGCCTTGGTATTATTACTTACTATGATAACTAGTGTGAAATGGGCTTTTGGTGGACATATGAATACATATGAAAAACAAAATCATATATTTAAGATATTTACAAGTATAATTTAAGTTAATAATATCTAATGTTTGAAATTATTTAAAGGCATTAAAATGAGTAAAGATTTGTCTCAACTGCGATGTGTTCTAGGGCTCTGTCATTCTTGATTGCACCCGTAAACATACTCTACGTCACCACCCAAGGATTTAACGTCTTATTACAGATGTTACTTTTCGTCTATAAGAGAGCATGATCCAGTTTCCCATGTAAATATTGAAGTGCCTTGTTTGCTTGGACGTAGTCTGGTCGACCAGCCATAAGGCGATCCTATTGATTCGTGATGCTGAAAATAGGCCCAAGTACCTTATCTTAATTGTTGATGAACACTTGATGGGATGAACGTACATCAAAGCAATAAGTAAGTGAGCCCATTGCAGTGATCTCCCTTGCCTGAGGCGGAGCACTCGTTTGGTAACAAAACTGCCATGCGTTCGAAGTGCACAAGTTATGTTACTATAGGGCTATGTTCTTTATGATTTGTTAGAATAGCATATGAAAGAAATCGAAAATAACTCTTTACATTTTCTTCTCAACAATGTTCAAAAATGTCTAGCCGAACCCGGTTTTAATTACCTAAAAAACAATCATTGTAAATTGACGTGCCACACAACAAAACGTCAATTGAAAACGCTATATAAGTTGCTTTTATATCCGTCATGAATCGACTTGAGAGCTAACAAGAGAAGGAAAACATTTGAGAGTATTTATACGCTAGGAGAGCCACGGATAATTAAGTATTAATTTTAGTTAGTGCCAAACCTTTCTATCGTATGAATTTTCATTTCAGCTAGTCGAAAAAATGTGATTTTTAAATCGATTGACATTAACTACTGTTTATCTAATGGATAAGTTAAACTGGTTTTACAAAAGTTAAAGAAAAAAGTCGGAATTTTGAAATAGCCCAAATGTATACCATTTAGTATTCCAGCCTTGTATCCTACGAAATGCCATGTCAGTTAAAATATATTCAGAATAAAATGACTTCTGAATCTCAATTGTCTCATTTGGAGGCAGTGATTCTTTTTGGTTAATTTAGGACCTTTAACAGGTGGTTTCCCCTAGCTCAACACTGACATTTTCCCCAAAATAACTACCTATTTTCAAATGAGATAATGTTTTTCTCAGCAACAATAAAACAAATATATACATTATATGGGATTTTAATGAAATTTGTGTTTCTCTTATAAATTAACGGTTGATTTTAAACTTTTTTGGACATATACATGTATCATAATATAATTTTATTGTAATTTTGATCATTTTCATTTTTTTTAATTTCCCATTTTTTATTCATATGCAAATTATACAAAATATAAAACTACAGTAGTAAAACATCACAGGGAGGTGACCCAGCTCAGATGAATATTGATTCAACACATTGCTAAGGTTTGAGAAAAAAGAATGAAAAAAAGAAAAATATAATAAAGTACAGAAGTTCACATTGACCGAGTTTCAAACACTCGAGTAACCTTTGAAAATATCACATATACGCATTTATTACAGTATACAAAAAAAAGTCAGTTATTGCGTTTACAATACAATAAATCATGTTTGAAAACAGAGTCACGTGATCACTTCACTCGAATCCGAGTGTCCCGGATATTTCCACCTGTGGAAGAACATAACATTATTATAATGCATGTACATGTACTCGCATCTACGTCTGATTCGAAATCCCAGCAAAATGCACTGTTGTTGATGTCCCTATGGTAAAGTATTTATATAGAACGCGCATATGGTGTGGGTGGGGGGGGGGGGGGGGGATTTGTTCTGTAAGATTATAGCTGTGAGTCTAAATTTAAATACATTATGTATGTATGTATGTATGTATGTATGAATGTAGTTGATAAAATCGTTTAGGTTTTATCCAGATTCACGTTCATTTAATTGAGAAAAAAGCTAAATAACTGCATATCTTATTAAATTTCTGCATTTTAATATTCAAAACACAGCCTTGGTTTACGCAACCATAGCACTTTATTACCGGGTCATCTCCTACCCGAGAGCAATTAATCTTTACAAAATATCATGCTATAAGTATTTGAATTTCTATCTCAGAGTAAACGTCATTCATTTTCTTGTATAATATTGAAAATTATTACATACTCTTTCAACAGCTGTAGACACCCTATATACATTAATACTGCTATCTTTGTATCAAATCGTTTTAAAATCTTCCTATTCGATCTTTATTTAATTTGTGGAACAAAAATTCAACGACCCATTAGAAACCATGAATGGCGGTGTCAGAGCATTTCATTCATTGGTTCAATAATATTATAAATATATTCTAAAGAAGGCTATTAAGTTTGAATACGACCTGTAAATAAATCGCACAAATCTTTGAGGATATCGTTCTCGAGTTTCTAAAACGATATTACATTGCAAATATGGTCGGTAGGGTATGAACTGTTTAGATAACAATACTCGAGCGGTCGGGGTCGGGCTGGTATGTAAGGGTCTGTCCCTCTGATAACAATGTTATAAGTTGCACATAGACAAACAATCCCGTTCATTGTTGAGGGGAGATTTAACGTTTCAAATCATTTCAGTGTGGAAAATAGAAGCAGTTGGATTGAATATGACCGTGTCTTAAGCAGTGAAGATGGCTCGGCTTTAATTATGGATCACTGAGATATCTCGTTAAGATAAGATTCATTTGAGTATATCAGAATTTGACGGATTGAAATCTACTCTGCTTGGTATTAGATATAAGATCTTAAAATGGACATTCCAGTCTTTGTAATAAGTAAAGTTTTAATACCTTGTGGTGAAGAAGATTTGCTGCTTCAAAAAGAAAAACAAAAAATTGTTAAAAGTAACTGAAATTTTAGATTAAAGTTTATTTGATATTCATTTGTAAATAAATAAAAGAATTTCAACAGACACTCGTCACCATGGCAACATTGTCTTCCATTCAGCAACTGTCGGCTCTACAGTATCCGTGGCATGCCAAAAGGTAACGTTAAAAAGGGGAACTTGGAGTATGGAAGTTTAATTAATTACAATTAATTAATTAATTTTATTCATCTAACTATTTATTTATTTTTCCCTTATATTTGGATTATATTCGGCGTTTATTTATTATTTTTCTATTTGTCTATTTATATTTCCCTTTTTATCTAGATATTATTCGCATTTATTTATTTATCCTTCTATTTATTTATATTTCCCCTTTAATGTAGATTATGTTCGTTTGCATGAAATCATATATACATGTATCAATAGTGAGAATTCACAAATGATCACTAAACTTTAGAGGAAGGCGTAGCTAAAAACTGTAATCGATTTGAACTGTTGTCCTTAGGAATGAAAAGTCACTAAATTCTCCTATACTAGTATACAAGTAACCCGTCATTCTGATGTCTGGCATCATGTTACTCGATTAATATGATTCTGAATAAATTATATAATAAAATAATATTTTTTTTTTTTCTTTACCAAATTACCATCTAAGTTATTAATAAGTTAATTAATCAAATTAATAGAAAATTACGTTATGACTGATTTTAAGTTAAAAAGAGAATAAACCGTAATTTCAAATATCCTAAAGAATACATAATTATGTAATATGACATATAATGTGAAAGTATTCCATCCAGTGAACTACCAGTGGATGGTATTAAATGTTCTTGTGCCCACACTAATTGCTCTACAGGAAAATAGCGTGAGAATATCGGCTAAGTTTAAATGCGGCAGGTTTTGCATTGTTTCTTAACGTACATGAGCCAATGGACAAGGTCCACATAATTTGAATACACACTAATGATCAAACAAACAATAGAATATCGGTCTCCAACCATCGGAAGATTAACAGATATGAAATCCGGAAATAAGTTAATATAGATGTTTAAACATATCAATCGTAGCGTGTTAATATATTATTTATGCAATCATATGTAGGCTATTGCTTGCAGTTTGTAAACAATACAGTTCGATAGAGGTCAGAAAGCACGTGCCGTTCGCTAGTCTCTGCTATGCATATTATGTGCCATTGTTTACATTTGTATTATTATACGCATGTATATGAACAGTGGACATTCGTAAAAGTACACATTATTTATCGACTTCTAGCCTGTCGTAGGATTATATGTTTATAATTATTAATATGACTTTTTATCGTCCCCTTTCTCCTTTTTTTACATATATTTTAATTATCATTATGTTGCATGCGATTATTTTATGATGTTTATGAAGAGGAAATACTAGTAACATTAACACACATTTGAGAAAAATGTACTTAAAATGAGAACTTTTTTTCATTATTGTTGAGTCAACATTAATACAAATGATTGAACTAATCTAATGCCTTGCTCGTGTATTCGTCCTTGTTATAATGGAAATATATGAACGATTTCCCGCGGCCATTTTTCATTTAAATCGTGAGTAGGGGGCATTGGTACAATGGCAAAGAATTTTTACTTTTCTCCTCATATGTTGACTTTTTGCACCTAATATTTGCCGACCGTCATTGACGTTGAATATTCAATAATATCATGTGAAATGTGCCCGGGTAAGACTGTGGTATTATTCAGACATGAAGTATTTCAAATGATCTCAGACCTGTTTTGAAAATATTGTATTTATACTTTTTACATTGCGTTAATGTCGTGATAGTTAGAATATAGATATACACGTGTTTCTTTTTTCAAATGAAGTCATAAAATAGTTCGTAATATATACTCGTATAATGTGGAATGATACAAACCCTGTTGAATTAAATGCAAAAACATCAAGTTAATAACGTCAGAACTTTTAGTTTTCAGGTTTATCAAGGGTTTTAACATTATATCTGTACGTACGTCCGTCCATCCGCCGTCTGTTTTCATTAAATCACATCCTGTGTTTATGCTTATGTTCTAGAATAGAAGTTTGTTACCATTTCTGAAATTAAGTAACTGACCGACCTTATTTTTTAACCCATCTGATTTTTTGGGGGGAAAAAATGATGAGCTACAGTCATCATCCTGGCGTCATCGGCATCGGAGTTCACCCTGGTTTAGTTTTATGTTAAGGTCAACTTTTTCACATGAATTATCAAAGCTATCGCTTTGAAACTTTGAACATTTATTCACCATCATCAGATGACTTAAGACTGCAAGAACCACTCTATCTTGCTTTTTGCAAATTTACACTCAGAAAATATCAGACTTCTTGGTTCAGTTTTATATTTAGGTCAAGGTGAAGGTTTGTGTCTATGTTAGGTTTCCTCCCTAACCACCAAAGTTATATCTTAGTAACCACTGCGTGTAACTGATTGAAGCCTCACACAACCCTTCACAACCCTACAAAATAATCAAATTAGAAAACTCTTATTTTGATTCAATGCAAATTGTGGGCCTTTTTAAACTTGAACATTTTGGTTAGTTTTGCATTAACCCTTTCCCCCATAGAGGACATCATGAAAAGACCTATGCGAACAGCATAAAACCAGATCAGGTTTTATGCTGTTCGCTGCTCCTCAGTGGTCTGGAAATGAGGACTTTATAATTAAATTTGGTAAGGTTTAACTGTGGTTTTCTGCAGATCAGGCTTTATGTGGTACCTACTGAGTGCGTCAAAATGAGTCTATATGGGGGAAAGGGTTAAAGCCAATTATCTTAGTATCCACTGCATGTATTGTATGGTTTGTAACTTAATAAAAGTCGTCTTGTTTCTCAGATCTTGTTGGGTTGAGTATGTGGGTGAGCAAATATAACCAAAGGAAATACTAACTTAAGTCATGTAGTCATGTAGTGACATAAACAGACAAGCGTCTGTATCCGCTTGGCGGTGCTCTTTTTGCACTCCGAACCTAAACTTGTTAGATCACCTGACCACATGTGCCCCAGGATGAGCTATTAGGACCAATGGATGTATGTTTGGTTATGGCTGAAATTGGCCTAGCATTATCATTTCTTAAGCAATTATCTTCAAACTTTATGCCAATGTAGTCTTAATCTCTCGGTCAAGTTCGATTGCAGCTGATATCTGCCAATAAGGTCAAGATATATTGCCATTTAAATATTTAAAAAACAACAACAACAACAACAACAAAAACACACACACAAAAAAAACAACAACAAACAAACAAACAAACAAACAAAAAACACTAAGTTTGCACTCTAGCATCTTCATTTCTTAAGCAGTTATCTTTAAACTTTATGTCAATATTTATAGCTATAATCTCCTGGCCAAGTTCGACTATGACTGATATCAGTTAATTGAGTCAGGAGTTATAGCCCTTTAATTATCAAAAATGCCAGATTTTACATTGCTTACACTCTTGCATCTTCATTTCTTGAGCAATCATTTTGAAGTCTCATGACAATGTTTATTCATAACCTCTCAGCCAAGTTCGACTTTAACTTGTGACCACAGGTACTGTTTGGTTTGTGGAATTGAAATGATATTGACGTATTTCTTCATGGATTATGTATTCATAACAACTATGCTATAATGTAGTGCTTGGTGCAGGCAATGAAGACAAAATTTCTCAAGTGAGTGTCTTCGGGGCCATCTTGGGCCTCTTGGTTTTTTATCACGGTTGCGAAACGTTTTCCCACATAGCATCTAGCAATACTAAGGGAAGAAAAAAAGTTCATAAAAAAGGTTTCCCGACTTACCGACTTTACGTTTATCAGAAATTAGTGGACTTTTATTAGACACAACCAATTTTTCCTTGGCCTTATGTGCTTTATAAAAAAATGCTTCTTTTTCAGGGCCAAACCAGTTAGGATGTTCCGGTCTGGAACTCCTTGCTCCAGCTCACAAAACTCCGTCACAAGAGTGACGTCACCAGCTGATAAGGAAAACTTACGACGTCAAATTGTTGGACTCGCCTTCAAACGTGACTCAGAAACAACACGATCTAAGGACTTGACGACGAAAAAGAAAGTTCTTGCACCGTCGACACAGATTAATCTTGAGCCTATACCGACAAACGTCAGCAACGATTTCATTAAGAATCGGCGAATTCGATTGTTTCCGCCAGGAGTAATTGACTCAAACGGAAATAAGATGCCGCACGTAGAACCTCAAGAAGCGCTGAGGAATGCAATGCGCAGATCCAAAACAGCATTGAATTTTAGTATAGATAACAATATCAAACAAAAACCTAAAATTGTGAGATTTCGCATGGATGAGGTTACTATCGGCAAGCAAAAAGCCCCAATTGTAAACATAACTGATAACAGTGAGCAAGGAACACACTTGAAAGATAACAGAATAAATGTCTCGCAAAGCTACGAGGTCCGTGGTAATGCTATAGCCCTTAAGAAGGAAGGGTTGAAGGGCCTCCTAGCTTACAAGGACTTGTGCACAGACCATGAGCGACGTCAGAACAATCTGCAAACTTCATTAAAACTTTTCAGGCGAAGAATTAAGCTGAACCAAGAGAAGTTTATTCAGCCAAATGAAACTACTACAGAAGATTATGTCATTCATCCGAGATCGCCATTTGGAGATGTGCAAACTAACACCCCTTTGGAAGAGACGCCAATCTCTCGACCAGGGTCCAGTAGCAATGAACATGTTCGAATATTAAGATCTGCGTTGCACAGTAAACACAATGGCGGAACTGTTGTCAAGCAAACAGACACAATGGATACCAGTGAAAATGTCAAAAATATCAAATGCTCCTACAGACTTCCTGAAAACTTAAACTGGGGCAAAGAAGTTTCATTTAAGGATATCAAAGATGATGCGATCCCTAACGTTAAAACATATGTCCTCGAAGAAGACACGGCAACGCATACCAAGTTCAGAAAAAACAACCATGAGAATGCTGTGACCTTGAACACGCATAATCTGAACGTTCATAATTCAATCACTCAAATAAACGGACAGAAAGTAAAATTGGGAGATAGTGAGGTGTCTTTTGACCCGCGGTTTATAGATTGGATAGAGGATTCGTACAGCTATATTAAACTGTTTAAAAATTCTACTTTCATATCGGATGACTCTCTTGAGTGTCCGGCCCCCGCAATGAGGAGAAGAGTGTCCATTAAATCATAGCATTTCAAATATACAGGTGGTTCCCCTTACGTCCTTCATATACTGCATGGCCCAATCAAAGTTGTAGATGAAATGCTATCGTTATATGTTTATTATTTCTCTCTTTGTTTTAATACTTAAAATGCTATTTGAATGTATGTATTAACACAGTTAAATGCATTAACAGATTCATTGGGCATTTCATATAGCACGAATATCTTGAAACTGAACGAGATCTATATCTGTTTGAAGCCCCACAATATCATGTATTGTGTTGTTGAAATTATTTTCCTAAAATCGGGGAAACGGTGGAAACTTTAAATCAAGAAATGAAATGTACAAGCTTATGAAATACAAGATGCTGTTACCGAAATATGCACACTTGTCCATATGTTATTTTACAAAGAGTGAGAGAGCCACTTCGAAAGTTTGCTAAGTGTAATGCTATAGGTTGTTAGATCCGTGTTTGTTCACCTTTTGCGATAGACACATTGTTATCAGAGGTTGAATAATGTCGCATATCACGTTGTCCCTCTCCATTTTACAATGCAAATATATTACACGTGCTTGTATTTAATATTTTAATGTATTAAAAAGGGAGTTAATTATAATAAATAAAGGATCTTCATCTGCATGTATACAGTCGCAACGTAGAAAATCAAATAAACATTGTGTCATTATGACACAAATAATGTTAAATATTAAGTCGATGGTGGTTATAATAATTTTGTCCTAAAATGCATACATTTTATGTAACAATCAGCAATTTAATCATAATATCGCATTTTATGCATAATTTTCTATATTTTATTTTCACCTTTTTTCGAGCATGTTTTGTTCAAGAAAATACCTCCTAACCATTCAATGAATATTTATTGCTTTTATATAAACATTTAATAGTATGTGTTAATACTCTCAGGACCATATGCATAAGACCCTTGAAATTTTTTCATAGACTACTGTAAAGTCATTAATTTCGTGGTACATGGATTTTATTGTTTCGTATAATTATCTACGAACATCAACCCCGGGCAGTTCTTGTATTTATTGACATGACGTCAATCAACAAATATTTGTAACCACTTACATGTATAGTCATGCCATAACAGATAATTCATAAAAAATTAATATCCACGAAACTCATGATTTTTCAGTTAAAACCCACCACTCACAGTATCCGTCTGATTAATATGAAATTTTGTGCGAAACCCTTTTGCAAAGAGAATTTTGTTGATGTTATACTATTAAATATGCATAAAAATGACCACTGTCTTTGATTCTTTCACAGTACCACTTTGAATGTCGGTAATTCTAAACTCTCTCTCCCCCCCCCCCCAAAAAAAAAAAAAAAGGTTTGATTTCAGTAATATGGGGACTCTGAATAAAATTAATGAGACCATAATGCTCCTGCATCGTAATATCACTGGAGAGAAAATGGCATGATACCGCATCCTGTAATTGTCCTCATGATACCGCATCCTGTAATTGTCCTCATGATACCGCATCCTGTAATTGTCCTCATGATACCGCATCCTGTAATTGTCCTCATGATACCGCATCCTGTAATTGTCCTCATGATACCGCATCCTGTAATTATCCTGACACGACAAACCAGTACCTTGTGCTGAGCGCCAGTCAAGAGAGATATGCCAGTGTCAGTTCTGGTATGTCGCGGAATGGGATCAACCCACAACCTTCTGGTTATTTTGCATACGATTAAAGCCACTGACCCCCTGGATCAGTAACAGTCCATTTACATTTACCAGTTGCGTAGATCGGCCAACTTGTAAAACTAACCGCCAAGGAAGTGTTGCCATACCAGTTCCAGATTGGCCACATCCCTCATCACCCACTTCGCCATCTGGTCGTAAGCCCGACAAAATGATAAATATCTTTCATAGCAAATTATAATTATTATACTACTATAGATGGTATTGTTATTGTTCTTCTTATAAAATTATCGTAATTATTATCAAAGCTACATATACAGATGAATTCTACATGTACTCAATAGTTTTGATAATAATAAAGCTAGTAGACTGAAATGGAACTTTATCTCAAGGATATAGCTGTCACTGGTTCAACAAATCAAATTATTTCTTTATTTTTAAAAATAACACTGTTATGATGAGTCACAGGGACTTGCTCCCATACACACACACACCACACTAGTGTATGTACAGTGTGTGTGTGTGTGTGTGTGTGTGTGTGTATGTATGGGAGCAAGTCCCTGTGGATAAGTTTATAAAGTTATCGCTCGGTAAATAACGGGAGGTAAGTCACTATGCATCTCATTATAGCGGTGTTTAGATTGGTCTCCCCTTGCTAGTGAAACGGTTCGATTAGCTGGTTTTCACGTCCTAATCAACATTGTTTCATCAATGGGTTACATTTCTCTTACATTTCTCTTACGTTTATTCGGCCACATCTAAATAATTTTTTACCATTGTAAAAAAAAAAAAAAAAAAAAAAAGACAGATCAATTAATTATGGATAGTATCCAATTGTATCAAAATTCGCCTGGCATTCCTTGTTCCCAATGTTTGGTTCCTATATTTGCTGAAGGCCAACGTATAAAAACGGTCCATAAAGGGAACGATAAAAAGGAAGTTCAAAATTCAGCTAATAAGACAGTCTTCTTACGAATCACGGACAATAACGAATCCTTTATGTTAGATCCTACGGAAGCACAGAGGGAAATGGTGTTTTTCTTTTTTATTATCTCGTGGCCACGAGATAATTAAAGGCGTTTTAGCGGTTGCTTTTTTTTCTAACGGACAGAATTTTCTAAAAAAAAATGCATGCATAAAAGTACTTTAGACTTTAACTAAAAGATATATGAATTAAAAATATATGAGTTAAAAATAGGGGGGCCACCATGCTTGTTTTAGAGATCAAGCTTATGGTAGAGCATCATTATTTGCTAAAAAATTGTTGAAAAAAACATGGCATTAAAAAAAGTAAAAATTGTTTCTAAATACTGTAACAGCATATTAAAATGATATTTTTCTATCACCATTTCTAACTTATAATGTATTCTATAACTTACAGATAATAATACTGTCAAATATGCATTGAAAATACAAAACGGCATAAAATCTCATTTGTGCCCGGACCAAAATGTATACAAAAACTATCCCAAAACTGTGAATTTTATATATATTTTTCTAAATAAAAAAAAATCAAGACAGATTTTCTTTTTTTTTCAGAGTCAGTTCTGTTATATATATTGTTTCTGCAAATGTAAAAAAAAAAAATACCTCACTAGATTTGTTTTTTAACTAAAACTGCTTTTTTATTGAAAATTTAGCCAAATTTGCATAAAACCCCCACTAAAATATGACTTTTTGTACCTTCAAAATTTGGCAAATAAACTTTTGATGATATTCTTAATACATTTATCTAAAAATTTGGGCTTTCTTCTATCATTCGACTTAAAATAAATGAGAAATTCAAGAAAAAAAATTCACCAAAATCAGTTGTAACCCGCTGAAACGTTCTTAAGAAAAAAATTTGCTAACTCGTGGCCACGAGATATAACTAAGAAAAAAACGAAAATCGAACTTGTTTTATTCGAAAAAAAAGAAAAAAAATTTAAGGCCAAAAAAAAGAAAAAAATGCTAATTCGTGGCCGTGAGATAATAACTTAAAAAAAAATAAATAACTTGGTTGTCGTAAATCGCGTCCACGAAATAATCTAGTTATTTGATTGGTCATTTGACTCGTGGCCACGAATTAGCAAATTTTATTTGGATTTTTTTTCTTAGTTATTATCACGTGGACACAAGTAAGCTAAATTTGCTAGGGTTTTTTCTTAGTTATTAACTCGTGGACACGAGTTAGCGAGATTTTTTTTCCAGCAAATTTTATTTGGATTTTTTTTCTTGTTCTCTCTCTCTCCCCCCCCCCCCCCCCCCCCCGTTGAAAAGGTTGGGGTAAAATATGCACATATTGTCGAAACGAAACCCGTTGAAAAGGCTGCAACAAAAAGACAACTGCGTCGTACCATATTTAAATGCAACTGCGTCTTACCATTTTGTAAAAATCATTGTTTTGTCGAAAAATAGTTTTCTGCTTCAATTGGGACTTTGTCTCTTGACGTGAAAATGTATTTGGTAACTTTTATTAAGCAAAAACACATATATTAATACATTTTAAGGGTGAAAATAGTGGATACAGCAATTTCAACTGCTTCATATCCTGTCAAATGTTTCGAAAATTCTTCTCCACTTCAAATTTTCAGTTCGCTATAACTTTTGTTTTTCAAAATGGATTTTCAAGTTGCATACACCATATGAAGCGGAAAAATTAGAAGCGTGTTCATATATGTTTCTCGTTATCATGTACAGGAACAGTAATGAACAAAAACACACATTTTTCTTCTCAAAATGGCGGCTTTTGTTTACAAAATGAATGGTACGACGCAGGTTTGATTCCTGGCCCTGTCCTTCTGTTTAATTAAAATCAATTTATTTTCGCTCGCTCCACCCACGATTACTAAGGAAACAATATGGTATGGCCTTGGGAGATGAGGGTTCTGTTTTAATATGCTATTTATCCCTCTTTGCGGATCCAGTTTTGTACCAGTAACTTGTGCCTTTAATTCGATCATGTTTCTATTCCAAACTAATTTGTCATCGTAAAATATAGTTCAGTTTTGATCTTGCAAAGGAATGAGTCTAACTTCGAATGTGCTTTGTACATTTGAAAACAACCATACAGGCTAGACATTGACCCTCGAGATGTATACCTCTGCATTATATGTACATAACTCGTCGAAAATATCCGTGCTTTTGGTGTTATGTATCATTTGGGGGGGGGGGGGTTATGTGATCGTGTGTGTTTAAATTAATTCAGGGCGTAGAAAAAATTCATCAAATAGTTTATCAATAGTAACAACCCCATGTAAGTGACTAAATACGGGATTGTGTTCTTTATGAAACACCTTAATTCATTTTTTTCAACTTATTGTTTCTTTTCGATGGAGCATTTGAGTTTAAAAATACATCTGACATAAAGTACGAATTTCATCTCAAATATTTTCAAGATTGCAACTGTAACATTATTTCAAAATTTCGTGTCAATCTATATTTTAGGTAAATATGTATAAAAATATATTGAAATATTAAAACGTGATTATCTAAATAATTTCTCCATACCTATATTAACATTTTAATTGATTTTTATTTCTGTAACAAAGTATAATTTTGTATTACAGGCACATTGTCAATCGATAAGATTTTGTGTTACATTAGCTTTTCATCATCACCACATACATCATCATCACCAAAATCATCATCAACACTATCATCATCATGGCTACGTATTCATCGAGCGCATTTTTCGTGCCCTTTTTATTTATTTTTGCATGCCACAAATCCAATTAAGGACGTTTCAGCGAGTTACGGCTGATTTTGATTTTTTTTTTTTTTTTTTTTTTTAAAAAAACCCAAATTAAAAAGAAATTTTATTTTTAATGATTTTTTGTGTTTTTTTTAAATTTGAGCAAACAGTGATGTTCTACCACAAGCTAATCTCTAAAACAAGCATGGTGACCCCCTATTTTTAATTCATATATCTTTTAGTTAAAGTCTAAAGTACTTGTATGCAAATATTTAGAAAAATATGTCTCTTACAAAAAAATATCGCTGAAACGCCTTTAATAAGTATATATATAAATCATTTCATTTCCGAAATGAGACGTAAACCTACGTAACTCAGCGAGCACTCCCCGAACACCTAATCGACATACTGGTGTAAAACTCCACACATTGTTCATTCGGAAATGGTCTATAGAGCTCTATGAGTGTTGGTGTATTATGATGAAATCTACAATAAATTATTATGATAGACAGTCCGGTCTCTAACACCGACGTAACGAACATGGTATTTCTGAGACTGGTTTGGCTCAGGGGATGCTGAGGCAACAATTATAGACTTAGAGTTTATTGAGCCTTTTACGATTACATTACAATATTTAGTTAGGCAGCCCCATGAATCAGAGTGTCAGTATAGCTAACTTTTGTAGCAAGTTTGTACCATAACAGAATCTGCGTATTTCAATAGACTTTGATTCGCTGAGAGAACGTGTATTTTGATTGTAGGAATATGTTGTTAGTTCATATTCTACTGACATCTAGATCTGGCCTCGTGACCATATCTAACGTAAGTAACGTATGTAAGACCCGGTATCATATTTATTGTCGAAACAAAGTTAAGAATGACACAAAGTCCAAGCTCAGAATCTGAAATATCATTCAATTAAGTTCGTTTTTAGTTATATGGATTACTAAATTTTACACATTTAATTTTTAATGCTGATTTGTCAATTAATATGAACAGATGTTGCTTTATTATAAGCAACCACGAGAAACTATAATTTTGTCAGCTGACCAGAACAAGAGTGCATACAACACGAACTTCGTTATATAACAAAATATCTGGTTTAAAAAGAACGACAAACACGCCATATAACAGTGAAACATATTTATGAAATTATTGTTTCAATAAGATAAGGGTTTGTACAGCATTTACAAGTGCAGTTTACTGACTACAATGGTTCCAGTGTAGGACGAAGGTAGGAATCTAGTGAATAAAATAACAGTAGACAGTGGCTGAACCCTGTATAGGCGTTGCACGTTCCTGTTGCCTTAACAACCATTAAAACCAAACCAGCCTGGAAGGCATTTCCAGTTTAGTCATATGTTATACCACTTACACTGTCTCACAAAGTGGCTGACATGTAGGAACCCTGACCAGACCGCCTGTCACTAACAGGCTGTGCTGTGCTGGCTATGAAATAACATGCAAGAGGCCACTGGTACAGTATTGCCCTGTACAGTAGAGAGAATCATTCTGTAACTGCTCGTACACGGATCATATCCGATCTGTGAAGCATATCAAACATGCTTCATAATCTAAATCCAGGTCCCCTCCTAAAGGTTTAAATGATCGGATAATTTTCATTATTTTTTTTATTGATTTTTCTTGCATGGTGTTTTAAAACGATTTTGCAAAATTACAGACCTGTGTTATTATTTTACCCAATATTGTCCTATTAAAACACTAAACTGTATAGGTTCCCTAAATTTGTATTTTTTTGTATGTCATCACTTTGAAATAGACAAGTAATAATACAAATATATAAACTTTGAAAATTACAATCCGTATATACAATTTCATTTATCCTGTATCTTAAATAACCCTAGCAAATTGATCTCGTGGACGAGCTGGGATATATGAAAAAAAAGCAAAGGCAAGGGAGGTTTGACCGATTGCATGTTTTGTCATAATGCCAAATAAAGCCCGACATTACTTTGATCTGACAACCATCTCACTCAATCATCCGTTTGTAAGTATAGTTTGTGTGACGCAAATATCAGCCGAGCAAAATAACATCACATTGGGCTATGAGTGTTTATAAATATTGAATGGAGTCGTTGTAATCTTGTAAGGAATCTTTTTAAATATGTAACTTTATAAACAAGTTCCAAACAAAAAGGCGCCGTTGAATACCACCCCGTTTCTCTACCACTTCACATTTGATATCGACCATATGTCTTGAATATTTAACTAGTAAATTCGATGGACAAATCAAAATTCAGAATATCATTTAAGCACTGAAAATTTGAATATACCAACACATGCCAATGCACGATATACATGTATATCGATAGAAAATAAAGGAAACCATTCTTTGTAAAATTAAAAGACAACAATTATTTTGCACGTTTATAGTCATAAATATTTTGAGACACAATTCAGAAATTACACGTCCCAAACTTAAGGTAAAGTCCCTGTTATGGTTCCGCTACATTTCGGACCTCATGGCCTTTCACGGAGATAACCAAGGTTGCCTAATGTTTCATTAGTGTACCTTGGTTATCTTGGTGGAGGTTAAGTGGTCCAAGACGTAGCGGAGCCGTTCCAGGAACTTTACCTGAATCAGTTTGTATTGATACATGCACGATATATAAATGAATAAGATTGTATAATGAAGTATCGGTAGAGTTCTCACTGACTGGTTATCGCCATCAGATCTTTCTACCATCATAAGGAAGCAAAATACAAACAGTGTACAAAATATGTAGGGACACATATACATACGACTAAGATATATTTATTTGAGTATCTTACCTGGACACAAAACCTCTTAGAATTCAAAATAGTCGCTCTAAAATAATAGCGATTTGTACAAGTAATGGTGGGACGATGTCATATTTTCTCATCTGCAAATATTAGATGTCTAATATTGGAAAAAAATTACATATAATATATATGTGTGCATATGAACGCCCCCGAATATGAATAAATATATTTTCGAACAAAAACACAACAAATAATCATTTGAATGACTGTGAAACACGTGCCTATATTGTCACGTAATGAAGTCACGTGATGACGTTCTTGATATTTACACTGTGCGCATGTGTACTGGCCTTCTAACCCTGACTAACTGTCATATCTAATTAATGCTAATTAATGCATACTTTATGCAAATAGTATAGGCCCTATCAAATGTTGTGCTACATGTTTTAATATCAATAAGTAGAGAATAGGACTACGTTATGTCAGAATGAATAGTGAAGTGAAGTAATAAAACAGAGAATAAGACCACCGATTCATCATGTAAGGAAGTTGTCTGCAGCTTTTAAAAATGATTATTAAATTCAAAATCTAAATATTTCTTGTTTTCTAACAAAACTTTAACTTTTAACTCAACCATAATTTCAGCCTTAAGGTAAATAAAATAAAATAAATAAGACACATAAGATAAATTGTATAAAAACGAAAATTTGCATTGTAAGGAATGCTATTTGAAACAGTTCCTGGAGAATCATTAATTTTCGTGGGGAAATAATTTTCGATGGTTTCTATGAAGGTTTACCCACAAATATTAACCCGAGCGAAACTCATTCATTAAATAGTCCTCGTGTTTTCAAAAACATGGATCCACAAATAAATGTACCGCGAAATTCCCTTTATTTCAGTATCAACGAAATTTAATTTCAACGAAAATTAATGAATTTACAGTAGCTGAACAGACGGTAGCTTCAAAATTGTTGATGGGACAAGTATGGGCTGACTGGAACACAGGGGAAGGCAGGCGACATTTGGGTTAGTTAATATCTCTCTCAATGTTAGTTGACGCGCGTTCTGGATACAACTTCGTCTGCTTTCTACTCTACATGCAGGGCTGGGACAGAAGTCTGGCAGAACTTGTTGGAAGGAACACAAAATTAAGTGATTAATCGTAAACCAATGAAAAATGAAGATATTTTCCTCCGTTCTCAACATCGTTGTGAAAAGAATACGCCATGGGAAGACGCTCTGATATACAATGTAACACTGTCTTTCTACATTTGTTAACATCAGTGATAACCTGTAGACCCTAATGATAAAAAATTCAAAATATTAACAATGAAATGACATAAGTGAAAGATCAATCATAAGCCTGTATCTGGTCGGTAATTTCATAAATAATTACAGTTTAAAATCCATAAATAAAACATGCATTTGATGCATTACGAATAAATTAGATTTAGAGCTATAATTTTGAACTTCAAAGACATGTCACGGGACCATGCGGCCATGCATCTATTTTCCCATGGCACGGACCACTCCTTTAATTGTATAATGAAACCGAGGTAAGTCGTTAAATTATCAGACAGAATAAACACACAAATATGTCTATCAGTCTGATACAAATATAATAATAAAACAATATAAACAATAGAATCTATAGTCATATACAAACATCTGGATACCTTTCTTGCCTATAAAAAACATATCCATTCTGCAAAATCTATTGCTAAATCAAAGACAACAAAACGAACGCTGTACATTGTCTGAAGTGTCTATTTCACTTTAAACGGCAACTGAGTACGTAACATTTGCTGTCAAATTAGCCAGATGCGGCTATTTCACTCACAATAGTCGAGATTTCCGATAACGGTACAGCATTTTCTGCTCATGGAAGAGTCTTTTGTACGTTTCCGGTCGCCATCTTGAATGTAGTTCCCTCCCTTTAGACAATGCTAAAGCGCATGCGAACACGAAATTTTCCAATTCCGTTACAAAAGTACAAAAACCTCCCCCCTGACGGCCTCCAGTTTGCCATTTGTTGTCATTTTTCTTCACGAAAACAGGCTTTCAGAACCGTTCTTTTTTATTTGCAGTAGATCTACACTTTTTTCATACACTATTTTAATTTTTTCTTGAATTAAGTCAGAAATTTGTCCTTCACTATTTCATCATAGACTACACCGTCGGCAACCACACTTCCGGATTATGGGCAAGTCGTAGATGTAACTCGTGTTGTCGGAGCAGTATAGTCTCACTTTCCGGTTCTTGATCTTCTTGGGTTTACAACAGTGGGTTCCACAGCTACCCTCGCACTGCCGGAACTTGATTTTCCGCTTCGTTTTGCAGTTTGTTTTCGGGTCTTCGTAAAGGTCAGAAAATACAGTTCCTTTACATGTTGGTGCTGGAAAAGGTTTCAAGAATTTATTTAATTTATTCTTTTATCAGTTTCTAAACGGCTGTTTTTGGTTTCTGTGGGACTGATTTTTTGACAAAAAGTAAAATAAACAAATAAGGATTCACTATGCGGTATCATTAAATTTATCTACATTTACCTTTGTCTAAGATGAGAAATAAAACTTAACAGTATTTTGAGCTAATGAAAATTTCATCGTATAGAAATATTGCAGACTAAATCATAAAACGCATTCATGAAAACGGCAAAAATGGACGAGAAACGTAACCACTAAAACCAAACAAATTTCTTTATTGTATTGGAACATGTGCTGACTTAATTATCCTGTGTTTTACAATGAGGCTAACGATAATGCAATTTCTTTCTTAGTGGTTTCAGAATAAAATCTTCATCATAGAAAGAAACACAATCAAAAACTAACCAAAGTGAAATTGTTTTCTAATTACTTCATTACCTCAATAAATCTAACAATTACCATTTAACGATCATGTGATTAACTACGTACTTTCCTCAACACAAAAAAAGTACATTTCTAATTTCATGCTTATCACACTGCATGGCAGAGGCGTTAGACACCTATATCATTCTATTGCATTTACTACAGCCTTTAGGCGCATGCTGTGTTGTAAAGTGATATAGGCAATGCTGCGATATAGCGGGATGTAGGCGCACGGTGTGTTGTATAGGGATATAGACGCACTGTGCGTCGTAAATTATAGGTCACGCAACGTTGCAGAGAGAAATAGGCTATGATACGTTGAAAAAGGATACAGACCATGATGCGATGTAAGGGGGTATAGTTCAAGATACACTGCAGGATATAGGCTATGGTGCTGGGTAATGGTATATATAATGCTTTATAGAGGGATATAGGACACAATGTTTTAGGTTATAATGCGTTGTTGAGTGTGCGTTGTGTAGAAATATAGGCTATGAAAGTGATAAAACCGTACCATACGTTGTAAATATAGGTCATGATGCATTGTAGCGGGAAAAATGTGATATGGGAGTAATATAGCGACACGATGCGCTGTTACGCATATAGCCAATAATTCCATGAAGCGTTGTAGTGTAATCTGCGACAGGTAAAGCTATTTATTAGAGTAGCTAGTCAAACCACTTAAGCAAGAAAGAGGATAATAGTGTTGCAATACTAAGTGATATTTCAAAGGTAAAAACTTGTCTAAAAAATGTTGGCAACTAATTTGTCATCTCTTATGTTTCACATTGTGTAAATAAACAGCTTAACGAACCAGGAGTTAAAACTGAAAATAGGTAAATGACAATTACATTTGCCCTTTTGAATGAGAAGGGGAATATTCTTTTCTTATGTGACTATAACAATTATTTCATGTAAGGTAACACAATGTTAACGTAAACAACTAATTTCTTCATTTATGAAAAAAAGAAACTATCGCACATTACGTAGATCACAATAATTACTTACATTATTTATTCCTTAAATCTTAAGAATATTACATGCTCTAATTCTAGTCATTCAAAGAGAATACTGGTATAGTAAAAAGAAGAAGAAAGCCAACAAAAAGAATCACAACTTACTAGAGCTACTATCAGATGGATATTCACCTATTTCACAGTGGGCTCCACTATAACCACTGCTACATCTGCACTCGTACGTCTCCCCGTTGTTGCGGGGTTTACATTTGCCGTTGTTCTGACATTTATTTTCCCTACAGGGATCTGGCCCCGTGCAGCCTGGGGTCATTTTGTGGTTACGTTTGGACACCATAAAGTCCAAAGGTTTTCCGTTGATCAGAACCTGGGAGAAGCAACCTGAAATGCAATGGGATTTATATCAGGTGATATACAAAAAATATTATACTGAATGTACAATCACATACCTACTATTTGTGTATATAGGTCTATGGTACAATGTATGATCGAGGAAATCATTTAAGCAAAAAACTATTACAATAAGCGATCATAACTATATATATTATTTTGTAAATCATTATATTATGTGAAGCTTTCTGCTTAACATTTTTGAGACCTCATTTTTTTAATTACGATTTAATAACCATTGACAATAGGGCCAATATAATATCCAGTAACTTAAATGTTTAAAATGGGACAATATTGTATCCAGCAATTTAAATGTTTAAAATGGGACAATATTGTATCCAGCAATTTAAATGTTTAAAATGGGACAATATTGTATCCAGCAATTTAAATGTTTAAAATGGGACAATATTGTATCCAGCAATTTAAATGTTTAAAATGGGACAATATTGTATCCAGCAATTTAAATGTTTAAAATGGGACAATATTGTATCCAGCAATTTAAATGTTTAAAATTGGACAGACACTCAAAGAGGACAAATATGCAGAGAATCTTGATTTTACACACCCTTGAAGCTTGAGCCATCTCGAATGTGGAACTTTCGGGTGGCCCTATCACTGACGTGACCTGGCATCCCACCCAGGAAGAGGTCATCATCCACATCTAGATATTCGTGCATGCCCTCATTTATAACAGTTCGGGGTATCCCACTGTCAACCCTCATAGTGAAGTTCTTCTGGTGGACCAGCAGCTCAATTGTGTGGAACCTGTTGTCATCGACTTTTGTGAAGCTGAAGACATAGCTGAACTGCGATGGAATGTGTTTCTTGCCAACGTAGAAACTAACCGCAATGCGGCCTTTGTACAGTTCTATGGCCAAATGCTCTTCCATCCCCGTATATATGATAAGTCCTGAGCTGGAGTTGGTCTTCATGACGATGGTGATGTTCGATGTGGTCTGGAAGTTGAACTTTGGAAGCTGAATGTATGAGTCAATGGCCATGAAGGAAAGACTGGCTAGCTTTTCACACTTCTTGCCAACAAAGCCGGCGACACACTTGCACATATAGTCCGATGACTCGTCCTGCTCGTAACACACCCCGTTATTCTGACAGTCGTGATTCTCACACAGCCCTGTCTGCTTTACGATTGGCATGTCAACGTCCACAGGCGATATGTCGCAGTATTTCCCTGTGAAACCCCGGGGACACAGGCACGAATAGGAGTCCACCTCGTCAACACAGGTAGAACCATGCTGGCAGATATTGTCAATACAATCGTCTATGTTGGTACTGCAGTTTTTGTCTGTGTAGCCGGCTGGGCACTCACATCTGTAATGGACAGGTTCAAATATTGACACATGCTATACAGACAATACAGCTACATATTTCATGTTTGACGAAGCCAAATTTAATTACAATTATTTATCACATGACAATATGCTTTAACAGTTGTTTCCGGTTTCGTATAACCATCACATATCTTATTACATTACATATAACTCAAATGCCGAATTACATCACTTCGCGTCACGTGCGTGTATGCTTTATATGCATATTTTGTTGAACTCAAACAGTTGGATTAAAAGTGTTTGATACAACCATTTTTGATTAAAAATATGCATTATTCATATGATGTTGAAAATGTATGAGAAATACACGTGTTAATTCGTTATTTTCAAATATTATTTGAAACTATTTTCTTGGTTTTGATTTCAAGTAGTAAATTATCTCGGTTTTTTTTTCTTCACGTCGATAGATAAATAAATCCATTTGTTAAACAATGTATTAAAATCATCTCTACGGCCTGTGTTATTTACATAGTTTCCAATATCCCTAATTTCAAGTGACACTCTCAAGCGAATTCATACAGAAAAGCTTAAACTGTTCATCAAAATCATCCCACATTAATCTTAATTTCACTAATTATCATGCAAATGAATGCCAAGACATCATTGAAACGCCATCCGCCCCACCGGCCGCCCTGACATTGTGAAGGACGGGACATCTATCTACCTGTAGTCGGTTGACAGGTCCACGCACTTGCCCCGGTGGCAGTAGTTGTACTCGCCCACACAGAACTCGATCGTCTCCTCACACAGCTTCCCTGCAACGTCACAACACCCATATGCGTTACCAGGATTAAGTTAAAGTCAGAGATAGTACAAAACATAACACTTGTATTCTGATGTTTAACCTTGATATTCACCTGTCTTGTTGGCCGTCATCCTTCGATTTATAATTTACAAATATATATTTTATCTCTGGTTTATTAACAATTTTGGATGAATCAAATAAAATGATATCAGCTGCTAGTTTTAAAGACTCAACTCCGGTATTCCAGACAACCCCCGACAATACCTCACCTGTATATCCCGGGGCACACTGGCAAGTGTACGACTCGATCCCGTCCTGGCATGTGGCGCCGTTCCGACAGTTGTGGGAGCCACAATCGTCAATATTGGTCTCACACCGCTCACCCTCGAACCCGGGCAGACACAGGCACCTGAACACACACGGAACATCACAACACTTTGTACTAGTGATTTAACCTACACTTACGACTAAACGTACTAATTTGTTACCTACAGACAATTTCAAGATTTAATACAACATTTAGATCTTACAACTTAGAAGCATCATGTTTAAGGGTCTTTTCCAATGTCAATGCCTTTCCAGTCAGTCAATACTAAATACACTAAATATTCACTCAATGTTTATGTACGAAAGTAATGTTTATCACTCTGCCAACTGCAAATGTATACACGTCCTTGAAGGTGAGTTGTATACAGGAGTGGTCATGGTTTACTGAAAGTATCAGGCGAGTAGGCTGGAATGATTCGAAAAGAGTCTATGCCAAGTTTCGTATCAATTAAGACGACTTTAAGTTAACAGTGACCACGGCTGAAAGATTCTATTTTGTGTATGTTTGTAAAGACGGTGTTATTTACAAGTGTTATATGAGCTTGATAATGACGCAGTTTAGTCCTTCGCGTTCTTTCGCTATATGCCGTCAAGTTGTCTTCTGATACGGAACGTTATTTTCGAAAATAAGTTTGTTTTTGAAATGTTTAGTTATGAAACCAGATGGAGTCTTACAGCAGAAACGTTGTTTTATAGATTTGATGGAATTCTCTATCCTTTACAGTTATAAATGCGTGTTCAATAATATATAAATAACACAAAAACATGGCGAAGAATGAGTAGAAGCAATTTACAACGATGTTATAAAACATATAAGGCTGGTTATTTAACGCTGGGCTGTGGGTTATGTGGTTTAATATTGAAAAGTATTACTTCTTGCGGATCTACGTCTGTTAATAGTTTAAAGAATGTAGAGTGTGACAGTGCACTCTTTCCTTCTGGTTCTATCGAAATATGTGATACAAAAACATTGCTGTATTGTATCTGACTTAGTAATGATGGAGTATTTAGTAGTTAATAAAACGCATTTCTGTCAATCAAATAACATAAGCTTATGTCAAGTGAGTTCTTAAAAATTGCCGACATTCATCGTCAGATCGATTCAACGAACATTACCTTTTTCTAATGATCCCGCCCCTTCAACAATAAAGTAGTTCTGCTACAAAAAGTGCCTGTATGTGTCGAAGTAAGACCGGCATAATGTTACTAAATTTTATCTCAGACATTCAGATCATGTTTTTTATCTGAGCTATTTCTTGTTAATTGGTCCCTCTTGCCACCGATTTAGTACGTATTTCACGTTAATTCTCCCATTAGCTTGAATCAAAACATTAGTATGTGTAATGAACCCACAACTGGTTGGCAATCTACATAGGCGGATGCGTAAAGTGTGCACAGCCTAGCTACACACTTAATTTCACCCCGTCATAATTAATCATAAGTAATAAGTTGTGTGACTTACATAAAACTGCCGAATAGATTCATTTTATCCTTTAACTTGCAAACTCCGTCATTGTGACATGGGTTGCCGAAACATGCGTTAATTTCTTCCTCGCACCGTTTTCCATGGTAACCCGGAGCGCACGTGCAAATGAAATCTTTGAATCCCTTTGGTGTGCAAGACCCACCATGGGAGCAGGGGCTCTGGTAACAGGCGTTACATTTTGACATCACATCCGGGTCTCGTTGTCCTGCGCAAATATAAATAATGATTGTATATTATTATAAGATATATTAACAAGTTCAAAACATTTTTAAAAACAAATATTAGCATGAAACACGTAAAAATTGTTAAAAAATATTAATTACACCTAACACACGTGTGCATGTATTCAAATCAATCCTATTAAAAAAAAAAGAAAAAAAAAAAAAGAAACTGTTGAAATCTGCAATATATTTGAAAGTTAACATTTCTGCAGAAAAAGAGACCTACCATTGCATTCGAAATGATGTGCCGGAGTGGTTAGCAACAGCTTGTTTGTCATACTGGGAGGGCCAACGCAGGCTGCGATGCCCGACTCTACGTAGTCCTTCTTTATCCAGTCTGCTAGCCATTTTAGTTCACAGTCACAGTATAACGGGTTACCGCCCAGGGCACTGTGAGGATACAATCATGGGCTTATATTTCTTCAAGCCAACCCGAAAGTGAAAGTAAATATCAAAAGCTTCTAATATTGAAAGTGTTGAGATAAATCATACAGCGAAAGTAACGAAAGAAACACACATAACATAAGCTGGACAACACTACAAACATAACTCACAATGGACAGTGAGGGTATAGAGAACAGAATGATATACTTAATTTATAAACCACTTATAAAAATTGAATTGGTCATATTTAAATTTACTTAAAAGAAAAACTAGTCAAAATCAATGTCTTTCGGTATGACTATATATATCCATTAAGGAAACACTTAGATAAAAATAGATAAATGGCTAAGAATCCCAACCATGTCACCAGTACCAAAACATGCAAAGCAACAACACACGAACATTTGGAATATCTGACCGGCAGATAGAAGCAGAACAGCTTGGAAACATGGAGAAAATGGCGGGAAGAAAAGAAACACATCTTACAGGTGAGTTAAAGACGTGAGGTCGTTGAAAGCTCCGACTGGAATGGAAGACATGTTGTTCCCGTGCAATGACCTGATGACAAAAGTAAAACAGAAATAGAAACATGCGAAAGGACTTTTTACCCGATCTTCAATAAAAGTAGCAATGCGACATTTCACGATAGGGGTCTGTCACAAGGTGACGAACTTCAGCCCTTCCCTTTCATCACAATATATGCCATGCATTACAAGATATACCGCAGTCTTTCCAACATCGTCGGATGCTATGTATAAAGGTCTTATAAAATCTCTTCTGCCATAAACTTATGAATAAAGCCCTGATGAAAACTTGATAAATAAAAGAAAGTGATGTTCTACCACGTATCAGCAGGTAAAGGGTAAGCAATTCTAAGGTCTAGAGGTAAGCATTACAATAATTAAAATAATCAAAGCAATTTTGTTGTCACTGAAATCATTACATCAACTATAAAGCACACTATAGTTTCACATGAAACACTATAGCAAATGTTGGATGAAAACATGTGTAAAAAATGGTAGAGTAATTACACCTAAAGTACATGTTTTCTGAAGTCTTTCTTTTATCAAAATTTGCTTAATGATCCTTATGATCTAACCATACGTGCTCTGGAAAAACGATATTTCTAGTGTAACAAATGTTTTGAAAGGATAAAAGTCTTACAGAATCCGTAGATTTTTAAGCCCGTTAAACGTTGTGTCAGAAAGACATTGTAGTTTGTTGTAGCTGAGTATTCTGAAACACAAGATCAAATATTGTGGCATGAATAACAATTATAGAGTTGCAAGGGAAAGTACAGAAAAAAAGTCTGTCACTTTGGCGCACACTCATATCTGAACCATATAAACATTAAACCAGAATCTAAAACAAGAGGGCCATGATGGCCCTGAATAGCTCACCTGATTATAAATGAGCAAGATATGTTGAATTTTTCATACTGACCTACTTTTTGACCCCACATTACCCAACTTTGACTTGTCCAAGATTTTATGGAAACAGACATTCCGACCAAGTTTCATGAAGATTTGACCAAATGTATGGCCTCTAGGGTGTTAACAAGATTTTTCTAAGATTTGACCTCATGACCTACTTTTTGACCCCACATGACCCAACTTCAAACTTGTCCAAGATTTTATGGAGAAAAACATTCTGACCAATTTTCAGAAGATTGGGCCAAAAATGTGGGCCTCTAGAGTGTTAACAAGGATTTTATAAGATTTGATCTCGTGACCTACTTTTTGACCCCACATGTTCCAGTTTCAAACTTGTGCAAGATTTCATGGAGACAAACATTCTGACAAGGTTTCATGAAGATTGGGCTAAAAACATGGCCTCTAGAGTGTTAACAAGCCAAATTGTTGACGACGAACGACGCACGTCGCACGAAGGGCGATCACAAAAGCTCACCTTGAGCACGTTGTGCTCAGTTGAGCTAAAAAGAGGCTGGGTTGTTCTCAGGTTTAACCATAAAGTAATTATATTTACGATTAAATCATTGTTATTTTCGAATCTAGATCCTGAAAAAGAGTTTTCCTTTTAACTTTCTAAATTAACAGAAAGGTCTCTCTTGGCGATATTGCCAATATAGTTGTCCTAGACATATTACAGAAACATTACAGGGTCACACACGTCTACTTTTTGATGATGGATGGTGAAAGCAAAAAGTCTGAAACATAGCACTGACATCAAAACTAAAATGAAGTCTGAGTTTTGCTTTTGCTAATGAGGAGAAGCCGACCGAGGTCCGGGACTGGTATTGACATTACCTGCACGTAATTATGACTTTTCAAAGAGTTGCTAGAGCTGAATCAACACCTCATTTTGCACGGAGCCATCTGGCAACACCATGTAAGACACGTCACGGATGTGCAAATGTATTAAACTTTCACAGTGGCCATATGGTTTTCCCCTCCAACTACCGAGGGTAAAAGTTAGGCTGAACCTGTAGTCAGGCCAAACAACTAAAGTCACAATTTGACATGATGGTTTTTACATGTCTTAGCTGCGCGAGATGCCTAATTAAAAAGATCATTATCTTAATAGATTTTACAGTTGATTTATGTTTTAATGACAGAAAAATACTCACAATGTAGAAAGGTGCGTCAAATTGGAGAAAAGTTGTGCTGGCAGACTCACGATGAGATTGTTGCTGAGGTCGCTGTGTGGAAGAAAAGGTTAAAATAATGAGTGCTTTGTCAGAGACGGGAAAATTCATCCAAGGAAACGAAAAGAGGCAATATACTACAGAGGTGCAGCGTGAAATTACCACTTAATGTTGCTTGCTTAAGAAACTGTCGACAAATCACTTGATAACCTTCGAAGAACGTGTATATTTCTGTTTTGGTAGTTAGAACTTTCATCTTGTAATTACTCTGCACAATACAGCATAAACAATCCACGTGACTGCAGGGAAGGCGACTTAATACTGGAGGAATAAATAAAGTTATGTTCAGGAGAAGAGGCAGTATGTACTTGCTAATTACATTTTTCTTTAAACACACATTTCATTTTTGTTAATACTGTCTGGCATTACTCTGTACTTCTCCAAAATACACTGCATACGTTCGTTTTTCCGTATCCTGTCCCTATGGACATATATAATTGTATTATTTCCCCTGTGTTTTAGATGTACTTACAGTTTGACCAGCTGTGTCAGTCTGCCAATCTCACTAATCACGTCATCAGCGTCGCTTTCAACATTGTCAATACCATTGGCATCGAGATATCTAGATAGACAAAGTAAAAAAGACACGAACTTGAAAATTTAAATAAATCGAGGAATTTTTCTCAAACAGATGTTGACGGAAAAGAAAAGAACATCAAATTATGATTGCAAAAACATATATTTGATGTTAATAAATAACCAGAATAAAATATACTGTGATCGGTTATGGCTCAGTGTCATTTGAATGTGAGATTTTAATGGAGAGGTATTTTAAACTCCTGATAAGGCAAGAATATTACCAAATAATCTTAACGACAGGCCTTTTTAATTCACACGGAAACTTACAATTCTGTGGTATCAAGCGGAATACCGGAAGGGATCAGCTTCAGGTCTTGGCGACTACAACGGACCTTGGTGCCGTCACAAATACACTTTTCCGGGCAGTTGACACGCGGGTCACAGTTCCTCTGTATCAAATCTAAGAGACAAAACCATCTTTTTATATGGTGTACGATACATCGCGGAACATTTCAGAACAAAACACTAATGAAACTGGTGACTTATATTGACACATATTCAACCATATTTATAATCTGTCGAACAATTTCTTCTCCCTAAAATAACTAATTGCTACAGCAATTTTATACATGGCTCATTACAAACGACAATTTCTTAATGTTAATGTTCTTTGATATATTTTTGAAAATTAGCCTTAATAGCTACTGCATTCAAATAGTTACAAGCGGTTTGCATAAAAGCATTAGCAATTAATACATTTTCTTTTGTCGTGTATTTGATATAAAGAGTTTCTGAAAACACATTTACACCCTTACTGGATATGACGCCAAGAAACAGAAAATAAATACAGACATATTTCTACATAAGTGTGCCTTCAGTTTACCTACAAAATCCAAATATTGCATGTTCTATCAATTGGATTCATTTTCAATAATCTATCCGTTGACTAACAATAAATCTATATGTATATTCATTCAACACATATTTAGATATATAAAAGGAGATTTTCAAAAATAGTGG
>CM037785.1:23495254-23545254 GCA_021229015.1 Solen grandis | reverse complement strand
AGATCCTTCGGAAGTTTAGATCACGTGATACTTACCGCCAGGGGGATGATCGGAGCAGCATGGCGGAATGCCGACATTACACCCGATATCATTGTTCTCTGCAAACAAAATAATTTGTCATCAGCTACCACATCTGGTTTGCATATGACTGTAAATCATTTAAACATTCTTTTATTACAATGTGAACAACCACGCAGCCCTTCAGTTTTTTTCTGTTTTTTTTTCTTTCTTTTATTTTTTCCTTCTTCTTTTTATGTTTTTTTCTTAGGTGTATTGCAGCAGAACATATAAAGTAAACTCTAGACGTTAACATGTAGGTGGTGACAGTTGTGCTCCCTTTCACTTAAAATGCAAACATTACAGCTTCTTCAATTGCTAATGTTGCTGAATTAAACATGATCTGCATTCATTTTTACTTTAACTTCAGGGTTGCTATTACCTATACAACTACCATTTTACCAGTACAGCTAGAACTTTGTAACTACTGTTGCTTCTACTATCAATTCCGTTTATTACTTCTTACGTCGACTGGGAATAAAGATTTATCAGATGATTCTTACCCATTTAGAAAATGCCCATATTAAATTATTGTAATTTTTGGAAGGTCCTGAAAGTTTCTCTCCCTCACGAGGGTTTTAAACCCACAACTTTCGGGTCCAAAGTCACGTGCGCCACCAGCTTACCTTCACATATCATTTTGTCCGGATTCACATCCAGGAAGGGTGTGTCACGCAATACACGAGGGGAGTAGCACGTGATACTGCCCACTAGAACGTCACGTGACTTGAGCCAGCTGGAGAACCACTTGAGATGGCAGTTACAGGACAACGGATTGGACATCAGATTCCTGACAATGGTCAATTTAAGTAGGCAATGTTTATCTACCCAAAACATGCTCAAAGCAACAACATAGAAAAAAATATTAAATACAACAACATAGAAACAACATCAAACCAAAGAATCTGTAATAAATTAATAAATAAAATACTATATTTTAAGTTGCAATTCTCTGGATAATGAGAAATACACAAAGTACTGACATGATAAATCAACAAGCTGAATCTGTCCTGTGTATCACCGGTCACCTAACCAGGATTTTAAATACACATGGAAAGTACTGAAAATACGTGGCTACTGTAAATTTCAAGGCATTGTGTTACATCTACATGTTGCACGTTTTACTTACAGAGACGAAAGGTCTGGTGTTTTATCGAACGTTCCTTCCTGGACACATCCGATCTGGTTATCGTACAGGTTTCTGGGAAATATACATTTGGGTTGAAGTCGGAACACACAAAAATAAAAATTAACAGCACCCGATAATGGCAATTGCATTGAATTGATAAACAAATTTTAAATAATCAGGGTCAATCAGTTAGTTGGTTTGAAAAAAAAAATGATGTTCAGATGAATGTATTATCTGGTTTTGATATGAGACTGGCTGATGCCTGCATGTGATGGCGGACACATATCTGTGCCGGATTAAAATTTGAATTAGCATTCTTCGCCAGCTCAGTTCTATTTCGTCTTCACTTTCATTTTTATGGCTTCTATTTGACTCATTTGTATAATTCTTACCGCGACAGAATTAATTTACAATTCCCAAGTTAATAACTTGACAAAGTGCTAATACCCCGAGTAACGGGTAGACGTGAGTGAAGCCGCGTCTAAAGTCATATTTCATCTAATGTCTTCACAGACAAGAGCCTGTATGACGGCCGGGAGACCAGTGCCCATTTTATACCGATTTTATCTCCATCTCGGTGCATCTGCCCCGGATAATCAGCCAGATATTGCTCGAGATAACACGTGCATCTGCTGCCCAAATCCGATTACCAGCACCGCCCCGACGGTCTATCATATCAAGACAAAGCACATGAACATCATGGAAAATCATCTCCAAACCAACTTACAATTTCTTTAGACTCGTCGTTTCCTCAAAGCTTCTATTGCTAATGCAGGTAAGTCGATTTCCAGTAAGTGATCTGGAAAAAAAAAAGAAAATTGTCGATTTTCATCTTCTTGCTGCTTTCATAATAACCTGCACATTACAGGGTATGTTTAGTAATTGCTGTTTCTCTACGAAGTTAATAAGCATTTCCTACTGAACAAAACTGTACTCGGAAAAACATCAAAAGCGTGGTTGGAGTACAGACGGGTTTGCTGACTCACCTAGTCTTAAACGTACAAACATTCATGTGTGTATGTATATAAAACTGCAGATATCTTGTACATACATGCAGACAATAAATTACATTGTCATGAATGTAATAAAGTGGAGAGGAAGAAATGAAATTATGTTAACATTCACATCGCCGCAATAGCACACGCATTGCCGATTTCAGAGAAATTCATTGCTGAACATAGACCGTCAATCACTGCTGAAGACTGAAGGCTTAAATGTAATTACAATAGGTTCCCATAAATACAAGTAGCGCTCTTCACGTGCGATGTTCGATTAGAGTGTAAACATGTGTAGTTTATCAACAAAAAAGCATCATTTTGTTTCATGAAAGTATGCAGTTACAAAATAATGAAACCAGACTATGTGTTTAATGCTTTGAAAACACTGTATATGTCAACTTACAGTATTCCTTAAAATCCCAGTTTTGAAAAATCGTAGTGAAAGATTTACTGAACGTGGTTTTAGAGGAATAAAAAAGAGAATTTAAACTAACAAAATGACAGTGATAATGACGACGGTGGTATACATACATGTGCTGTACGGTGGAGAGACCTGCCAGCATCCTGCTCGAGACCTTGTCCAACCGGTTATTGGCAAGGTTCCTGTGACAAACCGAAACAATTTAACGATGGGTTATCCGACATTTCACTTCATACGTGAGGACTGTACTTTTATATCATCAAAACAGCAAATTAACCCCACCATATCAAACTGAGATAGGATATTTTGAGATTTTATGTCATACTGCACAAATATACCGGCTGACGATGTAGTTAATATATGTCATTATCGGAAATAAACATTTATAACGATAATAAAATATATCGTTTCAATAAGTCCGTGACAAATATCATAGCAAACACCGGTATAAGCATCCCCTTTACCTCATATAGACTCAATTTGAGGAATATGCAAGCAGAGCAGACCCTTCAAGAGTCTCCTCTTATTGCTCATACGGTTGTATAGCCCATACCCTACACAGTCTGCACGGCAAAGAAAATACACCATTCCTACACTATTTTACCTTCAGTAAATAATTGATAGTCATCAAGTCATACATTTGAACATGAATATCCATGAGGTAAATGAGAGTCTAAATTTAACCAACACTTACAATTCTACCAGTTTTTCTAGAGCTTCAAACGTGCTGTCTTCGATTATTTCAACCTGGTTGTCGCTGATATCTCTGAAATTATGATAGATAAACCAGTATATATACAAGTCAGCTAAATAAAGTTTATATACAAGTAAGCTGAATAAAGTTTATATACAAGTTACCAGAATTAAGTTTATATACAAGCTGAACAAAGTATATATACAAGTAAGCTGAATAAAGTTTATATACAAGTAAGCTGAAAAAAGTTTATATACAAGTAATCTGAATAAAGTTTATATACAAGCAAGCTTAATTAATCAAGCGAGTTTCATTTATTCATATTTCAATTGTCTATAGATAAAGCCATTTTGATTAAAATTTAGATGAATTGCAACAGTAACTCCATTTATATTATGGAGCATTTATGCTCGACCCTTCATCAGTGCTAGTCAGTATTCCTCAATTAGATTACCAGTGGGATCATGGTCAATCGAAAATAAGTGATCTGATAACCATGGCGGTGGTTATCATGAACATTGTGGTCCTTATACTAAGGATGTCCTTATACAAAGGGAGTCCTTATACTAAGGTAGTCCTTATATAGCTTATACTAAGGTAGTCCTTATACTAAGGATGTCCTTATACTAAGGATGTCCTTATACTAAGGTAGTCCTTATAATGAGGTGGTCCTTATACTAAGGATGTCCTTATAATGAGGTGGTCATTATACTAAGGTAGTCCTTATAATGAGGTAGTCCTTATAATGAGGTGGTCCTTATACTAAGGATGTCCTTATAATGAGGTGGTCCTTATACTAAGGTAGTCCTTATAATGAGGTGGTCCTTATACTAAGGTAGACCTTATACTAAGGTAGTCCTTATAATGAGGTGGTCCTTATACTAAGGTGTCCTTATACTAAGGTAGTCCTTATAATGAGGTGGTCCTTATAATGAGGTGGTCCTTATACTAAGGTAGTCCTTATAATGAGGTGGTCCTCATATTAAGGTAGTCCTTATAATGAGGTAGACCTTATACTAAGGTAGTCCTTATAATGATGTGTCCTTATACTAAGGTAGTCCTTATACTAAGGTAGTCCTTATAATGAGGTGGTCCTTATACTAAGGTAGTCCTTATAATGAGGTGGTCCTTATACTAAGGTAGTCCTTATAATGAGGTGGTCCTCATATTAAGGTGCTTCATCTAAGAATGAGGTGGTCCTTATATTAAGGTGCTTCATCTAATAATGAGGTGGACTTTATCTGGGGGTTTCAAATTATCAGGAAGAAAACATCCATCCACTGAGTAGCATCACCCTTGACCTTAAAAACAATGGAGAGTAAAATTCATTTCTTTCAAACAATCTCGAGACTCTATATTGAGACTTACAGTATCTGAAGACTTTGAAGATCCTCAAACGCCCCTTTCGATAATTTTGATATCTGGTTGTCTTTCAGATTCCTGCAATTACAAACATTTATTCATTATCAAAATAAAAGTTCGAATGAAAAAGAAATGCGCATTTATATTATTTTGTTACTATGTAATGTTACTATTTTCAAACAACAAATGATTAATATAAAAAATATCTTCACACTTTTAAAAAATATTTAGGTTTTTCTTAATAAGTACTGCTAGTTTTCAGACATAAACGATTGACTTACAGCTGTGTGATGTAAGATGGGAGGTTGAGTGGAACGGAAGTGAGTTTGCGCGAGGAGCAGTCGACCACAGTTCCGGTACAGTCACACATGAGAGGACACAGGTTGTCGATCGTGCACCTGCCGGCGTTCCTGGTTCGATACTCTTCAGTGCCTGCAGACGACATACAGAGGCCATTCGATTCTAACTCCTAAATATGCTAATAACCAATGTGTATGTATGAGTTCAGAGATATGTACAGGCACCTATTTATGGAGTTATGTTTTGTAATAATAGCGAGATAAGTGTGATAATATGCCAGACTGGGAGAAAGGAACTTACAAGAGAGAGAGAGAGAGAGAGAGAGAGAGAGAGTTATTATAAAATCATATATGCATGTTTTATTTCAAAACGTTATCATTTTCTTTTCACAACATCAAAAGCCATCAAGTGAAATAAAATAATATATTAACAGAAAAGCGAATAAATAACACAGCAAAAGTTAAAAGGTCACACATGACAGTATAATAGTATTATATGAATACACAGCATGTGGTATTTAGTGTATATTAGTGAAGAAGTATGGAAAATACAATGTTGAATGATAACAAATGAGAGTATTATTGAAATGTTAGCTCTCCCAGCAGTGAAAACAGGGTTGATTATCTTTAGATTAAGTGATGAGAAATTGATTAGACCATCCAAGTGTGATATATCAACGTGATGTTATACCAGCGTGAACGGTTGGTTTATATAAAAAGGGATAATTAGAATAAATCACATGTTAACCTTGGTGCTGAATTATTAAAAAGAGTTAATTTTTTTTTTATTCTCAGGAGTAACTACTGGTATGCTGTTCAACGTTTATAGACACTGTGATCACTTAAAAAAGAAACTATGATATTTCTTAGGAATTATGGCTAAACTACATATATTTCAAAATTATTAAAAAATATTTCAATGAACGTTAAATACCCGATTCTTATCAGTCTTCAAGTAGACCAAACATATTGCATTGTACATAGTATCACAGTATATCAATCAATAATTTTTTTTTTCACTATTTTTTTTATTTCATCTTTATTTTGCTATATTAATATCATATAATAATTATCTGATGTAATTTCATGCCTTGCCACACTGACATATTCGTAAACTGCAGCGGATAAATGTATTGAATTTGTATTCGAAGTAGCAATATATTGTCAGCTTCTTTAACCCTTTCCCTCATAGAGGAAACCGTGAAAAGACCTATGCGAACAGCATAAAACCAGATCAGCATGCGAGTAACTCGCAGGCTGATCATGTTTTATGCTGTTCGCTGCTCCTCAGTGGTCTGGTAATGAGGATTTTACAATTAAATTTGGTAAGGTTTAACTGTGGTTTTCTGCAGATCAGGCTTTATGTGATTCCTATTGAGGGCGTCAAAATGAGTCTTTATGAGGGAAAGGGTCAAAATGAGTCTGTATGAGGGAAAGGGTCAAAATGAGTCTGTATGAGGGAAAGGGTTAACTGTATATACTACATGTACAGTAGTTACACCTACTGAGAAATATTTCGAAGGAGAGCAAATTTCAGTGTCTGTGGAACCTATAAAATTGTGTATATATTATGTTAATAAGAGTTAGATTTCTTTTTAATATAATAATTTCTATGGATATATAATATATAATACTATATCTGAAAGTTCTATCTATATGTGAGTTCTAGGTATATATTTGATTATAGCTTCTATTATATATATGTACTAGACAAAATTATAAGATCAATCCTTGTCTCACCTAAAAATAAGTACAGCACAGTACAATACCTGTAGGGTATACCCATCGATTAGGTTTCACAACACCAAATTACTGAAGCAGCAGCCATTGTAAGAAGAAGTAAGTGAGCCACTACAAATAAAGGAAACATCCAGCGTGCGGATAATAAAAATCACCTTTACATTTAAATTTGGTGGGCTTGGTAGCACTTAATTTTTTCCTCTCCATCCTCCGGGGCCGCTCGCACCTGGCCCCGCTCGTCTCAATAGGGTTCTTGTTGAGGTATTCTGACAACCACTCAAGGTTGCAGTCACAGATGAAGGGGTTCCTGCCCAAATGCCTGGGTAAGTTGAAAAGATAAAAAAATAAATAATACATAGCATATTTGTTCAACAGTGTCATTTAAATTATGTGCAGTACTGAGAGTTGATAAAAAATGGTAGTGTTTCATTTTTTTCTGAGATGGTGATTACAACTTTATAGAATTTGGTCACACGTTTTCGAACTGATATATGATATGGTGCAAATATAAACAATATTAATGGCAAACAGTTCATGTTCATGTTAAAGTAACTAATTTTCTAACAAAATTTTAAACATCCATTTGAAATTCGATTTATAAAGGTAAAGTATAACATTAATTTTAAATTATCGCGGGTAAAGAACAAACAAACTTGAGCATACATTTCAGACGTTACCAATTATTTCAGGTCAAAAGAAGGTTCAATCCTCGATTATTTGTAAAGGTTTGTTCCCCCATCATTTAAGTTCAAATACATTAACCCTTTCCCTCATAGAGGATATCATGAAAAGACCTATGCGAACAGCATAAAACCAGATCAGCCTGCGAATAACTCCTCAGTGGTCTGGAAATGAGGAATTTGTAATTAAATTTGGTAAGGTTTAACTGTGATTTCCTGCAGATCAGGCTTTATGTGGTACCTACTGAGTGCGTCAAAATGAGTCTATATGAGGGAAAGGGTTAAGGCACATTTCGAATCGGGCTCCATATAATGGACGCTGGAACCATGTTTTAAGATGTACCCGCTCTCGGAGTTAGATGGTCTGGTCACAAACCAGTGACCGTGTAATGGGTCAACGATAGTAGCTTGTTCCTTAACACTAATTAGGTATTCCAGGGTACGTACAAAGTCTGAAGGTTTTCCAGTGGAGCAAACGTTCCATTGGCGAGCGATTCGATCTTGTTGTCGTATAATGATCTGAAACGAAACCACGAGGAATAAGTTTGACTGTACACTGGTGCTAATGCTGTAACATCATGCATGCTTTGATAAAATCAAGCTTCTGTTTTGTGTATTTTGTATATATAGTTGCAACACAGATCTGGCTTGAAATATGCAAGAAATCAATTCAAGACAAAACAAAATCCCCTTGGAAACAAGTATTGTTGGCAATAGTTTGAGACCTTATCTACCTCCGCAGTCTGTATATTATCTGTGTTTACTTTAAAAATCTCCCTGTCTTGTTGGGATTCTTGATTTACCACCGAAATCATTAACATTCATACGTTAAAACAACAAAAATAAATTTCCCAACATTTACTGTTTTGTCGGTTTGGATATCAAAACATTAAAAAGTCCATTTTATTTTTCTTGCATGGTAAGTACCATGACGTTCTGATGGGAGTACAACTCACTAATTAGTTACGGTGTTAATTTGCTGCGGTACAGGCCACTTAGGAAGATAAATGTTTTCAAGATTTATGTTTGTGATAACTAGACAACATTATTGTGTTTATAAAGACGTGTGCAGCTGGTCTTACAATGTCTAGCAATAAATTGTAAAGAACAGTTGAGAATCACTTACTTTCAGTGCAGTTTTAAAACTAGCTTGACAATTTATGTAATGTTTTGGTAATATATATGTTTATAAAATTAGCGTCAGAGCAAAACTGATGTTATTAAGGGAGTCAAATAATAATAAAAAAGGGGGGGGGGCGCCCCAAATAAGCCAACATCAAAATTTGATGATGGGGGCGTCATCGCGTCGGCTTCTCAGTCATCGTCACGTGACCCAATTAGGATTGTGGTTCATTGGTCTTTAAAATGAGGTGGTTCTGTTCCGAGAGTAGATGTATAAACATATTTAAATGGACTCCGTAGAGATGTGGGCGTAGAATTGAGGTGGGGTTTATATTAGGATCGTCGCTAAAAGCTTTTTTTTCTAGGATCGTCGTTAAAATTGACAGAAATGCATAAATTCTGAATTACATTCTAACCAAATTCTGCCTTTTATCTGATATCTAAACTTCTGTTGCTACAGTAGCATAAAACCCCAAAAATGCAAACACACGCGCAATTAAGTGCAAGATTAAACAGGAATGCTAAGTGTACCGACAATTTATAATCATTCCCTAATTTTGAACATCCTTTGATAACTTAAAAACGATTGCAGTTTTCAATTGTCAGTGCTCAACAAATTGTATGTAAATGCTAATATGCCGACATTACAAAACAGATGCGAGCATTTGTTTTAATGAATGAATATTTTCCTCTCCATTTTCTTTGACAAATGAAACTTTATACAAATGTCATCTTTGTCGTTGCTTTAAACAAATTTTCAAATATGCTAATCGACCTACAGCGTCATTTAAAAGCCGAACTAAAAAAATTGACTGTCAACATGTCACGCTGACGCTTTCCAGCGACCGTCTCACGCACGACGTAACGTAACGTGTAGATTAACACATGCGTGTGTCAGTCAATGTAAATAGCAGAAGACGACGTTTTCTCCAATCTACTTCACTTGAGAGATAAAAAGTAAAAATTCCACTATGAGTGAAACTGTAATAGTACAGGTGTCATGACAACCAAAGGTTCAAACAATCCTTACTGTACGGTACCTGCTTGATTCATGTTAATGTGGAGGAAAAAAAGTGGTAAATTGAAGGTGTACATCTTTACAATCAACCAACACAGTCCTTGAAAGGTATATGTACGACCATGGTTAGTTTAATAATAAAACTGAGTTTTTGCAGAAAGATTTCCAAGGATATGCAATACGCTACTTATGTGAAAACTGTGACAATGTAACTGTAGGCAGGGACTGATTTTCAAGGTACAACTAGTTCATTTAAGAAATAAGCCAGACAAATCATGAACAGGTTTAACTTCAAACTGAAGCATATTTAATTAATAAACTGATCAGGTATGAAATATTTGAACATCTGTAGCAAATTAAAGCTGATATTTAGGGAGGATATGTAATAAAGAGATGGCAACTTACAAAAGATTGAGTTTCTTCAGATCGCGGAATGTCTCTAAAGGTACACATGAAACTTTATTGCGATTCAACAGCCTGAAATAAAACATACAATAAATTGTCTACAAAACCGATACCTACAGATGTCTATCTAAATCATCGTTATCTGTTGTGACCCAATAACCGTATGATCTATGAAACAGTTCTTACAGAGTGTGGTGTTTGACTGAGTGTCGATCTAATCAGGTATTTCACTTGATGACAGATTAAATTAAATAGATTAAAATTGAATACAGACATTATAGTGCATTGCTGAAGAAGGCAAGAGAATAAGATGAAAAATTAACAATGTATGGTACTTAAAAGATGCTTAAAAACCATTCACCTGACTCAAATAGTCGTATATAAATCTTCATAAAAGAGGGGATTGCACAATTATTCAACTTTAATAGATACTTAAACACGTTTACTGATGGAATAATGGATAAGGGTTTCTTGTAATCGTTAATTTCTGGTGCAGATGCCGGGAGCTATCGATTCGTTATGAAATAAACATCGAAAGATATTCAGGTAATATCAGTCAATGGGAATACTTACAAAAGCTGCAATGATTTTAAACCGTCGAACACGCCTAGCGGTAATTCTGTTATCTTGTTACCATACAAGACCCTGAAATAAAACCACAGTAAAATGTATAATAATTCACCTTAGTAAGTTAAATTAACCTTTTAGTGATAAAACAAAACACATCTCTCAAATGAAACAAATGGAAATGTTAAGTGCTGTTATTACTTATTAATATAAACCCCCTATAAAAATATACCAATTTGAAACTCTATTTGACAGCCGGGCTTCTGCAAGAATTATTTTGCATTTTATTCGTAATTCATCGATTATCGTATTACAATGTAGACTTATTCAGAATTTTAGAGCTTTGTTATAAGTCTATGTTAAACAGTGTGCTATAAATAATACAGGCGGGTTGGTAAATTTAAGACGCAGCGTCACTTACAACGTGATAAGAGTGGACAGTCCGGAAAACGCCTTGGGGTCGATCGACACGATCTGGTTGTTACTCATATCTCTGGAATAAAACACAAAATTATAGAAGTTTACATTTAAACAACAGGTAAAAAGATGTATCATCATTTTAGCGGGAATAACAAATTAACATAATCATTCATAAAATAAATTGGAAAAGGGAGATAACTTAATACAAGCACAACCTGTTAGATAAATATTTTCGTTCATAATACGATATTTCTGATATCATAAATCTGTCCATTTATACCTAACAAATGATTCACTGATTCGAAGTAATGAAAACGATAAAATGGGCAATATTTCAATTACTCTTACGATCGTTTACGATCGGTCCCAACAGCCGGCCTCTGTGTGCTGGCCGTAAACTCAGCTCCACGTGACATATCACGTGATATTATATCTAACCATGTGCAGGGGCTTGTGGAGATTTGATCTTCATATCGCAGACATTATGCCAATATCACTCCATCCTTCTCTTTATCACAGATTCACTCCTAATATCACGATTGTTCCTGTTCTATATCGCAATCCTAGCACATGCAGGCCAGTATCAAACATTAGTGATATCTTCATTTTATTTATGTGGATTTGTATTACAGTTTTGTATTTCTAAAATATGATTTCAACACATTTTGTTCAGCTGATTCCTTATTCACGTCAGACAGTAAATAGTCATTTCCTTTTCAGTATGGTACTGAAGACTGTAACTTTAGTTTGCGATGATAGTCTATTAATTGGATGTTCAAGCTAGTAATTAATGATCGTCTGTTTATGAGGAAAGGGATGTCACTTATAGTTGACACCAGACGGATAACTGATTTCAATTGCAGTTCTTGAGATTTCAAAATATTTAACCCTTTCCCTCATAGAGGACACCATGAAAAGACCTATGCGAACAGCATAAAAGCAGATCAGCCTGCGAGTTCAGGTTTTATGCTGTTCGCTGCTCCACAGTGGTCTGGAAATGAGGATTTTGTAATTAAATTTGGTAAGGTTGAGTGCGTCAAAATGAGTCTATATGAGGGAAAGGGTCAAAATGAGTCTATATGAGGGAAAGGGTTAAAATGAGTCTATATGAGGGAAAGGGTTAAAAGACATTTTGATAAACAACTGTGCTGATTGTTATTATTAGATAAAACAAGTGATAGTTTGCTAGGATCGCTGATACAGCATTATGTACACACGCTTTATTCGAAACAAAATGCTAGTCACAGACATTTCGAATTACAGAGACTGGACTGTATTCAACAGCAGAAAAGATCATTTATAAAAAATAAAAAGTTGTAAATGAACCTTATAATTAAAAGTACTGGTGGTTTCATATAGAATCCTTTTTTTAAGTTCAGGTATATAGCATTTAAGTTCAGGTATAAACATGCATGCATGCAGCAGGGAATTTTCCTCGCCATTTCATTTAACATTTCACTCCAGCAATCTTAATGCTTTTATAAACATGTATAAGAAATTATTGTATTTCAGAATGTGTTCATTCTGTGAAATGCGTAACACTGGGGCCGTCGACGTGGAACGACCCATGAATTATAGAGATATATACGCAGTGCCAATATCATATTTCTCAGTCTATTTAGCCATCGATTCTAAACACAAACGGATTAGGCAAGGAGTGTTGCGTTTTGTTTCGGTCTGAGTGAACCAATACATTTTATATTCAGCTGTAGGCACTTATCAAATTGAAAATAACAAATTTGTTCACGACACACTTGATTGAATTAGCCGAACAACGGATTGAGCCGCTCGCATCATCCGCGTCTCACTGCGCTAATAAAGCGTGGTTAAATGCCGAAAAAGCGTCTAATTCGGCACACGATATTAAGTTAGCGCAGGATTCTATTCCCTATACGTCAAATTACCATCACCAGTGTTTGCTTGCCGATATTTAAGACGGTTGTCTGGTATAGGTCTTCCGAACGCCGAGAAAAGAAAATTAAGACCACGTGAAAGGGACGATGACGATAATATATTTCTGGATACAGGAATTTGAATTAGACCGGACCTTTAAAATTCCCAGCAGGGACGTTTGACTAGATATGGTTTTGACTGACTGATTAATGTCGGTTTTATGTGATCATGTGATACGTCGTACCATACCCCAAGACCAGTATGGAACCGTTCTTATTTCTAGATATCACATTGTAGACAAATAAGGTAAAGCGGTCTTCCTTGCATTTGTAATCCTTTCATTTTATTATACATTTAGTATCTAATTTACTTCCTCAAATACGACCAAACTTGTACTTTTCCAACAAAAATCAGTACAGGTCAGTGATAATGTCCATATTTGTATGTGTATTGAATAGTATGCGTTGATGGCACAGTAATCGAACGAACTAGATGGCGCTGTCAGTATTTATTATCAATGTATTAAAATTTTCTCATAAAGCGATTGTGGGAAACAGTTCTTGAGTTCCAAATGCGCTGTTAATTGGAAATTAAATGTGGACGCAATAACGAAAATGAAAATATTACAAACTAATTAAAATGGTTGAAGGTGAGGCCAGTGCAATCCCTTTCGAGATGACGTGATAGGAGTGCATGACTATGCCTTGTTTTTGGTACCACGGGAAACAGCCACAAGTTCAAAGGGGGCCGAGAGTGATGATGATAAAATATGTACCAGAAATTGATAGAGTACTTACATGCGTCTCAAGCGATGCATATAGTAGAAGGCCTCGGAGCGGATCCGGCTGATCTTATTGTCCTCAATTCGTCTAAAAATATTGAAGAAAATAAATTGCAGAACAGAAAGATATTGGCCAATTATTTTTATGACATCTACACAGCTACCAACTGTATTTATGACACTGCTTAGGTGTCATATTATATAAAAAAAAGTATATATTTGAAGCCCATCGTGATAACTTGCACAGAGGAAAATCCCCGAGGGAACCGGAACTTTATGAGAAATATATATGAAATAGATCAGACATATCCTGGCCAAATCCATTTAATTTGTTTTGAATTATCTGCCATTTCACAGCAAGTATAGCCAATTTTCATTTGAGCCATGTACACTTCAACAGTCTGAAATGGTAGGCACTGCAAGTGATACATTCAATACACCAGCCCGTGCTTGACGGATGTTGTCTCCCAGTCTAGAGCATTCAATTCTCTCACCAATTCCTACAACATTACCAATATGATTTTATGGCTGTCTAGAATAGACTAGACATATTTAATGTCAGGGCTTAGCACCTCAAGTCATAAATTTGATTGACAAAACGATGTGAACGAAGAACTATTTCATCTACCCTTTTTTTCGGGTTGCTAAAGAGATTACTCGGGTATAAATAAAAGCAAAATCACGTGCAGGAAGTGGCTGATGTGTACTACAGGGATTCACATGAAATAGTAGGTGGCTTCCCCGGGATTACCAGGTGCATATTTTAATTCATCAATCGCTAACTCTATTAACCTTTATGTAGTGATTCCCTCTCACAGACAACCCCAAAAACCACAAACATGCACGTGTAAATCGTGCATCACACTGAGGAGTAAATGTAGCAACCACAGGAGCTTTAATTCCGACTGGGTTTTTCAACAATTGCACGTGTGGGTATGGGCATTGGTACCAGACGACATGTCACTCACGTGGCTACCTCCATTTTGTTTCCCAGCATGCAATTTTGGAGATCAAAGTCAGTAATGTGTGCGTTGTGTCTGTGAGGTTGGGGGCAGCAAACAGCAAATGTATAAATGGCGAACATATATTGTGAATTATTAGTTTCAAATTAGGCTCTATTTATCAAATCTTTTATGATTTACTATGTTGAAGATATATACTCTACAACTTTAAAATGATTTATTGCTCTTTTATCTAATTCAAATCCAAAACCTCTATCATCCAAACTCCATCAATCACCATAGCAACGAGGCCCTATACTTCAAGCCACGAACCATGGGTAGTACATTAACATTTATCGCCTGCCCGTGGGTAAAAGAGCACTCTCCAGTGTCCAGTTCATTATCCGACATTATCTGACCGCTGCCTATAAATCATAACCAAATCTCTGACCAAGGCGTTTATATAGGAAAAGGTCAACTGAGGATACGGACAGAAAATGGTAGTTTATATTAAATATCAATTACTGTAGCGGTGCCGCGGACTAGATTGGAGCTCTACATTAGACGAGGCTGCTACAGAACTGGATCAGCTTTTCCCTTATGTAAATAGAACCAGATTCTGGACTGCTTCAACATCGCGGACACTTGCGTTGCTCTTCAATGTCAATCGCCATTTGTTTGTATTGACAAAAAACTATGATGATTTATACCTCAACAGATAAGATCAGGACACAATTCTTTATTCAGTCATTTTGTTATCATTATTAATATTAAGGGTCAGTTCGTTGAAATGATATATATCAAGAAATTCAGATTATATGAACTGTATCAAACACCTACAATTCGGTGGCGTCCGGTGGAAGATCTTCGGGTACCTCCGTCAAACCTCGGTCTCGACAATCCACAAAGGATCCAGTACACGTGCATTCCTCCGGGCACGTGCTTTCATCATCACATTCAGAGGTAGGTGGCGATCGGTCCACGTCTGATATATAAAATACTCAGTTCAAAGAAACTTGGTCTTTCAACGTGAACAGTTCCTTGACAAAATCAAGGGAGCACCCTCTTGTAGGGCACCAGTATGTCACTTTAGAATCTGATTGGCAAACAACTTATACTTGGTACACCATCAAGGTAACCTATGCATGTTTTTTTTTCTTTCAATATGCTGAACTACCCAATAAAATTAACACTACTTCATAAAAATAAATACTATTTCATTATCCAGGTCTAACCGGCAATATCGTGTTTATAATATTAAACAACAACAGAACATCTGCTCACACAAATATTGTTTTACTGATTACATTTATTATCATTATTATCATTAAGTATCATTATATTATTATTATTATTATTATTATTATTATTATTATTATTATTATTATTAATACTGTCTCCATTATTGAGACTGGAACCGCTCACCATTACACTTCAGTTCCGAGTCCTGGATGCGGCTGAAGAGACGTCCTCTGATGTTGGAGGGTCCGTGACATACCATGCGCTTGGCGAGCCTCTTTCTGGGGCGCAGCCATCTTGCCAGCCAGGCCAGGTGGCAGTCACAACTGAGTCTGTTTTCCCGCAGTCGCCTGCAGTTTGAATCATCAAACACTACATCAATCTAACGCTGGCATTCGCACTTCAAAATTATGAAAATAATGCAACTCTTTATCCCTCATTAATCATACGGTGAATAATTTATATTGCGTACAATAAATCATTTTAACAATGAAACTGAAATTTCTACATCAGATCTAGTGTTTTCTGATGGGAGAAGAAACAGGTACAGAGAACAGACTCTCGCAAATAATCTTACCCTTTCCCTCTTATAGACTCATTTTGACGCACTCAGTAGGTACCACATAAAGCCTGATCTACAGAAAACCACAGTTAAACCTTACCAAATTTAATTATAAAGTCCTCATTTCCAGACCACTGAGGAGCAGCGAACAGCATAAAACCTGATCAGCCTGCGAGTTACTCGCAGGCTGATTGGTTTTATGTTGTTCGCATAGGTCTTTTCATGGTGTCCTCTATGAGGGAAAGGGTTAAAGGGGAAAGAAATGTTTTCCGGTGTTTACTGATAGCAGGAGGTATTTTAGTAGAGATTTGTTTTTAAGAAATAAAATCGAAAGTGAGATCTAGAAGGAGAAGGACAAGAGAACAGAAAAGGATATATCTACTGCCTCAAATGATACTTACAGAACTTTTAATCTTGTTAGGCCGGTAAAAAGATTCTCAGGCAACGTCGTTAAGTTGTTATTATTTAATGTTCTGAAAACAGAAGACGTTAATTTGACTGTCTGTAAGTGTGAGGACACGGTCAACAATTTGGGCGCATGTGCAAGGCCATCCGCAAGCGATAAACCTTCGCACGAAGCGCGCTTTTATTGCATTATTAGACAAACTAAGGTATAGCTGTAGACAGAATGCTCTTTCACATTTAAGCTAGACAAGCACAAAATGCGTCTCGCATTTTACTGTCCCAAGAAGTAAAGGTTTAATTCTTTAAAATGTCTTGAAAGTTTATTCTTTCCACCCTCGCTCTCGCAAAAAACAAAAACACAGCTTCATAAACCATCTCTACCTTCGCATTTCACATGTTCTAAACAGTAAGTCAAAACTTCCCAGAGTAAAAATACGCGTATGAATATTTCATGTCTCTCATATTATCATTTCCTATTCTGTAAGTTGAATCAGTCGTTGTTTTTCAGGGAATTTCAAATCAGTGATGACAAATCAATGCGGTATAAAATGCATATAAAGTAAATAAAACTGTTCATATCAAGACACGTTATCATTCCATGAAATCTGTTTTTCAAATGCAAGATGATATTATATTGCAAATTTTCAAAACCTTAACCATTTTAATCAAAACCGATCAGCGCCGATGTGTAAATTCGTGGCAAGTCTGTAACAAACCAATTAATCTGAGCCACTCAGAAGGCACGATAATCAGTCATAAAATTACATGCCGATGATGGAACTGACAGTTTGAGGCGTTAACGTCAACCGGTGTCATCTCGTAACCGTCATGCCATAATAGAAAACTAATGAAAGTGTTTCAACAGATAAACCCGTGTATTCGTTATAATATCAAATAAGAGTGAGTGAGCGAAACATATAAATGTTTTGCACGCCTTAAAAAAGTGGCGCCATCATATTCTCAAGATATAACCACCCACCCAGCTGATCTCATGTTAAAATGTTCTATTTCTTCAAGGTCCAGTTAATGTGTATATGACTTTGTTATACGGATATTTCCAGTGACATTAGCATTACTCTTTCTAACTCTGACGGAACCTTGATTAATATTCAATATATTTCAACCTATGCACGAACCTACATCCATCCAGTACAGTGGATCAACATGTTTGTTTTTTTGTTGTTTTTTTGTGTTTTTTTTAAATAGTTATATACTTAAAATATTATTTCTTACGATATATGCTGAATATGAAAACCAATGGCGACTCTACCTAAATAATGGACACATAATAAAAAAATAATCAAATTATTGTATCGAGTAAGCATTATGGAGATCTTTTTTTGGTTTTGGAATATGAAACGTTTATCATTATTGTTGTTTAGAATAGTTTTTATCAGACAAAAGTTGATTCTGCTTAATTTGTTTAACATTATAATTAACCTTGACTTAGAAATCGAAAATATCCCTGGTGTAACATATTTGTCTTTGCTGTAACATTTGTCTGTGATGCCCCAAAAACTTAAGAAATGATTAGGTAAGGAAAAGAATGATAAAAACAAAGTAGAGATAAAACCAAAAGTTTAGTTATAAAATAGGAGATGTTACAGGATAAGTAATATTCTGTATGTTATTACTTCTTCATTGCACTGGAATTTGTTATTTACCTGGAATTTTAATGTTATTACACGATTATACATATTCATGATTAAATTGTTAAATGCAACCATTCATTTCTGGTAAATGTGATGTAAAATGACCGTTACATCAATGACAAATCCAAAATAGTCAGTTGGAATTTATTCGCAAATAACGGTGGTCAATATACAAAAAAAATCAATTCTACTTAAACTTGGAGAGAAGAAAGGAAATTGAAATGACAAATAAAATAATTTTGATTTCAAATCTTAGCACATGTATATAAAAAAAACTTGTTAATTGTGAAACTGACTCATACATCTCCTCTACAGAACAACATTTCGCTAACATGGTGCTAGACCGATGCAGTTCATTTCTTTGGGTTTAAGGTCCAACTGACGGTATTTCAGTCATCTGAAAACTGTGTCTATACATACACCAAATATAGCTATATCAGTGCCATATCACACTGTAGACATGTGGCATGATACCACACCCAGACACATTATCCTTACACCAGGCCAACCAGTCCTGGAACTGAGCGCCAAGCAAAGGAGCTGTACCAATACGAATCTTTTATATAACAGTGGAGAGTACAGTAGATTATTTGTGTGATGTGATTTCTTTGCTCAATGTGTTACAGTGTAAGAGAAACATACCCAACCATCTTGTTTATCTAAATCATCTGCACCATTGGATACACACTCCTCATTTCGACGATTAGAGTATTCAATATTTTTTGTTTATGAAAGTAGAGAAAAAAACTGGTATCATGAGTTACAAACTCACATCTTTTCCCCATGTGTTCTACCACTGCAGCACGTCAGCCTCATGTGACCTTATTATTAGACGAATGAATCTTGCCAAACTATAGAAACAAGAGGAAAACCTCCTTTTTTCTACAATTTCAATCCACGGCCCCAAGTGAATCTGTGTTATTCAAGGCCAGATAAAGCACATCCTTACATCATATCATATACTTAAACCGCTGTCTTTGATTGCCAGGGAGAGCTGGATTAGAGCGGCGTCGCGGGCCCGCTCGATTGAAAGATCAGCTTATCAACGTGTATTCCTCAGAACCCAACTCAAAAGCAGCACAAGTAGCCCTTCTCTTGTAGTGCAGTTATCAGCAAACATATTTTGCCGATATTTTCAGAAAACGAAACAAGTCTGAATGCCTATGTAAACTAACGAATCCGGAATTACAGAATCATAACTTAGTTGTTACCGGCGCTTCCCCCTCTAGAGGCGGTTCGCTTGGGCCCATTAAGATATTACCGATTGTTATAATTACCTAAATGTCGTATTTACATCCTATATCTACGGCAGATCGTATACCTTTTGATATAACTAGAAATATGCTTGAGTAAATTATACCATCTGGATAAGAGAACTGGGAGCATACCCGATAATATATTTTTCCTCAGTTACTTAGAATTCGAATAAAAACGGAGTTAAAACAAATTTATACCAAAGGAATACCATATCAATGTATCAGAGGGTATCAGAATTATAAATTATCAGGCAAGTAATAGCAAGTATCAGCTACTAGATAAGTATTATTATATGCTTACAAATACACCATGTCCTGCAGGCCCGATATCGTGGTATCTGATATACAGGAGATCTCATTATGGTCCAATTGTCTGCAAATATATAAATAGATACGGATTTATAAATAGTTTTACATAAAATAATAATAATAATAATAAAGAAAAATATACAAATCCAAATTATAACATGTCGTATTAAACAGTAAAATTAGACAGAATTTCAGACACTGCAAATACTAGTACGGAAACGGATATGAATGAATAAGTTAATGAATGAATGAATCAATCAATCAATCAATCAATCAATGAAACTCACTATTTTATCATAACACTTGAGGGCGTGAATCCACAAGACAGGTCGGGGTTTAAAGTAACAATTAAAACTTTATAATTTATACATTACAGACTTTAATTTCTTTTCCTTTTGAAATGTGTGACCCAGCTTAGGTTACAACGTCGTGGCTTATTTCACAATGTTACTATAACCTATGTTTAATGGTGACCTTAAAACACAATCACCGAAACACTTAATTTTCGTAAATATGATAACTTAGAACATCAGATCCTAATAAACAAATAAATAGTCACGAATTTAAAAAGCAAACTTTGGAAATTTTTGAATGACAAGGCGAGAAGCTTTCAACAATGTCAAAAGAAAAAAGAAAATAAATTAGCCTTATTTTGGCGATGGGAATGACACAGTCATGACAAAGTATTTGAAATCTAATCTTAAAGGTAATGAAATAATCAGTGAAACTTGATCCGTTGCCTATTTAAACCTCACTAGAAAGCTTGGGCACGCCTTATCGCTGCTCAGGGAAAAAGATACAGTACATTTAAAGTGAGTACAATCTTACATGTAGATGAGAAAGTTGTTACCCTTCTATTGTTTATCCATTCATTCTTTTCCTTTAGAGAGAGAGAGAGAGAGAGAGAGAGAGAGAGAGAGCATAATAAATCATTATGCGCATAATGGTTATATTTTTTTCATCATCACTCAAACAAAATCAGCAGCATCAACAGCATTGTCGTAGCTTCCATGAAACATTTGTCGACCAAATACTAGTTGCCATGACTAATTATATTAGTCACTAATTACCCCTTTTCGGGTGTGGTCTTTGCTTAGTGTCTTTTTCAACACAATTTGATCTTCGGATATGCCAGGGAGGAAAGCAGAGCCGAAGAGGAAGTGATCTATTTCCCGTAGTGCAACCTTCAGGTCTAGATTGTAAATGCTGGCTGAACAGGGTGACCCCAAGTTAACATGAGTCAGTGATCATCACCCCAATGTTATTGTCTTAATAATAGAACTTACTTTAATCCTGTCTGCTTAAAAAACTTAGTTGAAATTCGAGTATTGTGGTTTTGTGGTAACATGCAGCCAATATAACCACTAGTGGTTCTAATGTGGGCGAAAAACATGCAACATACAACACAACTGTCTTTATTTCTTCTGACTTACTATGCTATTAGTGTTATATAGAGGAAATTAATGCAATTTAAAAGACTCATTTACCAGTCTCACCAACATAAGAATGTGTATACCAGTATATCTATATTTTTCGACATGAATACTGCATATGTTGGATGGTGGGGTTGATAAATGGTACCGTGGCTTAACTTGAGTAACCCCTATTTCAGTGATCATATAGATTAGTCGTTTAGAAAGTAATTGACACGTACACATAAAAAAATCATAAGATTTTTTTTTCAACTGTTGACTTAATATCTACAACTACAGGCCTATCTCAGTCACAAGCTAGCTTATCACCAACATTTCTAAATGGTATGAAACAAGTCAAACTATTTACTATTCTACAACACTGCTATACCATTTGAAAATATTTTTATTTGAAACGCAATAAAAAAAAGTAGATTCTTGAAAATTGCCAAACACTTCGGACATTGACCTAAATGAAGACAACCACTAGCCAACAGTTGAATGTAAATATACTGAAGTAACTGGCCATAAGTGAACTTAAGTGTAATGCATTACATAGATATAAGATATCTATGCAAACGAATGTCATGGCAAAGTCAGCGGGTTTATAAAATTATGGACGTAATGAGAGATAATTACATAGCTCGCAATCTTTTAAAGACCAGGACCGAGATAATAAGGTTTCTTATTAGCTGTTTCTTGGATCGGGAGTCCTTCAGGGGATGTTATAACACCACGTTTGTTTATAGCAGAACAAGGGAAACCATATATCACCAGGGAATCGATTGTAATTGAACCCTTGTTATCATACAGTTATCCAGAGCCGAGATACAGTTCTTCGGGTTCGATTGTCTAAAACATCAAACGCATTGTAATAACTCCCTGATCGAGGTTTATCAAGGCATTTTCTCAAACAGTTTGATAATGCTACCGCCCTTCAAAAACACCGAGAATTTAATTATTTTTCTTAATCGCACATTTGGAAACTTGGAATGTTTTCTTCCATAGCGCACTACATGCACCGTTCAAAGTAGCTCAATTTATCCGAGAATCGCCGTTTGGATTTATAAGCAGTAGGTCCCTCTAAATAGAGAGTACCAAGTACGCCGATGGTAACATTCCGTCCAGCATCGACATATTTAAAAAAAAAAAAACGTTCGCACATAAATGTTTTGCCTAATTTATCGCAAAAAAAGTACGTAAATATAGGATTACAAAATCCCTACTGCAAGCCCTGACAATGTCAAACTTGAAACACTTTTCATGATACATACATTATAATCAACTTAGTAGGTTAGATATCAACACTGATTTTTGATTTTATCTACTGTAAAATAGATACGGAAAATGACATAGCAAAGAGACTATATCCTCTTGAAATAGATACAGTGCTGCCATACGGCAGTAACACTCCGTAAACATGTGGCATGATACCACACCCAGTCATATTATCCTGGCACTGGGCCAATCAATCTTGAACTACCCTTATATGCTGAGCGCCAAGTAAGGGAGCTATATATACCAGTAACAAAATTTAACTATATGAATGCCATCTTACTGAGATTAACCGTGATATTTGATCGGGATATCTTTTAAGGAATTTTGATGACAAATGAACAAGTTTAATACATAGCACGAGTATTAGGGTCACTACAGCTTAAGGTACAGTCCCTGTAATGGTTCCGCTACGTCTCGGACCTCTACCAAGAAAACCAAAGTATCCTTATAAAACATTAGGAAACCATTACAGGAACTTTACCTTAATGTAGATTTGAACACATATACTTACAAATTCTTTAACATCCGGGATCCCTTCAGTGTCCGTCGTCCAATTTTTCGTAATTTATTGAAACTTAAATCTCTGAAAATATAAAAAAGTATGTTACTGACATGCTATTACAATCATTGTCGTCATACAAAACAGCAATCATAACTAATGTATGGGAAACACACACACACGGCTGAGCGTACAGAATTTTCGCATGAAGTGGGATCCTCCTATTTGTTCTTTAAAACACATGCTTTGATGAAAAAAAATGGCACCATTATTTTGAGAATGAAGAAAACATAAGGTGCAGGCTCACATTTATTGCAGTTTTATTTTATTACTACTTTTCCCACTGCAGCAATTATTAAAAATATGTTTTAGCCACTTCAAAAACAACCCAGCCTACTCATTCACATGAACATCTCTTGAATATTTTTTGCCTCATATACGTTGCAGAGCTGTGCTTTCCGTTGTGGCACACAATGAACCAGTGATTAGGAATGACAATTAGACATATTAAGTCTAGTAATCGTGTATCTTGATAGCTGGCTTGAAGAAACTACGGCTGTCCTAACAACCAGACAGGCACGTGCAATTATGACAGTGAGGCGGCGCCAAGCGATTTGAACTCCATTCCCGTGCAGTTGAGAATTTAGAACAAGGTAATGATTTGGAAGATCCAACTGTTTTCGATCATCAAAGATTGTGTAATTATCGACATTCTCGTGGTAATGATCAGCCCCTTTGCCCGCAATTAGATCGCCAAATTGAATTATAAGTACAGAGAGACGTCACTTATTGCCTCGTACTACCGGAAGGTAAGTGGCCGTTTGTGCATATAACCAACAGGAGATGTGCTGGGGGGATCATACAACACTATGGTGTGTGTAAGTTTCTGAGGTGCTTCTTTTCGTTTTTATTTACTGATACCATACCCATGATCCCCTAATTTATATTTCTGGCTCACTATAAATCTGAAACTTTTCCGAACTTATCGCTTGTAAACCTTAAACTTTCATATTTATGATAAACATCCTTTTTTTAAATAAATAAATGTCCTAAATTTTTAAAATTCTTTTGTAATAATATTATATCAACTAAGTTATCATAAAACATAAACGGTAGAATGTATAAGAAATAAACTAAATTGCAGTTATAAGTAAGCTACCTTAAAAATAAACAATATTTGTTTAAAATTTAAATATTCAGGCATTTGTTAGTAAAACAAGAATAGTGAAGTATATCCCTATAAATATCTAAAAATAAGTTGTGCTTAGTCAGTTTGATAGAATTGACACCCGGCCACATATATGTACCGATTGATTCTAAAAGCGGAACTTTTATGTATGTTCAATGCTTATACTTAAAATTTGTAAATAAATGTTTCAGCATAATTAAAACAGCCATCCCAGAAACGAAGAAAAGACGAAGTGCCAAAAAAAGGATAAATAAATAGACATACAAGTCTATATTTCCTGCAGGACATAGGTCGGGTATTTATGTCCAATTAACGATACATCCAGAATATCTAAATCACCATGGCATTCGTTGGGTGTGACGTATAATTTAGAAAATCATATACATGACCACTGCTGACCCTTGACCGATGAGGGGAGGGGTGACCCTAACACCTGCAGGGAGAAAGACGTTAGTGGCTGGACACGACTGGACAGTAGCCATTTCTCATGACACGTGCATTACAACCCCCCATAATGGACATGCACTCATGACCAATTAGTGTCACTTGTATAACATGGGTGATTACGACACAAAAAAAAAATTGAAATCATTACATCTTATTTACGATAATTAATAATTTGGCATTTAGCAGTTGAAGTACGATCTCGACTATTTTTTTTCTCAAAACTTCCTTGGCACAGGTAAGTACTGTTTCATCTCAAGAACCGTTGAATGAATTAATATAAGTTGTAAAACTGTTTCCTAAGTTGTTTCAAAGAAAATTTAATTAACTAGCATCATAATTCACGGCAGTAGAGTAGGAAGCTATAAAACTATAATAAAATACCTAATTCAAACAGATATAATCATGAAAGTGTACATGTATAGCATACACGTTTCGGACATAAAAATGGCCGGACACTTCAGAGCAACATCGTGCTGAATGGCTTTTTACACGGTCATTCTTCAGTTTCACACAGACTTGTTGTGAAAAATACATGGGACCGCGGTTATCCATCATTTATGATTACACCTATCCAACTATCAAATACCAAGTTGAGACTCGTGATTAGTCTTCCACGACCCACAGGGGATCCGTGTAGTGTCCTCGTATGACGAACACTTCTCGGCGCTAGAGTAACAACTGGGTCCTAATTTGAGACTGCCTCAGTGACCCCTGTTTTGATGACCCTTTTCTACCCTTCCAATGTAATATTCGTAAATAAGGACTCGCTGTCTCCTGTGTTTAGTGACCATGAAATTTGGCTAAAAAATCTTCTTTTTTTTTTTCAGTTGTCAGATATCCAAAATAATCATACACTCATCAACTGCGACCTAAATGTTTGTGAAGATATATATTTACCACTCGCATTCAAAGGAAACCAATATACATGTACAACAAAAACAAGTGTGTAGTCTTTGAGTAAAACATTCATATAATAAAATATCAGCTTAACTTCTTATTTAGTGAACATCCTAAAACAACAGTCAGTGTATAGTGACTCCCTTTTGAAGGTCACTGTAGACAGTCTATACTGTAGATAGATAAAGGAATATATAGGAGTCTTTATTTCAGACACAGATCTGGTAGTTAGTGTATATACCAATGATTAAAACTGTATCAATCAATCAATCAAGCAAGCAAGCAAGCAAGCAATCAATCAATCAATCAAGCAATCAATCAATCAAATATGACTGTTCACAGATTCTCGACTGAACATGTTCGACATAGCATAATTATTACATTACCTCGCCATAAAATATTTCTTCGTGAAATACAAAACTACACATTAGTAATGATCATGAAAATGATATTTTAATCCAGTATCACAGCATGTATGTTCTTTTATTACTTTGCAAAAACATATTACCAAATGCCAAAGGCAGACAAACGAATGCTGCCAAATCTAATGTCTTATCATGGCAATAAACATGCGAATTGTGCCAATTGACATTATAAACCATATTGCTAATTCAAATATGCCAATACAAATTATTCAAGAATATTCTTATCGACATGATACCCGCAATTTCACTTTAATTTCGCCGGTTCTATGTTTAATTGCTTGTATAGGAGCAACTGGATATAGTTACAACGTACTGTTTATCGTTAAGGAATTTAGAAATGATTCCAGGGTCTTTTCTTCTAACCATAATGTAAACAATTAATTTTACTGAAGACAAGGTCGATGCGGTACACAAGTCTGTGCTGCCAGATTCACAGGAGCAAACAAATAAAACAATATCGGATACACTCGAACACATATTTTCTACATTCTTTTATTAAAGACTGGATTAAAGTCGGTATGGCGGAAATGCAGGCAGAAATTATAGCCGTTGTTAACCGTTATCTGTAAGTATCTAGTCTATGAATGACAGTTTGAGAGACCCGACGTCAAACATAAAATATCCGTAAAGTGATTAGGAAATGCCGATGCAAACAAAGATATTACTATTTAAGTCGCTCTGTCAGACTTGTCACCGAGTTACATCGGATGTATCAGCCACGCAACCACACTAGGAGAGAGCGCTCTCGCGAGCCAGGGTCGGTTAGAACGACAAAGGCCGATTACAAGCGCCATCGGGCAATTTCATGTACCAGTGGTGGAGCATAAAGCCCGGTTAGTTAGCCTCTTGGTGGGGTTAACCAGCCATACAGCTGGGCTTGTAATTGAATTAATTACTGATTCATTGCGCCAGGGAGGGCTGGGCATCAAAACAAGAATTCATCAGAAACGGCGACAGCGAGCAAAACACTGTAGCGAAAACTGCAGCAGACTTATTCACTGAAAGTTGAAAATTTAAAAAAAAAAAAATGTAAAAAGGGTCACTACTTGATAATGAGAAGAATCGGTCGACTTATACCCAACCACCTGCATTTAAATGATTGGACTAAATTAAATACCCCTAAAAAACAAAACAAAAGAAGACTGCGACAGATACATGTAGAGTATTCTATTCACGATAAAAAAAACACACATACATTAAGTATAAAGTATACGCTTCTTACAGAAACCCTCTGTTCAATTTATCACCGTTATTAGTTAAGGGGATAACGATAAAGCAAGAGAGGTGAACATTCATATCTCTCATGTGACATTGTCGGTTCTACAGCTGACGAGACCATCAAATGATTTATTGTTATGCACCCATGACTTTGTGCAAGTTGTCAATACAACATTGACGGTATACTTAATAATTACTATACCCCAAACCAGTGACAGTTTTCTAATAAATGATTAAACCATCATAACATTTCTCTTCGTTTATGGACCGAATATGATAAATTTAGTCATACATTGGTTGCTAACATCACGTCAGAGTTATTACTTCAAATAACATTTTGACTGAAAAATGCAATAAACACATATCCCAATGGATTTTAACGTAAGTCCATATTTATCACTCAAGTATATCACATTTTATTGAGTTTTAATCATTGTCTTTTACTTCCTACATTAAACCGTTTATGACAGGATCAAGAATATGGAAAGTTACATTTGTAGACCCTACCTCTGACAGAAAATTAAAAAAATATCTTGTGTTTCTGTGTGTAACAAATTATTCATACACATTTAAATACCTTAAAATTCACTGTTTTATTTTACGATATCAATAAATCAAGCACTGTATTATTTAGATCTAAATCTACCCATAGCAACTCCTATTCTTTAAAGCTAGCTATAAATTATTGACTGGACCGGGGGCTCTTTGTAAGGGGAGTAACATTTGACAGGAAGTACAAGGAGCCAAGCAGACATGCACTTCACTGCATAATTACCGTATTTATCTTTATGGTGATTGTTAGGGCACAGTTAATGGGGTATGGCGTGAAGCAGTTGACAACATGGGGCCCCAAACCACCTACATGATATCACGTGATTTACAGTCGCATGGCGACAGAGGCTGGCTGAAATTGATGTAGTGCAGAAGTAACTTAAGTTTATTGCATCTAATGTTTGAACACACGAAAATAAACACATAGCGTAAATTCAAGAAAATAAATAAACTTGAACATAATGTTGACTTATTGTGAAAAAGAAAAGATAAAAGAGAACCAATACTGAAAAATATTTACTTTATATTTTTGACGTTATTCGATCCCTTCCTTATCTAAGTTTTGAACTTGATTTCCGAGCAAGTCTTGAAACAAAGCAATAATGATGTCAGACAGGGCGATGTTGTGGTACCAGCCCTCCTTTTATCTAACACGACTGTCTCGTAGCCCAGACACAACAGAAACTGAGGAGCACCGAATGAACCTTGCCGGTCAAAACTTCATTGGCAGAGTTATCGTTCGCTACTCATCTATTTGGACCCTTGACAAACTTGAGATTTAAACATCCATCTTCAAAACAGAAAAACAGTCGAATATCTGATAAAATTTGTATTTTTAACGGCACTGAATTAGATTTTCATATCATTTCGATTTAGCAGATAGTTTCCGCCTCCGGTGAATATGTACCACCGGCACGTGTTACACTGAGTAGAACTTGGTAAAGCATATAGATGCACGTGCATAATATAGCAACTTATGTTTGCACTATAAATAAGGTATCTGTACTGTTTTGCATTTATACTTTTATAATTATATTGTATTTCCAGTAAATTCAAACAGAACTAGTAAGTGTATGTAGATAGCAAACCTGCATGAAATATATCTAGTTCAGACACATTTTCAAGAACTAAAAAGAACCATGTTGACAAAGTACCCACATTCTTCCAGCCAACAAAGTAGTCTATGTACAATCTACACAATGAGAATTCTAGCAAAGTTAAGACACATTTATCAGCTAGACCGACACTTTGCATTAAGATGTCGCCAGTTTGGAGGTCCACAGGGAGCACCAGTTTTTATTCGGTTCGGTATAATCTGATTTAATGACAGAAATCGCTGAAAATCGATGGTCGTGCTGGTCCAAACTGTTTTTAATCAGGGAGAGACAAATTATTACGAACTATTTTGCTGTAAAAGGCAGACGGCATTAACAGACGGTAAACTGGTTCTTAAGCTTTTTAATCACACATAGCTCGAGGAATAAAGAAGTAAACTAAACTTTACGATCTGACATATTGTTTTAATATATTCATACGGAATATGGATATACGAAAAGGCTGAACGACGGGATAATCTCAAAGACCCTCTCTAATAACTTTAAGCGATTAAGTTGCACGAATATGAAACAATCAGTAACAAATTATACGGGGAGAAGTATCGGTAAACTTTGCTTTTTTACAACCGCCGTTAAATCGAAATACTCTCGTATTAAAAATTAAAAGGTGGATGCGAGTGAATATAAATTATGGGCGTATAAGTGTTCCAGCCATCTTACTATCAAAAGCAACTCCCCCAAATTTGATTACATCAACAGACCTACATCCCGTGACATCAGGGATCGTTTGCGGCTGAGGTCTCTGATCATCCCGTCGCTAACAAGCATCGGCCACAACACACACACCCGCCCTTATCGCACCAACATCGCGATATGAGATTATATCGCGATCATATCGCAAACAATATATCGTGTAACTAGCAGGAAACCGGGGTGGTTTGTATCACAATAGTTAGATAACGCTCGTCAGAATTATGGAAACAGGTCTAATCTGTATATATTCATATCCCAACATCCGGGTCTCGTACCTCAAAGCCCGAAGCTCGTGTCCAAGATATTGCGGAATTAATTCAGTACTGCACGACCTGGTTCTCGGGAGACAGCACTTAAACACTTGTCAAGATTAGGCTAATATAAGTAAGTGATACATAGGTTAGAGTGTCAGTAGAGATACGTCTGTAACAGCCCTTACATTTTACCAGATTCTTGTTATAATTTATCATCTTTATTTTCCTATGGTTAATACTTTAAAATAGCCATTGTTTTCATGATAAAATATTTTAATTCGAATTAATTTCACTGCAGTAAACTAAGGTACTGAATGTTGGATGGCCACAGAAATGCCTCACTTAGTTTCTTGGTGTGACTTGTCCAGTCTTACTTGATATTTTGCAAGAAAATTATAGCAAGTTTCTGGGCACAATGTACAAATTCTGTCATGTCTTGCTTAAACAACACAAAACTAATTAAAATTTTTTTTTTTTTTTTTTTTTTTTTTTTTTTTTTTTAAATATGAATTTTTACTCTTGTGCTGTGTGCATGTTAATTTGCTTAAATGATGTAATTTTGTGATTTATTTATAGTGCTGGATTACATATGTTTTGTTTATATGTATTTGCTTAGTTATTATGATTTCTATGCCATTACTTGCTTCAACACAAAAAGAATAAGAGTAGGTTGCTGCTGCTTCTTCTTTTATTGGCTATGCTGTTTTGTATCCGTCTGTTGTGCATGCTGAGTTTGATTATTCATAATTAAGTTTGCGATATATTCATAGTTTTGTGATTACATGTGTTTTGTATATTTGTGTTTGTCTATATGCTTTCTATGTTTTGTTTCTAACTCCATAACATAAGCCTTGTATTTCGTTTCGACAAGGTTTATCTCAAATGTGGTGTTTAGCAATATACATTTACACTTACATTTACATTTTAGTAAATTCACGTTTCATGGCCCGGGGATTAAATGGATTTATGCCCAATTGCCTAAATACATCTGCCTTCCCCTCTTCAAAACTTAAGCCATTCATATAATATTTTGAATAGTTTCTCTATCTTCGCCCCTTATTTTTATCAATTTTAGTCTGAGTATTTTTCTATTATCCCTTTAATTGTGTCACAATTAACGTTATAAACGTATATAAATGATAGGTATTATTCTCTAATCTTTATTCATTCTTATCGTTATATTGGATGGTATATAATAATTCATGTAAGCAAGTAGTATTGTAGTAACTAGTTGTATGTCAGTTAGCTGTATATACATGTACATATCAATATATAGGTAGTTTTTCGATTTGTTTGTGCTTGATGTTTGTATCACATGTTTGTGCTTCATGTTTATATCAATGTTTATAATCTTCAATATTGGAGGAAATAAAGATATATATTGTATCAAATCATTACCTAAATAATCGGTGTCGGTAACACCGTTATCATCACGGTATGCGTAATGCTGCGATATTGTTTGTGTTGTCGTGCAAGAAGCGTGCATAAACAGACACGTGATAACATTTCTCTATTTTAATCTGAAGAAGATTTACAGAAAACCAATGAATATCTGGCCATGAAAGCTGTTCCAACAAGAACTTAAAAATTAACACCAAATCCAAATTGAGAGATGTAACTTCATTGCTTAATCAACAATTTAATGATCAAAGAAGTCAATGACTTATGTAAACACAGATTCGTGAAATACAAACAAAAGAGATACATGTACATGCTCCATCGAAGATTGTAAAAATAATACTCTTTGCTCTAAAACTCCTCGACCTGGGGTCAATTTTTTTTCAATGTTGAATTATTCTAAATGCGCTTAATTGAAAGAAAAGTGGTAAACCATACTAGACCTATATCATTAGCGGGTCGCACAACCCCTAATTACATCGCCCGTCACCGCACGTAACTGGGATATTAAACGACATTGAACGCTGACCCGATCTCCTGGTAACAAAACCACGGGGCTAGGCCAGTCACCGGGGATTTCTGCTACAGTAGGCAGAAACAATAAGAACGCTTCCTTCAGGTGACATAGTCAGCTTACAGGACAAAACCGAGGTATGGTGGAGATCAGGTAGCAACATCGAGTTGACCTGTTCAACTAATAAAGATCGAAATTTGATTTTTTTATTCTTAAGGTTGAACATAACGGCGCGTTATATAGCGTCTAATTGTGTGATCAGATAAACGGACAAAGATAATGACGAAATTTTCTGTTAGCATATCCAACGTGGAAATGTTGTTCTATCATCAGCGTTTGTCCTTTTAATTTTCTTTTTGTATGAACTAAGATAAAATATAACAGGCTAATTGTTACAACGTATAGTACTTTTTTTAATTATGTTACATAATTCTTTAACATAAACGTTATTTCAAAACCCTCAAATAACACACACAAATTCCCATGATACTTTCTTTCATTGCTTTAATCATGTGCCACCCTATAAGTTATTTTTTCCTTTCAGAATTTTTTTTCATATCCTATTTGTAAGGTTTTGTCAAGACTTTTGTTCAGTTTGACACACTAGAGAGCGCCTGACCGATCAAGCGAGCAGCGTGCAGTGATGGATAAGCGTCTCATAATCCCGATTAATGACGATGTCAGCGCCATCCGACGTTTTATCTGATGTCGTAACTTTCATCTCATGTCATTTTCACAAATTCAATGTCGTCTTTACTTGATCGTAATTACGGATAATATATATGAGAACCACGGATGTCTACATTGTATGTGGTTTATCAACATTACAGCGGTAATGAATCGAATCTAATACTTCAATACGGGCAGGAGCATGACGAACACCAGAAGAGTAAGTCGTTAACTTAACTACTGTTAATGAAAAGTATATTCACTTTAAAAGAAAACCTGCTTTGCACGAATGCTACGTTGCTGGTGAAACGAAATGATCATACAGGAATGTATGGAAAACCAGGTCGCGGCAGAGTCTACAAGTGGTCCCTAGTCTGTGAAGCAAGTGAACCATCTATTTGTTACATAATTATGGCAAGTAGATCGCTATCAATCTGGTTTATCATCCTCTGTAACACATGGTAGCAAGAAAAATACAATAAATCTGGCATAAATTGGTCCCAGAGAAACTCTAGCCGTGTGGTTCTCCTGCCGTAACATCCGATACTGCACTTGAATACGTCAGGTGCGACCCGAGGGTCGAAATTTCTACCACCCACTGTAATCATTCAAGGTAGATTTAAAAGCAAGACTCACGAGGATGGTCCAACAGTCTGTCATTCAGTAACTCCATAAAGTCAACATAACTAAAGAAGCACTCTTTCAAACTATGTAGTGGAAAATAGCTCATTATATAGAAAATAAAAGGAGTAGAAACAAATAAATCTGACGCGAGGAACGCCGTTTGGAATATAATATATTTTTATGTGAATTTCGCGTACATTTACTGATATGATCCTAGCGTTAGGTGATATTTTTTACAAATTGATAAATGAGGTTATCCTGGAATATCTAACTAAAACCATGCATCATCTACTGCCATACATCTATCACCATAAAGCGGGACAATTTAACACCAAAATGGGAATCTGTTTTACTTCAGTAAAACTAGTCACACGTTTTGAATTTCCGTCAAAAGTAAGATAACTATAGCTTGTGAAACTAACTTTGTCACTTGATCAGAGTTGCTTACAAGCCGCTGAACCTGTAGAAAAATGTCAATAGTATGTATAGAGCGGAGACCGGGTCTATGACGCTATGCTTCCAAGAAGGACAAACAATATAGTTTCGTTTTAGCATAACAATGACTCTATCAATTTAAACAAGCATTGCACTCTCCACGTTGATTCCAATCCTATTTTAAACTTAAACTATGCTTGGTATTCCAAATCTTTGGCTACCGCAGCAATCTAATTAATATCAAAAACAATCAAAACGTCGAAATTCTTAGATCTTAGATACTGATAATTAGAGCATGGTACGTGAAAAATTAAAGACGAAACAATTCGATAACAATGAGGTCTAGTGAACCAATAAAAAAGTTTTTTGAGGGTATTACTGGAATGTTAATGTTTCAAATCAGTATTTGTTTATATTCGGTTGTAGCAAATACGCATGATAAGAAACTTTGAAGCCAACTAAACACCTGCTTTCCAAACCGACACAGAGAATGTGAATGTAAACAAATTCACGAAAACTCAGCATGAACTTCACACTCAACATTTTTTGTCCCATGTTTGGCAGAGGCTGGCAATCATTAGCCTCTTATTGTATAGCTTGGCACACCTTCAGAACCCGTCTTTAATCCACCAACATACTGTCATTAGCAGTAACCAATACAAGTACATGCGCCTTGATTAAACAGACGTTTGTTGTGTATAATGATAAATACGGCTATTTCATAAATATGATAAATACGCTTAATCACGCTAATAAAAACATTCGAAGCTTCTATCATCAATACCAAAACTAATAAGTGTTACCAAAAAAGAAAACTCTGCATTCAAATATGAGTATACAGTTTTCAAAAGCATTAAATTATATGTCAAACATTGAGATTACTAAGTGGTACATCTGTCGAAAAAAAAAAAAAAACGTAACCGTGCATACAATTACTTTTAAAATTTCACAAATAGGTCAAACCTAGGCGTACAACAAACCTTCATTTGCCAAATTACATATATTAAATACTTTGCTTCTCTTAAACGTAAAACACCCGGGCAACTCTCTTTGCATACAGTTTCACAATTTAGGGGGAGAAATGCAATTCCCCGAGATTTTGCAAACTATAAATGAGTTACGTCAATTAGCCTTTCTCTAATTCCCAACATGATAAATCTGCATGGGCGTTCACGATTGTAATGTGACTGTTGATGCAGCGTATTGTTCTCGATAGGACTTTAATTGTGCTCTAAACTGTTTCAAGAATCCTTAACGACAAAACATCAAGCTGTCTAGGTGTCTCACAAGAAGACGGGGACATCTGAGAGCCTTACCAAATCATTTGCTTCGATGATTGGCTGTGAGAAACACTCCGAGGCTGATCACTTACCTTTATTGCTATTGTAAGTGAGCTTTCTTTGAGATCAAGTATTGCCTGTTCTGATACTTAGACGACAGTCTCCAGTGAAATATAAATCTTGTAATTAACGATTTAATGTAGGATGTTAGAATACAGAAGGTTTCCTACCAAAATTGCCCGTCTTTTTTTTTTTAATATTAAATCTGGATCCTAATTTTGACAAATAAATTTTGTTGCAAGTGCTTGAAGCCATCAAAGAATAAAAGTTGGATACGATTTATAATAAGGGGGAGAGAGAGGGGGAGGGGGCAACGTAAATTCATGATTTAATGAAAACTGTAAATCCAGTGTTCTTAAAGTGCAACATCTAAGCCATTTTACATGAGTCGTAATAAAAAAGTAACTTGTTTCCACTAACCCGATCGACCCTAGTTTTTTGTACCGACCCTAGACTTTTTTTTTCGTACTTTTCGGGCTATTACGGTTGGAAAACGCTGTTTTTTCGTCAAAAGGTAAAAAATGGAAAAAGTTAAAAGGTTTAGCCGACCTACTGACCCTGTTGTTGTTTTTTTTCTTCGGAAATATTAGTGGAAACAAACAACTTTTTTCTCGCCTGAGTGACAACGCGGAGTTTACACACCAAAGCGTTTTGTTACGTAATAAACAACGATTGGTAACTGTAATCAGAGCCAGAAACTTTAATAATTGATGAAGCAACTCTTGCTATCAGCTCCAGTTCGTTATGTCTTCACACTAGATCACGATTAAAAGTTATTATATTTTTCAGCCAGTAACCATTTTCTGATGATTCCCTCACAGATAGTGTTAGATGGTTGTCGAATAATGTTTCGCCATTTTCTCCCTATTTATTTCTCCTAAGATCTGTGTTTCGACGAGGTACTTAGGAATCCCTAAGGAGCATGAGTGATTCTATGCCATTTCAGAGTGCTAAGTGAAGTAGAACGTTACAAGGACTGCGGCTCTTGAACTAAAGGTACCTATAAGTAAAGTGGCTCATGGTTGGCTGGTCAAGAGAAAACAGCCGTGTGGTCATATCATCTGAAGCACCCTGCAATACGGAGGCCTGCAGCTGATGAGTTTCGGCACCATGACGCCAGACACCATGACAAAACTTCAGGATCACAGATTTTACATATGCACTCACTAGAGCCGTTGGGACCGCAACTTGGTAAAATGAAGTCAAATGTTATCTATCAGATATCGATATCATTCACGGTCCTTGTGATCCATTTATTAGATGGTGCATTTTACCTTGTTGCATCACTTACATACGGAAGTTTCAATACAGTCAATTAACGTTTATTGCATTTTGATATTTACTGCAAATTAACTGACTAAAATCTTAAAACCAATAAAGAGGGGGTTTCACGTCATGAAAGTTTTCCCGCTTGATTTTATCAATATGATGAACATATGCGAGAAGAACAGTATTACACTGATATCAGTAATCAACTAATTGCACTGGATTACACTGTGACGGCATCTAGATGGTGTATTGTTTTGAATACGTTTAAAATGTTAAAGTAAAAAATTCTATCCAGTAGTGACCACTTATGATCATTACGTGAGTACCAATGTAGCGGTGATAAACATGGCTTAATACCCTTGAACACGGAACTACATTTTCCTATCAGTGACCATCCACAAGATACCGGAATAAAGCGGATGGTAAATAAGATAGCGCCTGCAGTCTGCAACTGCCTGCAGACCCGTGCCTTAACTGCTTAAACTTCCCAAATCAGATTTTCATCATGAAAAACTTCACATGCCAGCTTGTAAATCTGACATAGAATCCTATTTCCGTAGTCACATATTTAAACATGGGCGATCATATTTGACACTTGACTTTCGTCTCTAAGACATCAAACCTAGGCTCTGTACACATGTTAAATATATTAAAGTGTAATGTCAAAGAAACTCTTTGTCTACCGTTCATGGGTTATACGTTTCCACACCGTAAACAAAGTTTGCTAACGTTTGTGACCCATTTAAACTTTTTTCACATGCTAAGATTTTCGACTGGAGAACAAATTGGAATAACAGATTGCCAGTGGAAAGTGTAAGAACAGCTAACAGTTATAAAAACTAAGACGGAAAATAGAACACATAACTGACTTTCAACATGCTTTACATATTCTTAATTGAGTTTGTCATTTTTAGAACCTTTAAATAAGAATGTTCACAAATAACAGGTAGACTAAGACAAATAGGGAAAACTAAAACATTCGAAATATTTAATATATAATTAAAACGAACATGTTTCGAATTCATTTAATTCTTTGAAAAGGGGAGGAAAAGAAAATCAATATTAAACTGAAAGTGATATCCTTGAATGAAAATATAAGTGCATAAGCAGCTGTTATAACATAATAAACCCATAGAAATAGACTATTTCATCACATTTCAATGATTAAAAGTTTCAATGCACGTTTGAACATCTGGAATTTAGGGCGAGAGAAAAATCAGAAAGCAAAATGTACTCTTTTCGTAGTAAGAAACATGATATCAAAACATATTAGCGTTTATTGCGTTTTTATCATTTTGTTAATGCCTGAAGAAAATGGATATAAAAGTATTTTCTGATTAGTTTATAATACATTATCGGTACGTGTGGGGTTATGAAAATGACTATTTTTTCTACTTCATTTACTCGAGTAATTCACTTCATATCAAAGGATTCAGAAAATAGCATCACTACACAAAAGTCCTTGTGCTCTGAAGTATAATGATTTTGCTAACCAATGTCTTTTGGAATGTTTTTTTTTTTTGCTTTCACTTGTCATTAATGGACTTTTCATAAAAATATAATCTGCAATACGAAAAGTGAATTGATATCAAACTTGAGTCATCACTAAAAAAGACACATACCTATAAAATACAGAAATTAGACTTATTTGTATTCAGTTTAGTGTCCCACCGACATGATTTCAGTTGTTTTGCTGCGCACAGTAATTTAAATCCCAAGATTTTTTTTTTCAATCGGTCAGAGAAAAAGAGTTTATTTATTTATTTATTTATTTATTTATTTATTTATTTATAATTCATGACAATGCGTTGTGTGACAAAATAATGACTGTTTCACCCTCCCTCTTTCATAACCATTGATTTGTATGTATACAACATTTGTTTTTGAATCGTGTTACTATTCTAAATTGGTATTAGAGTAGATCTGAAATAGACATTACATACTTTGTGAAGTGCTACAATCTGAAATATATATTACATACTTTGTGAATGTACTACAATCTGAAATAGACATTGCATACTTTGTGAATGTACTATAATCTGAAATAGACATTACATACTTTGTGAATATACTATAATCTGAAAAAGACATTACATACTTTGTGAATGTACTATAATCTGAAATAGACATTACATACTTTGTGAATATACTATAATCTGAAAAAGACATTACACATTACATACTTTGTGAATATACTATAATCTGAAAAAGACATTACATACTTTGTGAATGTACTATAATCTGAAATAGACATTACATACTTTGTGAATATACTATAATCTGAAAAAGACATTACATACTTTGTGAATATACTATAATCTGAAAAAGACATTACATACTTTATGAATGTACTATAATCTGAAAAAGACATTACATACTTTGTGAATATACTATAATCTGAAAAAGACATTACATACTTTGTGAATATACTATAATCTGAAAAAGACATTACATACTTTGTGAATGTACTACAATCTGAAATAGACATTACATACTTTGTGAATGTACCACAATCTGAAATAGACATTACATACTTTGTGATATACAATCAGGTGACAAGACTGACATTCTGGATTTCAATTCAATTCCCTCCAAGGGGTTCTCTTCCAAAGAGCACTGATCCTAACCTGAAGAGGAGCATTAAATGCTACATGTGCATGAACTTGATTTTGCAATCAACACGCAAGAAACAAGCCTGAAGCAGGGTCGTTCAATTAACTTGTGCATCCCATTTACTTGTTGGTTTATAGGGGTCGACGTTGGTATATAGCCCGAGCCTAATGAGATCCTAAGTGGATTTCTCATGAACTGGTTTTCATCTTCAACAAAAATGAAAATTTTACACTGAATGTAAAACTTTTAACACTATGTCTGATTAAACATCAAGATATAATAACAACTCATTATAAATATATAAAAGATATTCAAATAAGTGAGAAATTTATGTCATTTTCCGAGCATGTTTATCAATTCATTGAAAGAGCTTGATAATATTTATGCTTTAACAAGAGTCTCTTTAATTTGCTATGTGCCAGAACAGAATACCTTGTGGCACATGGTCTATATGACATACTTGCTGAGTGAATCAAAACGTTATGCGTGTCGATACACTGATCTTCGTTAAATCTTTGCACCTATTGAACAGTTGACACAGGGATGGTTCTGCACTTGGTATATGTCTGAATGCTTTTCATCTTTCAAGTCATACTTTAACATTAACTTGTAGACTCCATGCTTCTTTTATCAATAATCTACATTAATTTTAGCAAAGACTAAACTAATTTTACAAATGCTGTTTGTAATTTCGTCGTTTGAGGACCTTTGTCTACATTAGGCATCACTGCGGTATCACACGGGAGACACGTGGAATGATACCACATCCAATCACAGGCCTACCTTTATGAGTTTCAAAATTTGATTGAGGGCAATTTTCTGGAGCTGTAGGCAACACCAACTATGATAACCAATCCGCAAATTGATTCGAAATGTAGCAGGATCCCCTATTACAAATATATGTCGACCGATATCAATATATGTCGACCGATATCAATATATGTCGACCGATATCAATATATGTCGTATATGTCGACCGATATCAATACATGTCGACCGATATCAATATATAATTTTGTCCTTATCCCTTCAATACTTTAAGGTTTCTCCGTACACTGGTTTACAAATGGCCATCTAGATGTTTGTAAATCTGTTTAAATCTGAGGCAAACAAGTCTTATACACACATTATTTTGATCCTTCGGGAGATCATACATCGTTTACTAAACCCCAACTTCCGTTTGCCAGGGTGTTGATAAGAGGCCAGGGGGTAGAGCCACTGTCGATTGCCTCATTATATTGTTCGGAGCCCATCGTTAATCCATATAATCGTTTTATTGGTGTATTCCGAACGGTTTTATGGCCCTCACCACTCTCATGGACCGAGTGGGGATATATCAAAACTTCTGATGTACCACGAAGATATATTTCATATCATCTTTAATCACCATTATATGTCTTCAAATATTAAATAGATTGAGGCCAACATTCACAAAGACTTCAAACCATTAAAACAAACTACTGACGTCGGTTGCTCCAGTCGAGTTTTTTTCTTAATGCCAGATATTTGTCACCAGTGAAGACCACGCTAAACTAAATAATACAACATGTTACCATTACTGCCAAAACATTATACCAGAAGATTACACGAAGTATTTACCATTCAAGTCACGAACTTTGAGGGAATTTCATGCTTAGTTTAACACCTCACTGTAACTCAAGGGAAAAGACATAAAAGAAATCTGTTACACACTTATTTTTGAAAAAAAAAAAAAACAAAAAACAAAAAACGAACCAAAAACAATAACCGAGCACGTGACTTCAAACTGGCTGATCTAATTAATCAAAACAACCAATAAATGTCATCTATCTTTCATCGCCACATACTCTCATCTTCTTGAACGTCTATATACCGGTATATTTAAATATTCAAATAGCAAATTAAATCATGTTCACAAATAGTGTAAGGTATTAAAGTAATACTCAAAGAAATGGGAAAGAAATAAATTAAGATAATATGAAACTCGCAAAAAGCTTCCGTGGAAGAAATAAAAGCGAATCTCTAGTTGTGCATGACAACTCAGAATATCAAGTGCATGCCCTCACAAGATTCGGGGCCCGTCTTCAGTGCATACTCTTGTTCATTCAGACACATCTATTGGCCAGGTATTATATTTCAATCTCGACCTCAATGAAAGATAAGCAAGGTAAGCCAGTAGGTTTCAGGATGATGAAATCCGACCTAGCTTCGCGTCGGGTTCGCACCGCTACTGAAATCTAGCCTCCGCAACAGGAGAGGAGAACGAGGAACATGCTTTTATGAGGAAGGTCAGTGTCGAGCAGACGCTTTCAACTGCAGTGATTGTATTGTGCGAAGGGTCAGAGCATGCGGCTACCCGATCCCAAACTAAATTCCGTTTCTTTTCAACATGTTTCAAAATTATGAAAGGTGAACAATTTTAAACGTCTGCGTTAGATTAAACACATGATGTTATTACAGGAAAACGATCTCATTTGAAGCGGTTTGACAGACAACTTATATCAGAACTCAATCTCCTATTTGAGGTAACGTATCCCCTATGGTATGCCCATTTACATAGCCCTCATCTGATTATTCATTTAAAAGTAATATCATAAGCATGTGACATAATCTGAATTAACGTTGATGTGCAATATATACATTTTAATGAAATGAAGTTATAGAAAAGAAATCATACAATAATGTTTAGGGTAGCCTAGAAATAATTGCGTTGCCTTTCTATTTTTGTAAATTAATAAATGTTTCTTCAACTTTGCTTTGGGTTCCAATAAATCTGATACACACCAATTATATATTAAGTGAACGTTTGATAATGTTAAAAAAAAGGAAGGGGGCCGCCGTGGCCGAGCGGTTACAGTCGTGGACTACAAATCTCTCAGCCCCTCACCGCTGTGGGTTCGAATCCCGGTAGGGACTTCGGATTTTTCATGTGAGGAAGCCTTCCAGATGGCTTGCGGTAGGTCGGTGGTTCTACCCGGGTACCTCTGTACTCCTCCACCTGTAATTAGCTGGACGTCGCTATATGATTGAAATACTATCGCAGCTACGGAAAACTCCAATACAATACAATACATTAAAACAAAGGAAACTAGCAAAAAACGAAAATGTACCTAAATTTTTTTAGTTTGAGATATTGTTACACAGCATTCACGAATTTCGCAGCTATGGTGTAAGGCAATAAACTTGAATTAAATAATTAGAGAAAAAAAAGCCAGTATATGGTTCAGCTGGACAGTCAAGCTGTACGTAAGAGCGTGACGAACTTTTCCAACTATACTAATCAAACCACTCTATGACTCATACGATTTTCTATAAACTTATTATTTTTCTAGAAAAAAAAATTTATTTTGCTTTTTTTATTTAAAAAAATCACACTGAATGAGTCACTATTAAATACTGCCCTTGGGCAGACTATCTTAAGATAAAATCTTTGACATTAATAATACATAGCAAAATGCTCGTATCAACAATCGGGCTAAATCTCTGTGTTTTCTCCACGAAATAAACACTTATTCATCTGTAAGGAATCCTGATATAACACTGAAGTGAGCAAGGAATCAAGAAACTCAACAAAAACGTTCAGACTGCTTATTTGTACTGGGTCTAGACCAAAGCGGTGTTAATAACAAAACAAATGTTTAGTGTTTATAGATTAACACTCGACTGACACATCCGTCCTACATTTTATTTACTAGATTCAATATTTTCTTAGTGCATACACTTTATCTGACCAGCTTTTATTCCGGTACAGTCTAAACATCTTATCTAATATACTATTTACATATCATCATCGTCCCTTAATAGCTTATATATACACGCTTACTTAAATGAATAACACAAAATAACAACTTCCTATTTGATTTGCCGAAAGGGTAAAGAAACAGGTGCTTCTTTTCTAGAAATACATCTTGGAGTGGTTATCCTGTCTGGCGGCATTTACCTATATTCCAATGTAATTAAATAAGCATCTCACCGGAAAAAAACTGAATACCAGCGAACTTTTATCGACCACGTCACAAGCGGCATTCAGTATCGATATTTACCAAAAACGGCAAAAATAAAAAAGAGTTTACAAAATTATCTTGTTTTTGATTTTGAATCAATACTAGAAAATTAAAAATTAAAAATAATTACCGCGAGTGATCTAAGACTGCACCACCTGTCTACTACATCAACAGTGATAAAGACGTTACGTTAGATTGGGATATTAGTCAACATTAGTTTTCGCATCGATCAGTTTAACATAACTGAATCAGTAATTAATTTTACAATAATGACCTTAAATATCTTTTTTTTATTCATAATTTATTTGAACTGCTGGAGAACAAAATAACTGCCGACTATATTTTTCCTCAGACAAGTAAACACGCTTTTGTTAGAAATCTTGTCGTTTTTCACTACAAAGAAAACTAATCGTGTAAAGATGAGTCGCTTTATTGACTGAGGTGTTGAGACGTTTCATTTAAGAGATAAACTTATCCTCCCCTTGATACTTTGATCTCTTCCGCTACATTTTCACATGGAAACATCGGCTGTGAACGCTATAATGTAGTACACAATGATACCCCTCTCAACTCATGTCATTCAAATCGATTTGGCTTAAAACACCACACCAAATTTTATCGTGAAAGACACTGTCCTCACTCCTACATGACTTCAAAATCCCATTCTACCTACACCGTCTTCTATTAGAAGCCACACAGAAAGGATACGTGTAAATATGACAAAATGCATATCGCGTAACTGCCTTCTTCATTCCACAAATTGCATATGTTTTGTTTAATTGTGAAAAGTGTGGACCTACAACGGAGCGTTATGTACCGAGTTTAATTTGTTAACTTAGGTGAAAATGACGAAATCTTGGACAACTGATCGTCATACTCAGAAGAATTCTCGAATTGATCAATCATTACGGGATATCGACATATCTCCTGTCAACCGACTCCGCCACTTCATTATCAATATGAACTACTTCCCGGCCGTTATTAAGCACCTTGCGTTAATGCATGCTGTCATACTGCGGAGCACTGAGCCCCGGTTGTGTGCCGAACATTCCAGCACTGCTGGTAGGACACTGGGCCTCCTGCTCAACTACAAGGAATCACACGATAATGGCAAATACAGAGGGCAGACCGGGTCATTAGAGCAATTCAAAAGCAATTAGTCACCTACTGTCGCCCTCCATGAGGGATCAACCGGATTTGGCAAAGGATTAACGTGTTGAGTCTATTTTATTATTTTATCAAACTCTGAATGAAGCCACTGTGAAACTGCATTAGATAGTGCATGTATGTCACCTTACGACTAATGTTTGAACTATTCTTAACTCTGGTACTGGCAGAGACCAACCCTGCTATGTAATCGGATACCTCGGTACTTTAGGGAGGTACTATTACTCTCATTACTCATCCCAATATAATGACTAAGTCCATATACTGCTCCTTACAACGCTGCCAAAAGGAATAAATTGTTTTAAAGAACCTGATAAAGCCCTTAGTACCACAGAGCAGTCTGGGATAGACTGTAATAACCCTCATTACTAGATGGCGTGTACTTCTTGAATCTCTAATAAACCCCGTTAATGGCTAAACGGGTATTAAAGAAGTGTTAGCAAGAAAACACGTCTACAGTGATCACAAATAAGCGTACATTTTAGTGACTTTGATACCTTAAGTATTTGTTTAAAAAGATTTAAAAGGTGTCACAAAAAAGTCATGTATTAATATGCATGTACTATGTAAAAACAATGAGGTAATTTTGTTTTCACGTCAAATTGATCATGGATACAGTTGCAGCTATGTGTTTTACAAGACAGTTACTCTCTATAAATTGTGTTTTGAGTGTCCTTAAACTTTTATAAACTCATCTTCCAGTTTTATAGTCGCATAATTACTATGATCGCGAATCTGTCCTTTATTCTCATCTACATCGCCGGACGCTTGTCAACTCTGCTGGCTCAATGACGACATTTATGAGCAGTCAGAGCTCCGCCCCTTTCTCCTGTGTAATTTATTCACCCACAAGTATCTTCGTAACTCGTTTTACAACACAATGAAACAACATTCGATACTCCATATACTTATACGATTATGAAGAACCAAAATAACGACTATTTTATCATCAAGAAGACCCTCGCGTGACCTTTCACCTTCTATCCACGTGATGATTTAATTATCTCTAATGTATGCGAGATATCCGTATGTTTGAATTCTCCTCACGACCCGAAAATAAATGAAACAAGTTATATCTGACATATATAGCTAATAACAGGGAGATCTCACAATGGACTTCGCATACCTCCAATCACTTCACATATAAGCATTTTCCCATGGTGTCAAAGGGCAAGCAAACACACACGGGCACCACTTGTGGGGCTCCGTACAAAAGAGGATAGGTTGGTAATGAAAACGTCTCGATTTTAAGTTGGATATCCAGATACCCATAAAACCACATTGGAGCGCGTTAGCGCCCATCAGTTTCAGATTTGTCAAACATTACGATCGTAAAAACATGAAATGCTTCAGAAACCTGTATCATTGCTCTTTCACACCCCTTTTTATACTCTTTATATCTAGAAAAGTGCAGTGCATTGTGCATTTTTCTCTGTATCCGCAAATAACCCATGACTGGATATGTAATATAAAGTTGTCGGAAACCAGACGAGTCAAATATGAAAACTTATTTTTTCATATATTCTATTTTTGCAATAATCCAGGGTTTTCTTAATCATAATTTAGAGACCAAGGACTCCATTTTTCGGGCAAATCATTCCTGTCTAACTGAGCAAGCCCCTAGGTTGATAAATGGGAGAACGTTTGGGCAAATCCTTGTCTAAGACTCTAATATCCAGAATCCTCGCTACAGTATCAAACAGACATGAGAAATTAAAATGTGAAATCCTTTTGAAAAAATCCCATGCCCCAATGTTCCCCCACTGCCCCACCCAGCATCCTGGTTACTTACCCATCAGATTGTTGGACCATCTCTCCCATGACAGGCAACCCCATATGACATACCATTCAATAATAGGGAAGATACTATACACTCTTGCGGTCATAAAATAAGCCCCTTCTAACCTTAATTTATCGAGCCCGAACAGACCGACATGAAAATATATAGCTTTAATACACTCCCAGTCAGAATATTAACTGACAATCTATCTGCTTTTGACAGAAAATATATCACAAAAAATGACATTTATCCTATCAATAAAGAATTTTAATTCTTTCGTATCTAGATGACAAATAAGTTGCTGCAGACCTTTTCACAAAAAGACATAATCTGATTTCACAGATTCAAAGATAATACAAGACTCCATTTCAACGACTGTTACTTATAGTTTGATGATATATAAAAAATTTGAAGAGTCTAATGCGATTTTGATTGTTGGCAATGGCAGTATGCTGTTTTCTTTATAGAAATTTATTAAGAGAGGTAATCAAGCTGCCCTCTGTGAAATATTTCAAATTCTGATATTTGAGAGGCAATACTTTATAAACGGATCAAGACTCGAATTACACAATGTCACCGTGTGTAATAATTCCAACAATACAGTGTAGATACGGGTTGTATGTCCTAGATCATCACATAACGATGGTGTTTCCCGATTTTGTGATGGTAATAAACACATCGTCAAAGGATAATTGACTAGACTGTTAATCCACCGAAACTTCAATGCGAAGCTCGTGGATTGTTAATATTTACCTGTCCACAAAACCAACTATAACCGTGAAAATACTCACCGTCAGTATATTCCCCGAACTATGATTGATTTACAGTATATAACGAATCATAATAGCTTTGTCTTTAAGTTACTTTTAAGGTGAGAGCACGTCTCTACGGTCAAGCCCCGGGACGGCTGAACATCTGTGTAATGAACGATTGGATTAATGAAAACGACATTAAGGTGGCAACGTTGACAAATGTCGCCCTACACTGTACTGGCGGTTCACGTGATTTACACACGCGCCTTTGATCTTTGCCGCCCATGTTTTGCGATCTGACAGCGTTACGTCCAAACATATAGTTTATGATTGGATGAGTCCATATAACTGATGAGGACAGCCGCCGTTGGACCGACGATCAAACTTAGTGTCCAGTAAAAGGGTTATGGTATATGCAGAAGAGAACCTTCTTCGAAAATACTTTTTTAAGGGAATATTACTCTAAACAATGTCATTCTCTATTAATCATATGCACAATAAAAAATAAATACATTATGTAGTCTTAAACACCTAGGGAAGGCTTTATTTAACTCTCAGAACTTTAAAAACGTCCGTTTTGTATCTATTTATCCTGTATTTTTTTTTTAAAAAAATGCGTCTGTTACGTACTTTGGAAGATGAGAATATGTTTTTGCCTCTTCACTTGAATTTTTATCTGAAACATCAGCCACTCCCCTTACATCCCTCACCAATTCTTCAGTATGAGAGTCGATAATGCAATTCTTTTCAAGGCCGGGGGATGGCAAGGCATTATAACTGCCTTCCTATCTCGTCACACATAGTCATATCCACTTTCATCAAAGTGGTCGCTACAACCCGCAGACTGGAACATTTGGATCTTTCCAAAAGAGAGGGTAAATGCTTCTCCCAGAGCACACTCCGACGTGTATCTTATCTTCACACCGGAGCCTATATAAGCATGACTAGTTACAGAAACATATTTTAAAATCTATTTCTGGATCTACCACCCTGAAAACGTTCGCCAAACTTGTTTCAAGTACATAAGCAAACCGAGCCGAACTTGACGTAAACAAACCCAACAGCAGCATGCGGTAAGACATGCCTTCTTGAATGAAAATATCAAGAACAACTGACAAAATATTTAGGCTTGCCGAACTTGTAGCACCTTTCTAACCGAAGCAAGTTCATCTCCGTAAAGTTTAATAAACACTCGTTTATGAATGTTGCTAGATTAATGTTAAATACTTAAAGCAGTAGCTTACTTCATTAAAGAGGGGACAGTCCGAGATTGAACCCAACTACATGCACACACATGTAAATCATGACCTTTTTTGTATTCACCCGTTACACGCAATACCTCACCCCAGTATAGTAGCTTAAAAACCTCAGGTAAAGAATACAAGAAGAAACAGTTTGTCGGAGGATTTCATGAAATGTTAAATATGACAGACTGTGATTTAAAAGGCTTTTTTTTTCTTTTGTAAAGAACAATTGATTCTATATACATGTAAATTGATATTTCAATGTTGTTACATACTGTTAGTGAGTATTGTCTAATTATAATGTAACTTTCATTTCCACCATATAAGACAAAATGAGTAGCTCACATAACAAAACTTACGCTTGTTTGTTTGTTGGGTTTAACAAAGCTGTCAAAACTGTCATAAAGATTTAGATTCTTGTTACACTTATAGTTTAAATTGTTTCTACCTTAAGAATCGAATCTATCTGCTGATAAACGTTTAACATATTTGATAATACCAGTTCAAACGGGCATCCTTGCACACAAGGAAAAAATGCATTGTATGTTTAAAAACAAATATATACTAGATATAGATCAAAAGCACGGAAAGGCCATTTTCAGTTCCATAATTTAAAGGTGAAACCCTGGGGAGACTTACATTTTAAAGGGGTGATTTCCACGGCGTAATTTAGAGCACGCGATAACACATATGGCTATTAGTCCATGGATTAAGATAGGATTTTGATTTTATTACTTTGCACTTCTGAACGCTAAGTAATGTGCCCCGTGCAATGTTGACTCTTAGAAACCGGAGAATGGTTGGTCACCCACTGTTGACTGTTATCATGAACACCTGATTCATTCCTCGTCACAATCCCCAGAGAAGCATACCACCATGGGACTGCACAATGAATCCATAAAAATTGTGTGAAGTAAACATAAAAGAATCACAGACTTGTCAAGATAATAACGAAGCTGGGGGTCAATAGTGAGTTCATTTATTTCATATGAGATAATCCACTCTTAATTCAGAACCAACTTTAATTGGGTGTGTGTACATATGTTTGCAATGGGGTTGTATAAGGATTCCATATCCAACATGAAGTCGAAACGTGCCCGCCATAAATGCATTACCGAGACGAGATTATTAATTACACGAAGGGCATCAATGTTCATTTGGATCAGAGCGCGTTATCATGGTGTTGTCACTAAAACGTTTTGTTGCAAATTAATGTGATGGTCAACCTACCGACGGAACTATGCAGTTTTAATGCCTTATTCATCCGTAACCCTGTCAGTTTGCACGTGAAACTTTTAGTGTGACGTCTGCCACGTATGCAGAGTGATTCACATGCATTCACTCAATTGCATTGGTCAGTTTAAAAATGTCAACCAATGGTAGGCTCGCTCGATTGCATAATCAAGTTTTGGTTTAACGCCAATCTCGATTTCTAAATGGTTCTTAAAAGCACAACATTTCTTACCATCTGTTCTATAATAGAATAAAAATCACATTATTGTTATGCAACAAACATGAAAGATGGCGCTATTATCATAAAAAACATTTGATTGATGGTAATGATTACAAATTGTAATGACTCGTAAATCATCTGTTTGTCTTCATGAAACTTGGTAAACACCACACCAACCCAATGCATTTCGTCATCCGAGTATTCATTTTAAGACCATATACAGGTCCTGACATTTAGTAATTTATTATGAATTCGTCTTCCAAATAATAACTTCATAAAACTTTACATAAAACACAATACCAAAAAATGAACCTATATTTTGAGTTCAAAAATGCCTCAAAACATCGCTTTACACTCTAAAAAAACGTAAGATATCGTGTTTACCATTTGTTAACATTCTTTATCGTGTTTACCATTTGTTAACATTCTTGAACGACATGACATCCAACACATTATTAATTACAGTATGTGATATGGATGAGCCTTTGACCAATCAACTCTGTACAAAGCTAGATAAGCCCGCATGACTCTAAGTTTCTTACAATACATGTATCCTTATAGTTGATATTAGCAGTGGACATTGAGCATGCCTTTTCCAATCGTTGCCAGGTCAACTGCTCACAAACAAAATACTACCTCATTGCATGTACATGTATATTGGAAAGACTCTAAGTCAATTTTGACACATGTGCAAACATTACTGTGTGGTATTTCAACGGTGTAGAACCGGGTCGTATGGAAACTAGTATCAATCTGTTTCAATTGTTCTGAAAAGATGCCAGACTCATGTTCATAAAATAAAAGAATCACACGCAGTATGATTTTGTGTG
>CM037785.1:23445154-23495154 GCA_021229015.1 Solen grandis | reverse complement strand
TGTTCATAAAACAAAAGCAGGAGGGGTTCGGATAATTCGGGAAGGAAGAAAATTCAACGAATTGCGAAGAGCGACCCCACCCTCCGCCGACACCGCCATCTCGTATGAAATTAATCTAGGAACTTAATCCTTCAGCTTCTTATAGCCATTCCCGCAAACATTCAACGGATAGCTGGAGAGGATAAAATTCCATCAGCAGTGGTTGCCTATGATGTGATGACAGCTAAACCTTGAAAGCTAGACAGTAAAACAGGATCAATGGCGTATCTATCACAATTCATTTGTCCTCTCTCTGGAAGGCGCTCTCTTAGAACGTGTTTCCTATAACGCCTATACCGGTAGGCTCTTTCCAGAAGAGGGCATTACGCCATCTTAAAATAACCGGATATGTTCTGAATTATTTACGAAAAGCTGATGACACCATGTCAATTTAAAATGAAGAATTATATTTTCCCTTGATTTCATCGCTGTGAGGCAACAGAGTGAAGTTTATAATGCTATCTGGTGCTATTTGAGGCCTTTCTTTCTAATAATGCGAAAAAAACCAGAGGTGTTTGCTTTTTTCTGATTTTTTTTTTTAAATAGAAACAGTCAATATACGAGACAGTTGATCGATATTTTCAGATGTGAAATCATATGATAATCATGATTCATACATGAAAGGAATGCGGAAGTTTGCCAATATATATCCCAAATGTTTGAAAAAAAAATACTTCAACCAAAAACAAGTCGAAAAGTTACTTAAAGCCAGCAACATGAATGTAACTCGAACAAAAAGAGAAACATATTCAATATTTAGTACTTATCGTGACTATAAATATCATAAAAAGATGGATCAGAAATTATTATAAAATTTAGAACAGAACATATTTTATTTGATTTGTACATAGTACATCATCATAAATAACATCAACATTCAACATTATACAATAGTCAAGTTATTAATAAATATATCATAAATTCTTTTTCCATAACATCACGTGAACAAGTAATCAAAATCGATTTTTAACTAAGAGGATGAACTAAAAGACAAATTTATGCGTAAAGAAAATGCAGATTTCAAATATTTAGCAAGATTTAAAAGTGTATCAACATTTTTTGTTTGAAGTAATTCTAAAAATTTAAACATACTAGGTCTAACATAATAAAACTTATCAATAAATTTCTTTCTTAAATTTAGAAAACATGGGCATTTAATAATAAAGTGATATTCATCCTCAATGTCGTTACTTCTGCAAAATATACAAAATCTTTCTGAACGAGGAATTCTATTTCTACCATAGCGACCAGTTTGAATATGTAAACTATGTGATGACAATCTTAATCTACAAATATAATTTCTTAAGTCATAAGGTAAAACATTCAAATAGCTTTCATATCCAAATTCATTTTTTATATTATTATATAAAGATAAAACTTCACTCTTTTAAAATTTAGACAAAGATTAAGACCAAAGATTGAGATCTGTCCTTTTGCGATAAATCACCATTAATCTTTGGAGAATCGCGCACGTGTTACACGAGTGTGCGAAGGCCCGTCATCGGCATTGTTTGACACGCGGATCCATCAAACTGGCGCGTGATGTACGAGAAAAGTACAAAAGCATTCCACAACATATAACAAACCTCGCAATCAATGTAAAACTTGTTGATGACAATTAGATAATGACAAATAAATAAACGACGACAACACGTCATTCACTGTGCCTCAACTTAATCATATATGCTACGCGATTTATAGATAAATACGAAACATCATATCTTCAAACCAAATACCGTGTCTATTATGTTTGTATTTTTAACTGGTTCGAAGTATTCACTGATTTTGAATTATCAGATTAAAAAATAACTTCTTGCATGCAAAATGTCTACAAAGATTATTTTTCAATCCTGTTTTAAAAGTAAACAACAAACTATAGTGTTGTTTGTTTGTTGTTGTTGTTTGGGCTTTAGTCATGTAACATCGTCTAGCTAGTTTCAGATGGAAGTAAAGCTCGAGTACTCAGAGGCACCTGGATAGAACTTTCAACCTATAGCAAGCCAACATGGGGTCTCCAAATATGAAACATCCGAACGACTTGATCGGGGCTCGCACCCACAGTATTACATACTGACTGATTATATCATTATCAACGTGAATAAAAGGAGGATAAATGAAAATATTTGACTTGACTTGACTTGACTATTTGAGTTTACCGTCGCTTCGATAGTATTTCAGTCATATAGCGACGTCCAGCTAATTACAGGTGGAGGAAGACCCCGAATGCACGGAGGAATTCGGGTAGAACCACCGACCTACCGCAAGCCAGCTGGAAGGCTTTCTCACATGAAAATCCGAATGACCCTGCCGGGATTCGAACCCACGCGGTGAGGGGCTGAGTGAATGTTAAAGTCCGCGACTTTACCCTCTCGGCCACGGAGGCCCCTATGAAAATATTTATCCCAGTTTCATATTTTTGTACATGAATATTATTTTTAAGGATATGTTAAAAACCTATAAAAAAAAGGAGCTAATTTATTCTAGCTTTCTCATTAATTGGTATTAATTCGTAGATGGTATACTGGGCATCAACCATTTCCATATTAACACAATATGTACATCTTTGTTCTGAAGTCCATTGTATGATCTCAAATAAAATATCTCCATGGGACGCGAAGAATTTTTGCAAAGTTAGGCAGAAAAGAAAAAAAGAATGAAACATCAATAACTATAAAATATTCTTGGGAAATGCTTTCTCCGACATAATAAGGAAATAAATCACTATCAAAAAGCCGTGACTTGCCTCAGCATTCATGGGGATAATTTTATAAGGCCACGTGGATTTCCCTGAAGTCTACCTACAAATGGAAGAAGCGTGTATTGCGACAGCGTCTTTTCAATTATTATGATTGACTTTCTCCACGTAAATAGCCACGTGAGAAATTTAGGAATTTAAACTGCTCTTAAACGGAGAGCAAAAACCTCCGCTTGTTCTTTGGGGAAAATTGCATGAACACCTAAATTTCTTTAATAGTTCAACACAGTCAAGTGAAAAATACTTTCCCTGTATTTTTTAATCTGCTATGATTCTATACGGACCTATTCTCTCTGCAAACAGCAGACCAGTGGTGAAAAATCCGCACATGGAAGTGGTCAAGTGCCTTCTGAAGTGAAAGTAAAGCAGTTTCCATGGTGACCTTCATCTCCCGCTGTACCAAATCGAGATATCCGATTACTGTACCTTCAGGTTGCCATGACAATACAATGTCTTTAAAAACAGATTAAACAAAGTGCACATTATTACTTTACTTGTATTCATTTTTTTCTTTGTGACAGTCTATTCATTTTTATAAATGTTTTATTAACTAGTCCATTGGTATTTGGTTGTTGTGGCCACCCCCTCCAAACACTATCATAAATATATTTACTATCAAGTATGACAAAGTACAACATGTATTCGTCATTTCATCTGTATAAATATACATTACCTAAGTATGTGCAGGTGGGACTTTCCTAGTTTAAAATAACTTGGATCTTAAAATAGACCTGCCAAGAATTGCAAATATTTTAATATATCTACAGATCTTGTATTTCCTCGGACTGTCGTGAATTACTCCAAACCTGTGAAGCAGTTTAACTGCGTCGTCACCCATTACAGTATTTTTTCTCTCTCAGATCTCTTCCCATCTGCAGCAGACGTTAACCCAGCGCCTCGTATCAGCCGAAAACCAGAAGGACAAGAGCCATCAATTATCCTTCCAGAAAGAGAGTTCATAATTGCCATTGACAGTCCGAACCGTTGCGCTACCGCACTTGTTTATCTTTGCACAACATTAATTACCGAATATGTTTACATATCATAAAAACGTTCGTCACCGGTACTGGTAGATGTGTGTGATGCGGAACATGCCTGTTTTTTCCTCAGACCAGATGGTCAATGTTCAAATTTACTTTAAAGGTTTCGTTAATTGTCAAGCCATATTGCAGGGCTATATCTTCAAAAACATGTCTGGCGGTGGTTAGAATGATAACATTTCAATACGTTGTCAAAATAATTATACGAAAAAACAGATATATTTGATAAACTAATGTGTTTTAATAATTAAGTTAAAGCCACACATTTTATACAGCTTGTTTTCGTGCATTCTTTTTTGGTATCGCGTGCGTGAGTCTGAAACTGTTTATCACATAAAACGATACTCATTTTCTGCAAACCTCACCTATGTGTACGCATTAATTTTAGTACACATATGCTAATCTGACGATAATAACACTTGGACGTCTGCTGCACGGACCCCACCAAAACTCCCGCCCATTGTAATACCGTATATCATTCAGCAGACGACAGCAGATGCCAATCGAACATTGCTCTGTCTGACCTTATGTGAGCCCGCAAAGGTCACGGCCGGTGATGTATGGACAATACCACAAGGTGACTCTGCGGGTGTATGAGACATGGGCAATACAAAATGACTGGTCAACGACTGTGATGCGTCCCCACCCCCGGGCTGCCATATATCACTTCATCATCACCTTAGTGACGGGCGAAGATGTACGCATCATAATAACCATGATTGCTTGTAAGAACACTCTTATTACTATATTGTGCCCTGTCCTCACTGTGTAACAATCTAATCAACGCAACAAGGAGATTCATACTGGCACCACTGCATGGTATATTAGAACTCATTTGATGGACCCTCCTAGTCTGAATGAATTCCCGCGATTACTCTTCACTTAGGTAAATTAATGTGACTTGTTGGTGATTAATTAATACAAAATATGCATGACAACACTACACTCATCCAAGATGTCAAACGTACACCCAAATGAACAAAAACGGCACATAAAACCTTCCTATTGTCACAGTAGTATATAGTACAATAGCTGTCGTGGTTTCTTACCGAGCCAGATGAACTCTGGATTCTTGCACAATCTCTGGCAAATGATTAAGAGCCGATATGCTAAGAACGTGTTCCTTATTAAATCACTTAATAAAAATGGATGCTACATAAAAACAGGAAACAAAACATGCGTGATATCAAAGAGGATGTTCTTCTTTACTGTCTTATATTTTATACGTTCATAGCACACACTGATAGTGGCAACATGTTGGTGCAAATTTTACGCCCTACCACCAGGTGTTTCGTATAACAACACGGGGAAAGCATATTTTTTCTTGTGACCTCGATGGCAAGGAAGTATAAGAGAGTCCATGCATCGCGTTAACAGACATGAGCTAAGTGTAAATATTTATGCATCATAACTTGCCATTCATCACCCAATGCCGGGTCAGATATATACGGCATGGCAGAGCCATTTTTGTCATGTTTACACGTGGTGCCCGGGTCTGTGTGGGTTCACGAACGTCTATCCGCCAATGACGCCGGCAGGTTCACAAAGGACGCTGTCCTGAGGAGACTGCCGACTCAGGTGACTACGCCCGCCTATCTTCTACCAGGTATTAAGATATATCATATTTGATATGTTCCGTCTATAAAGACAGGTCTTAATCCGCTCTCTTACCATATTTAATATCTGACTGTCTGTTTCCTGATAAACCGTGAACACAATCAGCAGTGTACTTCTAAACTTAAAAGAGGAATGTCCATAAGAGGTTTTGTATGTAAAATCTATTAAGGCAAACATATATATTTTTATCAAGACTACAACATATAATATGTTCAATAAACATATAGTTGTATGTATGTGTCGCACGATCTGGATACATTGCACACCGTCTGTCAGTATCTGGGATCTTCTTAACTGGCCTTCTTTTTCATATGTCGGTCGCCAAACTGGTGTTTTCCTGTCATACTCTGGATGAATATTAATAATTTTCTTTTCCACTTTATATTGGTACTACTTCACTTCGCATTTTTTTTTAACAGAAGTTAAGTTTACACCAGCCTGTTGTCACAAATAAAAGCAAACTTCACTACACTCCTGACGGTAACAAATGCTAGATATACATTTGCAAAGTGACAAGCTCCATGTGTTTTATTACAAACATTGTCTATTTTGGAGATGCGCCTTTTAAAGGTGACAAGACAATACTATACAATTCTTCTTGTAATTAACTTACTACATTTTCTTGCTAAAACAAAGTTAATTGTATACGGGCAAAAACTATCGAGTTAAAACCATCCTTGTTGGAATGTGTAAACTTTTTATCTCAAAGAGCAAATAAACTTCACTAATTAAATCGTTTTGCGAATATCTGCCCCCGCGACGGGCAAATAAAATACGCATGAACTTCTGGTTGAAATCTGTTATGATTTAAGATCAAAGAAATTTTACAATTTATGAGCAAAAAGTGCAAGTATTCAGTTTTGATGAAAAAAGCAACAGAATTGTTTCAATTGAAAATTTGTTTCGGTGGTGGTGCAAGAAAAGGCTATCAGAAATTCAATAATGCCACCATTAAATGTCCATCTCCCAGTGAGACGCTTTAATATTAAGGGAGTCCCAAATGTCACGTGATTAAGTCTGGTTAATACTAGTACTGTTATCTGTCGAGAAAGGGCCTGGTTCATGCATATGAGTGGTGCGCTCTAGCTGATGTACGGTAATGTCATCATCAACATTTGGTTGTACAAAAAAGTAACCCAGAAAATTATATACCAACATGTGTTTTGTATATTAATGGAGGACTATCTTTGAGAACAGTATATTTCAAACTGGATGAAGAAGGTTTTGATATTACGTTATTGACGTCAAATATAAACAGCAGATGACTTTTAGATCAGTCATACGAAAACCATCTGCGAAGGCGTGCACCTGCTAAGAACTACATTCGCCCCTCCGCGGGATGCACTTGTAAATGATAGTCTACAATGGTATCGGGAACCTACGTTTTTCTTTCTCTCATGTACTTATATCCGAGAGGGAACAACGCCGTTATTCCTATAAAGTCCCAAATTCATCTTGTGAGAGTAGGAATAAATATGTAACAGATATATATATATATTTTTTTTTTCTCAAAAATACTTGACACTATTTCTGTCCTCAAGCCGCCGTGACCACTTGTAAATATTTAACTCGACAAATGAGCAAGCTAAAAACATAAGAAATAATGTGAACTTTGCGTTCTATCTTTATCGGATAGAAAATATTTGCTGAGCAGATTAGTCAAGTCATCAGTAAATTTCCTTTATCGACACCATGTTAATAATTAAAATATGATACTTGAATTGTAATTCAGTTCTATGTATCCGATCCATGAGCCGTGGACTAAAGATACTCCTAAACATTCCAAGCCTCCCAGTCTCATTCCGTTTTCATAAAACTCTGTTCCTCCCTTTTATCATGAAACCCATCTGTCAGAACTATCGCTTACAGAGTGTTTAGTTATTCGATATGATCGGGATGAATGTCAGGCAACAGAGAAAACAAAACTTGAACTTGCCTACAAACAATTTATCCATCCAACACACACACCAAAGTAACCTAAGACCTCAAGTTTGAGCGTTCCTCAAGTGGCAAAGTTAAAAGCCAAAAAAACCAATGGAAGGAGCATAGCCAGTAAGCCAGTCTTTTACTAAAAAAAAAACTGAAATATTTTTTTTTTTTTTTGCAACAATCATACAAACAACTTTAAACCAGCAGATGCATCAAAAAGCCCGGACGGCTTTTGTTTTCATACAATCTTGGAGCTTAGACTGAATACGGAATATCCTCGAAAATAATCTGGAACTTTCCGCAGTAACTTAATGCTGCAATATGCTAGATCAACCTGCAAATGATCATATGTTTCATCAGGACTGTCACTGTTCTCTTCAATTTTTTTCCATATGCATGTATAAAGGGTATTTTTTAATTTTACAGTTTATTTACTAACAATCCCCTCTATTTATGGACAACCTAATGTTTTGAATGCTGAATCACCGTATCACATATTTCACAGTATTTTCACAAACCACAATGTTAACCCTGATCAGCCCCAGGTATACACTATTTCGGTCACATGCGTCATTTTCTACTTGTACATCACTAAATGTGAAAATTCACGTGGATGAGTTTCGTTAACCCTTTCCCTCATAGAGGAAACCATGAAAAGACCTATGCGAACAGCATAAAACCAGATCAGCCTGCGAGTTACTCGGATCAGGTTTTATGCTGTTCGCTGCTCCTCAGTGGTCTGGAAATGAGGACTTTATATTAAATTTGGTAAGGTTTAACTGTGGTTTTCTGCAGATCAGGCTTTATGTGGTACCTATTGAGTGTGTCAAAATGAGTCTATATGAGGGAAAGGGTTAAAATTAATTCATGTAGGTCACCTGCGGAGTTACATATTGGAGAGGTCATAAGTTGATTAGTTTCGTCGTGAAACATTTTTACTACGATCGCAAATCACCCAGTAATCAATGGCAGTTAACGTTACGCTGATTTATGTGTAAAGCCAAGAAATTTGTGATTCGGCTGAGATACGCATCAAATATCAAACTGACACTTGAAATATGAGAACAGATTAGGAAAGTTTGAACATATGAGGAAAGTTTTAACTCATTCTTAGTTAAATGTGCTAGTGGAAATTGAAGTCAAAACTAAAAGACTATTACAAAAATTATCAAGAGCTTTGAATTTAAGAATCAGAATTTCATTAACAAAAGATGTTGAAAAAGCAAACACAGTTGCCGTTCGCATAGCCCATAATAAACGGCTATAATCCCGTGCGGATCTCCGTGCTACTGTGCTGCTGTCACTCGCACACCTGGGCGTCAAAATTTTGTTTGGTATTTATTTCGATACTAATCTGCGAAATTAGATTCATGTGACAGCTAGCTGGTCTTATTGAATATTGATTAAAGAGCAGAGAGATCGAAAGATCAAGAGCTTTTTGAACCCTATCCCATTGCTGTGAGAGAGTCGCTGTGTTAGCAAGGCTAATATTTACATTTACTGCTTCCCGCCCTCCTTTCAAGTTATCTCTACCGCCCGGTATCAAAACGACAATATCAGCGAAACACATAAACGTGCATGCTTTGCACCAAATATTGTGAAATCAATTTTGCACCTCATTCAACACGTAAGACGCATGATTGTATTTTAACTGAAGGAAAAATATGGCGATTGAAAAGCCACCATACTATCTTGCTATTTTGTATAATTTGAATATTTAACTTTAAATTGAACTAGCGAGATTAAATTGATAATACTCCATTTTGCTAAGACCAAAGTACGACATCGCTAGTCGCATATAAACAAGACAATGAGTCACGCATCACAATCAGATTTCAACAAAACAAGACATAAGCGATCATCATGCCCTTTGCCTTTCTGGGCTTATCAGTAAACGAGAACATACACAATAAATCACAATCAAAACGAGGCTAATGGAGTCTCTCAAAAAAACATAGTTATCCTAATCATTCAGTTTAGGAGACAGAGACGTTACGTAATTTATTTCATGTTGATACCCGACATCTAGATCATCTTCGCAATCTTACACACAATATTTTATAACTGTACGCGATATAGACTCTGATTAAACAGCTACGAAACATCCGCACTTCGCATGTATCATTCCTCGTGTTGCCAATTCAAGGATTTGGCACAACAATTTGCACGTGTTGTTTCACAGATACATAAAAATCAGGTGTTTTGTAGTGAAGGTGATGATCTGGATCAAACACTGGAGTTCCAGATACAGCTTTATCTAAATTGAATTTTCTCTGTACTACGAGGTGATTCCGTCTAATAAAGTACTCATTGTCGCGTGTGGTGTATGGAGAAGAGTTCATGATTAAATTATACACACTGTATTCATGTAATGATTTATCTAATCCTTTCCTTATAAGATATTCGACAATTTAACAAATTAGTCAATTTCTTGTATCTACCTTTTTCTATCATTGATATTTTAGTTTTGTTTCGTTCAGTGAAAATAAATTTGTTCTCCCTTTGTAGGGATGTACAGGTCACGATGGTAATAAGAGTATACGCGTAATTGTCAATAGCCTCTCCCCCTCCGTCTACAAGACATCTGCATCTAGTGGCTCCTGCAACAGTATAGGTAACCAGGAGTCGACATGGCGTGCATTATTGACGCCTCAACCTATGTGGAAAGCACGTGCACAACTGTGTAAAACCAAGTCAGCGTGCACGAGATTGTCACCCCTCATCTGGGTCTATTCTGTTTAACAATAGTATCCGAATACAGACGGATATGGCCGAGTAGTTACGACTGGACAATAATCAATAGCAGCCGAGCACAGACGGATATGGCCGAGTAGTTACGACTGGACAATTATCTCACGCAATAATGATCCTGCTGTTATTTTTGCAGGTTGGTCTTTTTCTGTTTAATGATTTGTATAAATGGAGAGAGGGATTAAGCATCAGTAACTGTATACATATACCCTGAAAACAGCGCCATCTACATATCTTTTGAGACGGTCCGTTGCTATAACAATGATGGATAGTGTCTGAGCTGACCGTGCCAGTTTCCATTTGCAGCAGATAAATAAAATACTAATTGTTCAGAAATAAACTCCTCAATATAATCTGCACGAGGGTGGTCTTTCGTTAACATTCTTCATCATCCAGAAAACTGAGGAAAATAATGAAAGGAAAGCAAGACGATACGAATAAAAATAACTGCACTAGAAGTCCAGGTTATGAAGTAAAAGATACGAATATCAAGACAGCTCTGACATCGATAGTGTTTCTGCTGTCTTATTGTTCATTAAAAAAATTGGATCCCTGTTTGAATGCCTCGTTCGTGTCGTGTCCACAAGATGCTCATTGTTCTAACAGTCAATGGTTGGAGTCACACAACTAGTTACATTGACACAGCTAATAGCAGGTCCGTGGAGCTGTGCTTTAAAATGAGGCGGTGAGCGGGGCGGCAGGGGCCCAGACAGAGACAGCCTTGTTCCCTCCAGGTGCGCCTGGAACCATCCTTACATAGATTGCCAGTAGTCATTCATTTGGTGAATAATGAATGACGATGATGATGATACACCATGGCCTATTAGTCCAAATATTTGATATTGACTTTCTTCATAAATGGTATTCACGTGTACAATTGACTTTGTAGTTTTTTTCCGAAGGAAGATTTGTTTCCATTATACGTGGTATTTACAAACGGCCTATCTTAAAGAAACACCTTACAAATAAACACTTATTCTTGTGGTGAATGGGTGAAAGAATGTAGGAAAGGGTCTTATTCGTGGGGATGATAAATGCACTAAAAATGTTTTGATATCTACAAAATGGTCAAAATCATAAAAAGAAAAGTGTAAGCCTGAGTACAGAACTACGGAAGCACAGAGGGGATATGGTGTTTTTCTTTTTTATTATCTCGTGTCCACGAGATAATAATAAAGAAAAACACCATATCGCCTCTATGTTTCCGTAGAGAACGCACCGTTGGTAACATACATCTATTTTTTTAATGAGGAAATATCCAATATATATTTTTTTTCATTATCCTTTTTTTTTCTTTCTCATGATTCCAGTTAATATAAGTGCACGATATGATCGCATTAAAATAGAAATATAAATGAAATCGACATGCAGTACGTAACAGGTCTAGATGGGGGAGTGCCCTCTATTTAGCTTTGCGAATGTATGTACACGACTGAAAACAGTCACTGGAATTCATAGTAGTGCCTGAAGTCATAACTGCTTGTAAAATTTGACAGCTTCATTCAGAAATGTCTGCAATTTCACACACTTAAGGGTCCAAACCATGTTGCAGACAAGTTTCATTACTTCATCGGTATTTTTATCTCGTTCTTATAACAAAATAATCATAAGTGAGAGCATGTATTTAAGATAAAAGTGACAGCTCGCGATTTATTCCCGCAGACGAAAATTTAAAAAAAAAATCTACACAGCCACATGCTAACTTTTCAACAAGTTGATCTCCGTTTTCCTAACCGTAACTATTTCCTAAAGTCAAAGGCCGTTTTGTATGTTTATTCTTCAATAAATCTGGAGTGCACCTTTGTCCTTCTCTTGACTGCAAACTAGGTTGTGAACATGTCAAAATAACAAAGGAAAAAAACACAAAAATGTCATATAAAGAAACACAGAGTGTGCAAAAACATTCATAAATGGTCAATATAGTAACAGTTTCTACACGTCATGAGGTGGTAGGGAGACAAATGTTAAGCCAATTAACAATAACAATAGATGGAGGGAGGAGATAGGATCACAGTGTCATGGAGCGTGCAGTACTAGTGTTCATAATTAATGGGGATCGCTCTACACCTGGACTCGATAAACAAAAACACAACAACACAACAGGCTCGCTTACTGTTCCATACAACAAAATTCAATCTCAAATTCCCACATGCTTATTGTTAGCTGAGCACACCAGAAAAAGACCCAAGCAAAATTGCTATAAAGCTTGTTGAATATTCCGTGGAAGTGGTTTATTGTATATATCATTTAATAATGTTAATTATGTATTAAATATAAATAGATAAAAAATGGTCCGACTCACCGAGGGTAACGAGTACCACATGCTGTATGAAGCACAGGGTTAAAGCCCTGATCAGTTTGCCATCAAAGTTATGGGTACTAAAGCAACTGTTCATATAGTACGAGTACATAAAGTGTGAAAAGGTGGTACAGTGGTAGCATACTTGTCTTCGGTACCGGAGGCTGTGGGCTAGAACCAAGTTGGGCAAGACTTTGTTTGTGACTCTTATGTATAAAGTATTTATTAAATCTAGAAAACGGCGAGGAATTTTGGTATATGAGGTATTAATGTGTCTCCGAATTGACGCAAAAAGAAATACGATAGAAATTTTCTGTTGTCTTTTTTTTATTTTAAAATTTCCTTTTTTGTAATATTTTTTAAGAAAAAAAAAAGAAAAAAAGATTAAAAATAATGTGCCAACACGGAATGTGATCCGCCAAGTACAGATGAAGCGTAAACCGATAATTAGATGTTATGCATTCAGTGTACGTTTATAGCTCCCCCTTCTATCAAATATCTCCCACTACATGCACTGGTAATGATACCCACGTGGTATCTGGTTCCAATACTGAATACCAGGCAATGTGTTCCGAAATTTATCCAAAAAAAAAAAAAAAAGAGAGAGAGAGAGATAAAAATGCAGATCACGCGGGTCATACCCACGATGAATTCTGAGGTATTCAGTCATTCAAATTTTAGATTACTCAGTACAGCAAAAATGAAAAAAAAATATATATAACAGAAACTATCGAGCGAGCACTTGAGAGGATAAAAACATCAAGGAAAAACATTTTGTTTCCTTTTTAATTGCCTTTTTTTTTGCCGAAAATACTTAAGGTTGTGTCCTAGAAAGATGAAAGGAATACAATTAAGTCATATTATATATTCTCATTCTTAACTATTATTTTATGAGAGACATAAGAGTTTACAAGAAAAGATCTATCTTCATATTGTTTTCATTTTGATTTTTAATGCAATTAAAAATATACGTGGGCCAGAGCGGAATGATGACTCTATTTTAAAAAAAGGTATAGACAGAATTCTCTCTCTCTCTCTCTCTCTCTCTCTCTCCAAGATATTAATGTAACAAGAGATTATAATTGACTGTACTAAATGATTTCTTCGCATTTTATTCGGCATTCCTTCACACGATTACTTGTTGTCCGAAACCAAAAGTAATAAAACTTGTTCTAGAGCGACAAAATGGCTAATAAACGTCATTATTCAAATCCTAGATAGATACCGTGTTAGTTCGCCTTGATACCGCGAGAGGGCGCGATAATGTGGACACAACGCAGACGAACATTCATACGGTGAAGTAATACACATACTCTACTGTACATCGATGGGAAATTAACTAACCTCATTTATGTGAGGTAATATAAACAGACAGAAATGAAAATAATTGGAGATATAGATTCTAGGAATTTAATCAACAGAAATTTAAACTTTAATCAGTAGGCTAATTCGCTCCGTGAATTGAATTATTTCAGAAGACTTACGTCACGTTAATATACAAGTAAGCCACGTTTGGTGGATAAACTTGTTTAGTTATCCAATGAATGATTTTATACAATGTCCATGTCATTTATTACTTATCATAAATAGTGAACTAAATAAATGAATGAATAATTAAGCTATGTCTATTTTTTCTTCTGATATCCAACAACGAAATTGTAATACTTATTGGGAAAATTCGCCTTTGCTTGTACAATATGATATTTAAAAAAAAAATGGAAAAAATCAATGACATATTTTTTGGTGAATTACAATTCCCTTGGGCAGCCGTGATAAAAACAACACAAACGCTGATTTCATTTCTAACAATTTCTCACGAACCATAGACCATGCAGATTCATTTTTATATAGTTTTTCTTTTAGAAAAGAAACGAGGAATCAACAAATATAGACATGAGAAAAGTAGACCGTCTCCGTTTGAATCAATATTTGTTGCGCCCTTACCCACTCCTACACCTTACGGACGTGTAGAAAACACGATGAACGGTGACAAGATACAAAAGATTCCTTAACCGGAGAAATAAGCAAAACAATAAGTAAAGCAAAGTACATTTGCGCCCTGAACAAAACACACAATACCATACAAATTATACTCCAAATATTAAAAAAAATCTGTGAACACAATGTTTGAATACACACGTATACATACTTAGCCTGCTGAACAGAGAAGAATATCATTATTTCCTCCTTAATCGTTTTTGTATCTCTTATAAAGTAAATATATATTGAAATAACAAACTATTGGTTTTCAAGACCTCTTCATACTTTGACCTGAATGTTTGAATAACAGTTACGCTTTTCCTAAAGCATCCTTAAAAATTGATAAAAGGGTGACGTAGTGTTAAAGTGAAAACCTCCGAGCGCTCATGCTGATTTTCTTAACCTAATACTCTCGTGACGAGCAGTTGACAATTGTGGGTAAACAAACAAGCCCGTGTTTTGGGGCGCTACAATTACACTCGGATGTCTACTGTTTCAAGACGACGAATTTATAATGGACCCGCGGCAACGGTAGATGGAATAGACCGTAAATTTGCTGCAGTCTAAGTCATGTTTGTCGCACAGTTATTCGTAAAGGTCCATTTCTGAGGACTTTCATGATTTATCCAGCATCTACAACTATCAAGAACTTGACCTCAGGAGATGTACAGCAGTAGAGAGATCTTACCGCCTAGTGTAGAGGAACAAATGCAACCTTGCGTCCCGAACATTGGTTTTAATATTTAACAAAAAAAAACACACAAAAAATCATGAAATAGTTTAAAGAATCAAAATAGTCCTTGGAGATAATTACATAGTAAGAACCTCCTGGGATTGTACAACGGTTCGTTGAAAAGAAATTTTGTTGAATCAGGGGCACGGCAAGCGCGTGGCAGCGTTCGTCCGCTTACTTTATATGAGCTAGGAGAGAGGTAAGTGAAAATGCAAGGACTTATGCACGTTATAGTGCCCGTTCCTTAATGTCGACAATACATAGGTCATAAACATATGAATTACTAAGACCAGAATCTTTACAGACTTGTGAATGACGCATTAATTTTCCTGGGACACATACAAATAATGTCAATGTATACAAATGCGCGACTAACCATCATCTATATGCGTTCATTCGTCTGCATATTGCCTGAATTCGGTACAGTCAATTTGTTCACCTAGGTTTTCATAGCAAATGCTTTTAGCAGTATAGTGCATATCTTGTTTCATATACAGAAAAAGTACATGTATGGATATAATGAAAAGAAATAGAGCAAGATATTTTGGCGCGTTTTATTTTTTGCTAGCCACCACAAGAAATATGTCAGAACAAATGGCCCCTTCCGTGCCAAAACAAGTCAGTTTATGAGATTATATTCGTCAAAACAGGACGGCGAGTGCAATCTTTATTTTTAACCACTATCATCCAAATACCGACTCGATCAACTTTTACTCTCTCTCTCCACTATTCACTTTATTTGATCAAATAAATATTTACGTTACTACTAACATAATGTGAAAATTCTCTGAAATTCCCTCAGACGTGAAGGACAAAGCATTCCAAGTATACGTATTTTAGAGAGAATCACGGGCCTCTGTCACTTTATAGGAATGTTTCACACACGAAGACATGGCAGAGTCGATGTTGGTATTCGTGAGGCAAATAGTAGACAAAAAATACTCAGGTGACATCCATAACTCTCGCAAACAACGAGGAAACAAAAGAAACTGTGTACTCACAATCGCTGTAGTTCTGGCATATGTGCAAATAACATATCAGGAATCTGTTTTAACTGGTTACGGTCCAATCGCCTGTAATACAGAAAGGAAGAAAAATGTAAGATATTGTTAGAGCGGTAGTGAATGAAACATAATCAAATGTCAAACATATTAGTTGAGGGGACATGAAAATATAGGAATAAATAATTGCTTCCGTTCCGGATAGGGTCAGTAAAGATATACCTGCATCGGGAACTTACTTTATCATGCAAGAAAGAACTGGAATCTCAACATGGTGCTCTTGCATATATTTTCGTGCTGCTTCTACTACTACCACTACTATATAACATTATAACACTGGACTACTTGTACTTTAATTTCTTTGCTGTTGATTTACAAAATCACTATATTCGTAATAATTTTACAACTAACGATTTTATCATCACCATGCATATCATCAAGGTCTATGCTAAAAGGAATTAGGGCTTTGACTCTTGATGATGATGATGATGATGGTGGTGATGGTGGTGGTAGTGATGATGATGATGGTGGTGGTGATGATGATGATGGTGGTGGTGATGATGATGATGGTGGATGTGGTGATGATGATGATGGTGATGATGGTGATGGTGTTGGTGGTGGTGATGATGATGATGATGATGGTGGTGGTGGTGGTGGTGGTGATTATGATGATGATGATGATGATGATGATGGTGGTGGATGTGGTGATGATGATGGTGGATGTGGTGATGATGATGATGATGATGATGGTGATGATGATGGTGGATATGGTGATGATGATGATGGTGGTGGTGTTGATGATGATGATGGTGATGATGGTGGATGTGGTGATGATGATGATGGTGGATGTGATAATGATGATGGTGGTGGATGTGGTGATAATAATAGTGGTGATGATGATGATGATGATGATGATGATGGATGTGGTGATGGAAGTGGATGTGATGATGATGATGATGATGATGATGATGATGATGAGTATGATGGTGGATGTGGTGATGATGATGATGGTGGATGTGTGATGATGATGATGATGGTGGATGTGGTGATGATGATGATGGTGATGTGATGATGATGATGATGATGATGATGGTGGATGTGTTGATGATGATGGTGGTGGTGATGAAGATACCACATGGCCCCACAGCGAGACTAGCCAGACGGACATGCACACAGCACTGTTATCTTAAAGACCAGTTTCCTAAGGTCAGGTCGGTGCAGCGCAGATAACATTAAAATTTACGACTACGGGCTGGTATTGGATATATAAATTATGAATTTATAAAACAATTTAGTTCCACCTCCTGCAATCATACAGAACACAGCATTGATATAATGAAACCATCGCCAAATATATCTGTACACACTGTGTATCCGAACAGGTTGGGTGTTAAAATATATTTTTGCTGAAGAGAAAAAAGTAACAAAAAATAATAAAAACTGTCATCATTCATTTCAATCGACTAATCTCGCGATTTCTACACTGACGCTGGGTTTTGATTTATGACTTAAATCAAATTAATGTGACTTAATTATGGTTTAAAGGATATAGCAAAACGTCAGCAGTATACACAACGGGTGTGGATAATATCACTTCATCAAAATATTGTACACAGTTATTCACTCAGAAAGTGAGGGGAAGTATTGAAGGGAATCGTCTCAAAAGTACTGAAGATGTCGATCCTAGGTATAAATTTAAATCAGAAATTTTCTTTCTAACAGTTTGCTATAGTTTTATTGTATATTTCGTTTCGATAATATCAATATATCAATGAATGTTAGATTGGATGATGTGAAGATGCGTGAATATAATTATATGTTTTCTAATCTTGAATTATATAACACACATAAACACGGATGTTAAGTAGCAATAAAAAAAAATAAAAACTAGAACCGCAAGCGGTATCTCGGTTTTCGCTTTTAACCTAATCAACGTGAACATTTTATTTCAACTCAGCCACAATTTTCAATATGAAACAAAACGAAAAGGTTTTTGAAGACCTACTCTCATTTGCACAGTTGTTTTTTTTTGCAATGTTAGAACATTCAAACTCTTCTAGCGCAAATATTTTCCCATACCCTGTCCCTTGAAATCCATCACATTCTGTGGTGCTGTCAACAAGGAACAAAATGCTGAAAACCGCATTTCAATCAGACTTTAACATTTTGAGTTATAAGCAAAAGAGTGATTTTAAGCAAAACGCCCTCTAGCGGCAAAATTAGAAATAAAATTGCAAAAACAGCAAATAGTTCAAACAAGTATATAAGTCGCACTAGTCGAACATTCTTTTTCTTATATATCACAACTTGAGGCATAAAAACTGATTAACAGTTATTCCAAAAAAGGATCAAACTTTGGACTGCCGTAAAATGAACAAATCAAGTCCGATCTTCAAAAACTAAACATCACTGGAAAGAGCTCCTCAAGAACTAAAACCTTTGTTCATATACTCTCAATGAAATATTTTTAGATTTGGAGCACTTTGTGGCCGAATAAAAACACACTTATCGTAATATGACATTGACCTGTTCAATGTTTTTTTTAAATTTTTAATTGTGAGGCCCTTTCAAACTTAACAAAACATAACGTGTGAAAATTTCTAGACGAATAAACAAAAAATAAAGTCAGGAGCGACAAAAAACATGTTTTGGGAATTTTAATTTTCCTAAATTTAAGTGAAGTTTGACCGTTTCTAGTGGATAAACCACGCATTTCTTAAATTCTCCACCCCATATATTTTGTGTGTATACGTCTTTCAAATGGTATGCCGTAGACGGAATTCTTCTATCTGACCTCTAACAAAAACGGATAGGTTTTTCGTAGACCTATCCTCATTTGCACATTTTTTTTTTTTTGGCGAGGTTCGAACATTCAACCTTCCGTAGCTCAAAAGCTTTCAGCCACACGGACCCTCGAATCCTATCATATGTTATTAGGCTATCAACAGGGAACAGAATGCAAAAAACCGCATTCGAATCGGACTTCAACTTTTTGAGTTATAAGCAAAAGAATGATTTAAAAAAAAAGCGCCCCCTAGCGGCAAAATGAGAAAGAAAATTGATTAAAATTTTACTGTTAGGTACCTAGCAAAGCAGCAAATAGTTCAATCAAGTATACTAGTCGCACAAGTCAAACTTTTTATTCTTATGTATCAGAATTTGAAGCATAAAACCTGATTTACAATTATTCCAAAAAAGGATCAAACTTTGGACTGCCGTATAATGACCAAATCAAGTCCGATCTTCAAAAACTAAACATCACTGGAAAGAGCTCTTGAAGAACTAAAACTTTTGTTCATATACTCTCAATTAAATATTTTTAGTTTTGGAGCTATTTGTGGCCGAATAAAAACACAATAATCGTAATATGACCTTGACCTTTTCAATTCTTTTTTATTTTTTGATTTGTGAGGCCTTTTCAAACATAACAATACATATTGTGTGAAAAATTCATGAAGAATGAACAGAAAATAAAGTCAGGAGCGACAAAAACATGTTTTTGAAATTTTAATTTTTCCTAAAATTTAGTGAAGTTTGGCCGTTTCTAGAGGACAAACCACGCATTTCCATAATTCGCCACCCCATATATTTTGTGCGTATATGTCTTGCAAATCGTATGCAGCAAACAGAATTCTTCTATCTGATCTCTAACAAAAACGGATAGGTTTTTCGTAGACCTACCCTCATTTGCACAGTTTTTTTCTTTTTTGTTTTTGTTTTTGTTTTTTTGCAAGGTTAGAACATTCAACCTTCCGTAGCTCAAAAGCTTTCAGCCACACGGACCCTCGAATCCTATCATATGTTATTAGGCTATCAACAGGGAACAGAATGCAAAAAACCGCATTCGAATCGGACTTCAACTTTTTGAGTTATAAGCAAAAGAATGATTTCAAGAAAAGCGCCCCCTAGCGGCAAAATGAGAAAGAAAATTGATTAAAATTTTACTGTTAGGTACCTAGCAAAGCAGCAAATAGTTCAATCAAGTATACTAGTCGCACAAGTCAAACTTTTTATTCTTGTGTATCAGAATTTGAAGCATAAAACCTGATTTACAATTATTCCAAAAAAGGATCAAACTTTGGACTGCCGTATAATGACCAAATCAAGTCCGATCTTCAAAAACTAAACATCACTGGAAAGAGCTCTTTAAGAACTAAAACTTTTGTTCATATACTCTCAATGAAATATTTTTAGTTTTGGAGCTATTTGTGGCCGAATAAAAACACAATAATCGTAATATGACCTTGACCTTTTCAATTCTTTTTTATTTTTTGAATTGTGAGGCCCTTTCAAACATAACAATACATATCGTGTGAAAATTTCATGAAGAATGAACAGAAAATAAAGTCAGGAGCGACAAAAACATGTTTTTGAAATTTTAATTTTTCCTAAAATTTAGTGAAGTTTGACCTTTTCTAGAGGACAAACCACGCATTTCCTAAATTCGCCACCCCATATATTTTGTGCGTATATGTCTTGCAAATCGTATGCAGCAAACAGAATTCTTCTATCTGATCTCTAACAAAAGTGGGAAGGTTTTTCGTAGACCTACCCTCATTATTTCACTTTTTTCCAAGGTTCGAACATTCAACCTCTCCTAGAACAATTTTTTTCCCGTACTCGATGATGAGATTTCCATCATATTTGATTGGGCTGTCAACAAGGAACATTATGTAAAAAACCGCATCTAAATCAGGTTTCAAATTTTTGAGTTATTAGCAAAACAGTGATTACATGCATTGCGCCCCCTAGTGGCTAAATCAGAAACAAAAGTGAAAAGTTTGACCAATTAGGCACATGTTCAGATAAAGATGACTCCATGCCCAAAATTTCATAGCTGTAGCTTTTCTCATCTGGCCGCTAGGCTGGACACAAAAATGGGTGGAATTGGAAAAATAATAAAAATAAAAAAAAAAAAAAAACAAATCAACAGAAGAAGAACAATAGGTTTTCGCCCAGCAGAGGCGAAAACCTAAAAATGGAGAAAAAAAAGAAAATCGTTTAATTACAACTGACTTGACTTCTCTTCCCTTTTCATCTATGACGTCATTCTTTTATTTAATGATCAATTAAAATGGTCAATTGAATTTCAGGATTCGTAAATTATTCATTTTTTCATTATTTTTGTAACACTTTTTTTAATCCAACGTGTAACTAAAATTAATTATTTAATTAATATTCCCATGACGATACAGGGAAGTTTTCGATTGCTCTTATCCTGTTACGTTTACATTTAACTTCATAAAAGGCATCTTCAAAGACTTTCACCAAAGACTTTTACTGCATCTAGCCACGGTCCCGTCAATCTTTCCTACCCGAAAATTACACTACACACTTAATGCTAAGTATTAGTACATTCTAGTCAGACCAGCCTTTGCACATCATGTCCAAAATGCAAAATAAAGTCATTATTTTTTTTATTGAGCACTCATTTTAGCTCATTTCGTGGATTAGTTTACAAACGAATATTAACTCCCGCGAAAAGTGTTCACTAAGTAAACCTAAGAATTTCTATGTACCCGGGAGACTGTTTTCAAAAAGAGATACACAGATGTCCATTGTCAACGAAAAAAAATGAAGATTGCACAGTAAATAAGCCTGGCCAAACTTATAATCTATCCCGGACTGGTTTGTGTAAAGATTAAAAGTGAGTCTATCGCAAACTATATGAATGTATTAAACTTAGGTATTTCAGTAAGTGCATCTTTAACGTCGTCAAGATCTCCTGTGCGGTGGTCGACCGATCACAATCTGCAGCTGACCCGGGTTGTCGACTTACGCAACTCCGGTAATGTCAAGTCCACCTAATTGGGACTGGTCCCATTGTGGTCCGATCGGTCACCGGGCCCCCTACTGAAATCTGTTTGTCCGAGATAATGTACCCATGTGTCTTCAAAATCATTTGGAGTCGTATTGGCTGAGCCTTTCTCGCCTCCTTAAACACACTTACTAAGGACGGGATTTACTGAATGTTTTAATTTCTGTTGTATAAAGAAAGACGTTGTATCTAGCCAGTTGGACACAAGGTCCTAGTGTTGATACATAAACACATACTCCCACTTGGATAATGCAAGTCAATTTAATTACATGAATCATAATATATTATATGCAACTCAACTTGTTTGACTTTTGTTTGGGTTTATTATCTATCAATAAGCTACGCTCTTGAGACACAATTATGTTCAGAATAATGTTTCATTATATGGTATCTACTAATTTACTTATGAGAGTTTCCCACATTGTAATATTGCTTTAACTATTTTATTTTCCCACATTGTAATATGGCCGCTTACTTTTGTAAACTAAATTCGAAAAAAAGTGAGATAATATATGTGTCTCCTATTTCATTGTCCAATAGGAAATACAGGTATTTTAAAACGTTTAGTTTTTACTGAAAACTTTTCTTAGAAATTGTATAATTCGACTTATTAGGCTATTATGGGTTGAATAAAATAATAGCATTGCTTATAGGTATAACAACTAAGGTATACTAGAACAAGCAAAATGTATATGTGCATTAAAAAGTCTCATGAATTTTATCGACTCAGTTGTATGCATTATAAATACATTTTGTTACTGTAGAACATTTTCATATTCTTCTCAGCTTACCTCGAAATTACAAATAAATTATCCTCGTAAACATACATTGATGATGACATGCTAAGCTTCAGAATGCGTGAACATATGGACAAATTTATGAAATTCACATCAAACGTACAAACTTGGATCTCTCGGAAACAGTGCAACTGTTGCAATTAACTCAACCACTTCATTCTCTCATTCATAATTACGTCGTTTGTCATATTGAAAAATGAAGTACATTTGAAATAGAAATAGTTAAAATTTCCATATAAAGCAAGTTTTATCGATTTTCCAACCAATTTGAATCATTTAAGTCCAAACCGTTTAGGTAAAGGCGGATTAACGCTACAAAGAACAGAAAAAGTAACAGGCATGTTTTCGGTCGAGTGGTAGCTTCTTTTGGGAAAGCTAAAATGGTATTTGTCTTTCAAAAATAGATATCCGTGTCTATATAAAAATATTTAGCCAATAATCGGGAATCAACACCGCCACTCCAAGAGAGGAATGAAATATAATCGACGCTTAACCGGATAAGCCAAGTGTTATCGTTGACGAGTCGAGCTCTTTTTTTCTGCAAAGTCCTTTGGAAGACCTACAAAACGACACTTCGTGTCACGTTTGCAAAGTCTTTAACTGCCATAAATGTCTAGTACTGTTTGTACCACGAGCCTCTAAACAAAAAATCTATTGAATACCCATCAAAGAATGTCATGCGTAGTAACGCAATGCCTAGAGGTACGTACCAGAAGCCTGAAGTGGTCATTTTACGGCTAGTCAAATATTGACCAACACCTAGAGTACCCGGGATTCTCATACCTCTGTCATACCGAATATTGACTCAACAAATGTAACAATGAATTAAGACTAAATCTAAACTAACAAGAACTATTAAGAGAAAAATACACACAGAACTGAGAACAATCATATATATATATATACATAACAAAAAGTCCAAATAACACCGTTACGTCATTACAGTGGTACTGAAGAGTTGAACGACTCCTAGTAATTTCACTAATGGACTTGGAAATTGTTACTGAACTTTTAAACATCAATGGAGAGTATGGAAATCCCTTCACTGTGTTTTCTGAACAAGTGCTGGGGGTAATTGTCCGTGGTTTGAAACTTTTGACTGACGTATCGAGATATGGACACAAAAACATTCTGACAGGACGGCGCTACTAAGCGGTGAAAAAACTGACAAATTCTGATTACTTGTATTTTCATATTCAAAAACATAACAAAACCATGACAAGCTTGATAGTAATTCATTAAAATCTGTTTAAACAGTTTACAGCCCTGTTGGATTGAAAGGGTGTCTAGATTAGTTATCGGGCAAGTGGGTTCATAGCAAAGCTATCTGAGTTGTTGACGTGTATGAAAAGAAGAAAATCATACAACAGTTTTTTTTCCCGGAAAGTGAGCCTCCAACTTAGAACCAACAAGCAGATTAATGCATTGATAGATTGTTTGGTACAAGATATCAGACCGATATACAGGTAAGTTCTGAGTGACTTATGTAATAAATAAGACTTTCCTTTGTCTTTTTTCTTTTACAACTACCACAAGAGCGTCATCAAATCACAATAATTTGGGTGGCCTAACTTACCAGATCCGAATAAAACTGAAACGCGACTCTCATAAGAGAGCAAAAAGAAACCAGTGCAAACAATAAACTCGCTATTTTTGCAACCAAGAAAAACGTTGTTGTTAACACGTTAAATGGTATATCGTTCACCGTAAAAATGAAGGAAATTACCAATAGTGAAAGATACCAGAAGATGTATCTGTGCCGCCTGGGCTGGAAGTGCAGATGGGAAAAACATCTTAGTTATTGGCAGAAAGGCCTGCCATGCTTGGTAATCCGTGATATGGCGAGGCAGATAACACTTGTAAGTGCACAGATCGAGGGACTTTAAACCTCGAGGATCGGTTTGGGTTCCAGGACGAAGCTCTAATCAGGCTAACAACGATACTCTTCACGTGATGGAGGTTTATCAACCAAACAATCGAGAAGCACCCAAATATGAACCTGACGTTTGACTGACTGACATTTGTCTTACAAATGATTGGAATTTAAAATCAGATATCTTGAAATGTCTTCTTTCTGGTGTGATTTAATGTTTAAAGAGAGAAAATGGTTTATTATATAAGCATTTTTGTGCGTATGGGGTTTTGCTGTTGTTGTTTACATTTCAAGAGCATTATATGACCTATGACCAGAGAAAAAAAAACACAACAAGAAAATCAAGGGTCAAGGGTCACCAATGCTTATATACAACATTTATCGATACAAGTAATGCAAAGTGATTGGTTTTATTTTGCTTCTTAGTTAAAAGCCACTACATTATAGTATACCTTGATCTGGCTATGTCGTAAAATACAAACTATCAAAGTAAGGTTCGGCTGAAGACAGAATTCTGACGCCAGCAAGACCCGAAAATTACCGTGACATCATTCTCGCTATCATAAACATCATGGAATATTCAGAAGTTTTTAAGCAGGTCTCCATTCTGGCAGATGAAAAAATGTAACCCAATCATCAAACGCAGCATTTACATGGCAAAGAACTCGTTAAATTTCGAAGTGAGAGAAACAGGAATAACAGCGCCAAGGCCGTTAGGCCGTTTTTCATAGGCCCTGGAGATCCCACAAGCGACCAATTAGATATACTAAAAAAACAATCATTCTTCAGAATTTTAACAGGATACACAGAAAAAATAAGCGTATATGGGTTCTTTAAAGACAAGAAAAAAAACATTGTCATTTTAAAAAATCGTTTCTGCAAATATATGCAAGATACCATTGTGTAACTAAAACAATTCTAGTACATGAACTTTAATCGGCAAAACCAGCATTTATTAACTGAGGTATAACACATCCAAAGAGAACATGCTCTTAAAGCCTTAAAATGGATTTTTGGAAAGAAAACAAAAGGTCATGGTTGTTGAGACTTAGAAACTAGTGGATAAATTTTACTTAGATTAAGAAACCCCGGCATTTGACCTGAATCATATTTGCACACAATGATTCGGTTATATTAAACCATGGCCCTATGCTTGCCTATATATCTGTACTATGTATAATCTACAAGATACCATTGAGATATATTCCAGAAATAGACATACACCCCGCATGTCTCACCAATTCTATTAAATCACTTGATCAAATTCCATGGCCCTGTTCACCCAAAGAAGGGCGCGGTCTAAACAATGTCTCGGTGACTTTTCACACAGTCTCTCACGAACAACACTTGGAGACCGCACAGAAAACAGCGGGCTAAACAGGGCGAGAGAATGCTCTTTTTGCATTATGTATTGCACTTCGCAAAATTTACTTTAAGTAAAGAATAACTTTCTTTACCTATATTCATACTAAACAGATGCTATCTAACAAGAGTTAAACATAAAGGCGTAAAAAATGGTAAGTTGGGGTAAGATAATTATGTTTTATCGATAAAATGGACTGTTCCATAATAACACTTAATAACATCTGACGTTGATAAAATCTATAGGAATTAGTTTTACTTATTTTGATAACTGGCAGGAGTGTGAGATAACGCTTTACTGATAATCCGGAAATACAGAACACAATATTTTAGTATATCAATTTTATTATACCAAGGACTGAGTCTTACTCATCAAGCTCTGAATCGAAATTAAATTGAGATAGAATATTCGTGAAAAATGAATTACCTAACCAAATGAATGGCGACTGTCTCAACTATAAGGAAACCCTAACTTTTGTCGTGAAAAGTAGTTATATCCGAATACTGTTCAACTTCAGAGATCACTTTAAACTATGTTGAAGATAATACCGATATTAATCATCAAAAAGAATACAATAGATTTAATTGATCTTGACCTATAACAGAAGCCCAAATGTTCTAAAGGTCCCCATTAAGGATTACTAGTTGTTGAATGATAGTGCACAAATGGCCGTGAAGAACTTAGACTCGTTTGATACCATCAGGTTCGGTGATCCCAGCTAATGATCTTTAGAAGGAGTGCTTTGTCTTCAGTCAGTTTTTGTGCCTATCTACATTCTTATTGTTCACATTTGATTTAATTTAATTGATCATATGATACCCTTAGAATAAACACCCCAATCAATTAACGGAATTGTACAATTAGCAATAAATACTATCAGCACTTTGTACGAATTATAAATGGATTCACAGACCTATTACAGCTTTGGGACTAGGTATTGAAGAGGATTTAGAGACGGCCCATGATGTTGCTGAATTATCATAATGTTCTCCTGGCGAGCAGGAGGTTGTGGGTTCAATTCCGACCGCAACAGACGAATCTTAAAATGGTACTGGCACAGTGGCTTGCTTGGCGATTGCCACGTATTGGGACATAGAGAGCGGGTGAGGTTCCAATCCACCTGTCTCAATGAGCCAGCGCAATATATCACAATGCCAACAGAATGAGTCGACAATAAACTGAAAAGTACGTTGAATACATTAGACTCAATAAACAAACACATTTTTAATCATTGTATTTAATCATATGGTTTTAATTCAAAATGAAGACAAATGACGGTTGTTGTTGCTGCTGTTGTTGTTGTTGTTGTTGTTGTTGTTGCATCATTAGGCGCTGCTGGTGCTATAGGTTTACAGCCTGTCGTGCCTATCAGCAGACTGCTCTCACCGTCCTGATACTCACGACACGACACCAGGGTGGGGCTCCTCACACCGAGCCTCTCAGTACAGGGCGTGTCTGGTGTGAGGTCAGGACGTCACACGTGCTTCATTCACCAATCACAAAACATCTCGTCACGTGATTTTTTCTTAATTGTGTAATTAATCTAGACTACACATCGATGATTACCTAGTTTCTATAACCAAGTGGTTAACAGGGGGATAAATCTGACCGCACTTTTAACAAGCAACTCGACCTCACACGAGACGCCTGGGACCTCCACACTCATCTGGGCTGAGTTTACATGGCGGAATAAAGGGCCATTTAAGATTTTATCACACGAAACAAAACACTAGCAGAAATCAAAGGTCCAACAGTTCTTAAAGTTAAAGGTTCACTTTGTTAATTGAAATATTTCGACAAAAACAATTTGCGTAATTCGAAGCGAGTGTTCCCTGCACGCTTTAAACAATGTTTATATTGGCCGTGTCTCTTTCAACATCGTGAGAATTTCGACAACATTTCTTCCCTTGATTAATGATTCATTTCCTAGTTTTAAACATCCTAAGAAAAGTCATGCTTCAAACTGTTAATATCGGAGATATGCACGAATTTGGGAAAAATGCATTCGCTTCAAAGCGTTCGTTTCAGCTTCGCTGAACACTCCAGTTCTAAAAATTATCCCCCAAGAACGAAGAGATACAGACGAATCAAATTTTGACAGTTTTATTTCTTCCCCAGTTGATAAGCTTGCCCTCATCCGGGAAGATGAGTTTGATTTCAGACTTGCGGGTCCTCTGATAGCGAGGCAGTGTTCTTCAGTGTCGAAAACATGGGTTCATTTTATGATGCAGACACTCTACAGTAGTCTTATGCAATCTTTACAGATTGTTAGTTGGCTTGTTCTACCCACAGTAGTTCTGTTGGGGAATAAAGTGCTGCCTCACTGCCTTGCTGTAATACCACACCAAATCACATTGTCCTGACACACGGTGTTCCAGTCCTGGATCTACCCGTATATGCTGAGCATCAAGTTAGCGATACGTGCAAGCTTAACGATTTGGTATGTCGTGGTATGATTCACAAAATGTTACCATTTTGTGTCCAGAGTTCGATATTCAGGCAAGAATTTCAAGTTACACGGCATGCATATTCTCAACACTTAGTAACTGGGACCGGTGTGTGTGTGTGTGTGTGTGTGTGTGTGTGTGTGTTATACATGTGTTATTATTCTTGATATCTTTTAATATCTTATTAAAACTGTCTTGGTTATAAACTCAGATTACCAAAAAGATATACATAAGGAAATACAAAGTAGCTGTCGCTATAAAAGTACTATATTAATATAGAAATGGACAATTCGGGACATGAAAGCCGTGTTCCTTATGAGTGAAGTTTACTGATATACATGTAATTATCTGTTCACAATCTGTTCTGCTCATATTTTTCATTCAAGTTATGATTTCAACTTCAATAATAAAATAAAATCAAATGCATCTTTTTACCGGAAATCAAAATAAACATATATATGCACACACTGCCGGTACTGCCTCATATAAACCAGATGTTCAAAACACTTTTTAATTTTAACAGTTGTAATATGAAAAAATACTGCAATTTCAAAATAAATATCATTTAAAAATGAGTTACTGTTTTGTGGCCGGCGGGGCTGATTGCAAGAATCTGCTCTCTGTGAGGGAAGTATGTCGAAAAGGCCAGTTATCCTGACGTCTGACATGCTTCTACATGTGTTCTGTGAACAAGACGGTGCCAGGATCTTTAACGGCCAATTTAGCACAGACTGGTAACAGTGATGAAACCAACAAATGATCCTTAGCATCGTTTTCTTCTCCGCGTCTCTGACATACAAGTCAATTATAAACATTGTTCATATTTCCTACGTTTTGAAAGTATATATTATAGTATTCGACTAAAAAAATCAAGATGAGAACTATAACACATGTTAGAAGTATAAATGATGTATATATATGTTATGTTTTCAGAGGGAAATAATACAATAAACAATTTAATTCACTCATTATCCATCTTTTGGCAAAAACATGAAGTTTTGAGCTACTACATAATAAACAATGAACAATTTGAGTAAACATATGAACAATGACAATATGGCGAGTCTAAAGGCTGTACATAACTTTATAACTGTACATAATAATAATATGGTGACAACACAGGCGTTTATCATGTTGTGGCTTAATTTTTTTTCCTTGAAAAGGGCTAATTTTTGCCGAAATATTGATAAAGATTTTATTTAATTGTATATTATATAAATGAGGGCGTTTTGACTGAGCTGTGTTCATCCGCGGTGTTATGCCAGATCATTGTGGGAACTACTTTTCATGACTGGCGGTTTAGCCCTTTTATCTCCTCAATAAATATGAAATATTAGCTTTCGTACGTACAACTTTGAGATGTATATGTATTTCATTTCCTTAAGCATAAACAATGGGGTTTATGTGGCCACAACGAATAAATTATTCGAGATAGATCTCAACCTAGTAGCGGACACAGAGAAGCATAAAATAGCGGCTGTCCGGTGGTGCGTTAAAACGACTTATCCGTCAGAAGTCCACAGCATTTCTGACAAGATAACTGCGAGCTAGCGTGAAATTTTACACCGTTAATCTTATGTTTAGACTCATAATGAATGAGTGCTGGGCCATTTCGCTTCATCAAAGCAAACAATAGTTTCACAACCTTTGTATTGGCAGATACGGTGATTTCTCAGGCTGGGGATTGTCATAATAAACTAAAGCGATATTGACATGACTAATGATCGGCCGAACCTTTGTGGACAGCAAATCCCTGTATGAGAAATGTTGCCTCACTATCTAACGATTAAACTGAATAGCATCATATAATCATCATCGTTGAATTTGAACAATGACAGTATATCTTCTGTACTTCTTAACCCTGATGAAAGTAAGTCTTCAAATGTATAACCAGTGGGTCCTATTACAAACGATTCTCTGAAATAAATCGTTAATACTTATATCTAGAGATTCATTTGTATAGGATTCTAAGACAATCATCATTATTAACATATAACAGAATTATCACAGACTACTTGTGCATTCGATAAAAACGCTTATTGTGATGATAAAATTACTATTATTAAGTGCTGAGTGCTGTATCAAGATCATACGAGTCATTTTGATAAAATACACTGTGAACGTTCGTTTGATTTCTTTATCGACTAATGTCGCGTGTACAGTAAACCTTTGAACTAAACTTGTAATCGAATTCCGTTTGTTGTTCTAGTGAGAATATACACGCTGCTAACATGCACGCTGCCACTTTTTTATGTTGTTATGGCGTGAACAGAACACCATTCTGCTTTTTTCCCCATACTTCAACTCTGTCACAAAGGGGAAAAACAACAATGATCAGAAAGCGAAGGTAAATATTTCCAGGTTACCTGGAATTTCTCTCATTTCCGAACATCGGCAAACGTGTAAGAATATGGAATATTTCACGGTTTTTATGTAACTTTACCAGAGTCTCAATGGAGAACAAGCCAGGCTATGACGATGATACGGAGGATGGAGTTGCTCATGGGCACACGTGTTACTAGGCTCAAGTCATAAATTAGGCATGTAACAAGTACTCGATACAGGCGGCACAGCACTTGGGAGAATCTTCATAACAACTGAACACTGAACGTCTGCAGTTTGTATAGGACGAATGCTTTATAGTGGGTGAATAATGTCAATTGAACGATGTACTGTTAACACTTCCTCATACTGACGTAGCGTGTTTCTTTCTTTCTTATTTTTCTTTTTTTTGTTTGTTGTTGTTGGTCAAAAGTGTTTTTTTTTATCCACATACTCTCTTTTATCTTTTCAAACGGATATGTAAACCTGCCAGAAGGTGGTATCAACTTAGACTTATTTTAAGGTAACCCGGTGCAGAACCCTGGACAGTACATGTAGATATAGACCGATCCATACAATAGTACAGTCATTTATGTCAAATTTTATCAAGTGAGTAAACTGAGAATTTTTAAACACCATGAAATCCTAGTTGCTCTATACTTTTCATATATAGTTTTATCTTTCCTAAAACGATTACATCAAAAGCGTCCGGAACCTTCATGTAGCGCTAAATAATCGGAAAAAATCCAATTAGCGCCAATTTCTGTTGACATTTACTAAAACGAAAGTCGTGTCGCTATCCACGACAGAGCATGTCCATGAATAACCTCCCCTGCTGTAGTGACGAGTGAATGACATATTAAGCTAAGCCTGTAGACCTATTTCAAATTATTGTATTATTCGTTTATATTTTTTTCGTCAGAAATAATTTGAAAATAACGCTTAAAATAGCATCAATATTAGCAGACTCAACATTATGCAGCATTATATAAGTACAGAAAAGCGTTATATCGTTGTCACTTGTAGTTCGTATTAAAACATACTTGACACGTCCCCACCCCCTTTTTCTTTCGACCCTGTTAACAAGCTTGCTCACTGCTGTTTGTTCGCATATAAGTCTTTATTGCGGTCAAACAAAACACCGTTTATTATTTTTATATCGCAATGTACATGTAGATATAAAAACGATTGTCCATCTGGACTGACTTCCGCCCCCTCCGGACACCGAAGGGCTGATGTACTGTCCGATAAAAAGACCTAGGGACAATAGATAAAAAAATCCTGACCATCGCTGAATGTTTCGTCCAGTGATAATCGGCGGGCTATCAGTCAAAATCAAGGGTAATAAAAAGCTTGTTTTCACGATACGTACCCCGATTCAATTGTTGGGAACTATCTTAAATTGCAGACTGGGCGTTTCAACGACCTAGGTACGATTGACCGGCCGTGGATCACCGGGCCTGAATACGGCCAGGTCAGGCCCATTAAACCCGAACCTGGTGTTGGAAACTGTGGAATGTCCAGTATGTGATGTCCGAGGATGTCAGTCCTTTTGATAGCTGTCCCTTTGATCAATGAGTGATATCTCGTCAACAGATAGTGCCTTGTATCACTTAAGTGTAAAACACGAAGACTAGGTTGTCGATGTTTGACAACAAATATACACAGTAATACCCGCTTAAGTTGCTGGCTCTCCAGATAGCCGAGATTATGTTCCGTGTATACTAGAACGTGCACCCGGGCATATGGGCTAACTGTCCAGGTGAACTAATCGATCTACTGACCAATATCTTGTATACGAGATATATATTGTATCTGAACTAGACTTACTCGTACACGTATAGATTAACAGGATTTGCCTTTCTCTCTGAATCACTTATTAAAAAAGAAGTACAGTATACTGAACCAAATATAGCAACTTCCTTTTTAATGTCTTTTCTATGTTTCGATCTTGAAATGAACACAACTTCTGCCATCCTTGTACATAACAACACTCCTTTACATACCCAAACCTTAATTTTATGCAAAAACAACAAAATCTAATTCTCAATTTTGAAATTTAAAACATTTTTTTTCATTCCAATTAATAACAAATAACATAATTTATATAATTTCCAACTTTTACGTAACTGGTTGAATTTTCAATATTGTTTTCTTTTCCTTAATTTTTTTAAAAAATTTTTTCCAATTGAAACTGTTAGCTTGAAATTGTAGTTTATCTATTGATTTTGACCCACTTGAACTTATAAATTGAATCAACAATTCAAATTAATGAACTCTTCATAAAAAACCTGGGTCTTATCCTGGAATATAACTGTTTTATAGACCCATTACACCTACAAAAATACAACTATCCAATTAAGTAGAAAAACTTTTTTAAGAAATGGGATGTTTCCTTTTAGGGTTAAGTGTATGACCTTTTGGGGTCTTAAATGTTTCATAAAACAGGCGATGCGACTACTACAGAAGTTGCTTGCTGCTCTTTACGTCCAATATCTCTAAATAAATCTACAATATCTCATTATCCGATATTATCCAGGCTAATGTGATATACGGCAATAAATACAACTGAAAAATGTAACTGAACGAGCTAAAATTAACATTTCAGAAACGTTTGAATCATGAAACCCTCCTGATGTAGACATAATGCAAAGGTTTAATATAGTTTAATACTTGGTAGTTTTATGTTTTCTTTTAATATGTAACATTAGTACCTCCCGTCACAGGCTTTTGAATACATTAAAGATGAGAGAGAAGTCCCAATGTCGGATGATTATCCGAATAGGCTTAACAGAAGCATCTCAGATGTCTAAATTATGATAAAATATATATTTCAAACAACCACTTAATAATGTAAAGTGTCTGCTTCTTTGACAATTTTAAACTCCTTCTAGTGACTAATTTCATCTTATACCGCTTTATTTGAGGCCCTATTCGAAATATATCATAAATATGATATATACTCTAACTAATCACATAAACGTAGTGAGAATGATCTTATCGGTCTACAAAGCATGACCGTAAATCATTCTGACGCTTTCTTCTAAGCGCCTGTTAACCAAGACTAGATGGGTGCTTGTTAACAGAGGACAGGTCGACTCGTACCTATGCAACCAGCATAAAACCACATCAGTCTACCAAGGAGATATTCTATAAATATCTGTCTAATATAAAGGTCCTGGCCTACCAGACGCTCAAGCGCTTTGTGTCAGGTTTAATATAACAACACATTAGCGACAACTGGTTAAATGTATATGAGGGGTAAAAAAACTAAATGTACAAGTGACATCCGGGTAGTACAAGTGACATCCGGGTAGGAAGACCGAGCTACCTGTATGAGTATCAATAATAGTGGGTCTCGAACCCTCAGCGGTGAGGGATACGTGACGATATGTCAGTCACTGTAACCCCTCGACAAGGAACCCCAACGTGATTGAGGATGAAAACACGCGTTGTTTTATTAAAGTGTGTGTGTGATATCATGTGTGGTGTACAACTTCTGGTATATAAAATTGTTTTGACACCAGTATTCATCATCACTTAACCAGTCCAAATTGTTTGCACAAAGTGGGAGTTCTGTTGCTGACTCCTGTGGCGTCTCTGCCCAAAGGGGGAAGGACCCAACTGCCAGACAGCCGTCACGTAGACAACGAGCTGTCACGACGTCATTTCTAATACATCAACCACTTCTTAATAGAATAAACACAGATCTATCACAGCGACAATCCTCAAGGCTAGCGTCATGGCCCATCAAGTCATCGGAGAGAAAGAGAAGGGGGCATCCATTGCATTAACACAATCTACCTCACTATTGACAACATTGCCCAGTGAATTCGAAAATTGTCTAATACTTTACTTATGTTAAATACTTACTACTGGCACTAGATTCAATAAAAATGTGAGAAACACATTCGTCGATCTCAAACATTTTCGGCAGCTTCCTTAAACCCAATCTCAAAATGTTATTTGACAATCTTGGTAAAACCACCAAATGGGTATACAACATCATAAAAGGAAATCAATTTTTCCTTGAAAGTCTTCTTTATTGTAGATTTACTAGTTTATCAACGGAACTTCATCTCAGAATTCATTCATATAAGCCGGTTTGATTTGCATATACATCAGTCGCTAAGATTGAACACAGCAGCTATCGAGCAGTTTAATCAACGTCTCAAATAGCGTAATGGGAAGACAATAGGTCCAACGAGATGTAGAGGGAAGTCAGGTCAGCTGTGTACCGAACAGAGAGGCCTGTAGACCTAGCAGTCCGCCTGTATACGCCAGATTCTACATATCAGATTTGCCATATGAAAATATCACATATATAATCAGTACCATCTGTAAAACACTCGATGGGTATGTGATGTTATTTTATAACAATTCTAACATATAGATGTGCCTTACACGTCCCATCCCGTCACCGCATTCTGAATTACGATCTTAATGGAGGAAACATTAATTTAGTTTAATGAATATTTAACATAATTAGATGCAGAGAATAGGCTACCTGTACAATCTATAAAATAAAGATAAATAAATGGCTCAAGTTTTCTTTAATAAAATGTATCCAACTGTTGTAATATATAAGGAATGACTCAAGTTTCAGGTTTATAATAAAATTACACAGCAAATAAAAGTATCTGCAGAGAGGCGGAAAATTCCACTGAAAATAAGTCAAATAAATATTTAATATTTACACAATACTGCGAGGGCAGTCTCCTTGTTTCCTGAATTACAGATCAAGAAGATTTTAAAAGTTCAACATGCGAACTCTGATTAAACAAATTACTTATACAGAAGTTACGGCCAATCCCTTTTTCACAAAATAGTTGACAGTTTTATTATAGGTAAAATATGAAAATGTTTAGATATTCTTTTTTGAAATGTTCCATTGTTGCCTATACTACGTCAGTTTATATCATAATTATAGGCTTATATATGTAAATAATTAAAAGACAAAACCGCTCCTTTGAGGACGTAAATATATGTGAAATGGGACCAGATCGACTCTCTTTGAAGTACAGACTGTCTGATAACGAGTGTTCACACAACTGACGGGTATATGCCTCCCAAAGCCTGTCAAACTATTAATTAAATGCATTCCAACGTCTTGTTAGATTTACAACCTGCATTTTGTACTGCAAAGTATACAACTGCATGTCTCCGTTCGTACCGAAACCGTCTGGTAGGAGCACAAGCCAGGCGACCGGTCCCCTGCCGTCATGGCCCTAGTATCACGCCCAATAAATCACAAGACGTACACAGAATTACATGGCCTTTAAAATAAGGCAGCAAGTTTTGTTTGATACGTGTTGTAACAATTTACGGCCAGTTTGACGGATGATTAGTGACTACGTAACCTTGTTACCCGAATACTGCTATCTTACAAACTGTCTGTAAAGGACTGCCATCTCGAATTACTGGCAGTTTATTTACAAAGCAAATACAAATCTTCCCGTCGACGGGATATTTTATCTCGCGTTGTGGTCTTTCGGTGATGGAATTAACTTCTTCACTAGTTCATTATTTGTCCAGACTGGATGAAAATTTATAAAGTAACTAATGGAAATGAAATATTAAAGTTGATAATAACGTTGGTGATTTGATACAAAACATCAAAACGTTATCGCATGTACACGCTTCAAAGTAAAGCTTGAATGCCTGAGTTGCTGTTCATTATTAGTCGTTTAAGTGGGTACCTAAGGATTATTCATGTACAACTGCTTAATTTTTTTTAATTATTTATTTTTTAAATAGTGAAACTGTAAACTGTTTGTAAACATTAATAAAGAAAATTGTTTTTTGTGTTTTTTTTTTAATATAAAAATAGCATTTTATATATTAAATTCTCAAAACCGAATAATGCCATAATGTCCGTGAGATAATCATATCTAGAATGTCAATTCTTAAATATACAAGTATATTATTTCAAATATATTTATCACGCACAATATATATATTAATTTTCTCTTTTTCATTTAAGAGATATTATGTATAATACGATGATCGTCCGAGTTCTTACATGTGTTTTACTAATGGAAGATATTTTGACTACTTCATTCATATTTATATAAATGCCTAAAGTATTCTCTGATTTAATTTAAAAAAATAAAAGGCAACCCTTTATCGCTTTACTTGTGTGTGTTGTTCTTATTTAAAGAATAATATACGATTACGGGTAGAACAATCCAACGACAGAACATAATGTTACGACAAGAATCATCAAGCCAAGTAGTTTATCAGAAAATGAACATCCCACCTCCTTTCCTACCTCGTAAACATAAATTAGTCTGTAGCCACGTACGCATGTCAAAACAAGGACGGTATGACAGGCCTACAACATGGCCAATGTGATCTGATTTTCAGTAAATAATCTCGCAAGAACGCCAAACTTGTGCAGGTGAGTTCTCTCTTTTTCACGCAATTGCTTTTTTCGCGAGTGCCTCATTTCAGAGCCAATTAGGTTAACATTTCAACAGTTTTGCTTGCCAAATCGCTGCAAGGCAGGCGAGAAATTGTAGCAGCATTAATGAATACGATCATGATACGTCTGTTCGTCAAGTTCGCTGACCTCACCCCAGTGTGGGGCAAACATTCTGACGTTCCCCGTCGGCCCTACCGTTTCAGTGACGATAAAGTCACCGAAATCCCTTCAAATGTTTTGGGAGGGGAAAGTGTCAATTCCATGCCAGATACTTGGACACTGAGGGGCCCCGGTTACGGTCCAGACAGATAAATTAGAGGGCAAAAGAGACGCCGTCAGTTACAAGCAAAATTATTGTCATGAAGACCATCAGATGGTTTTCTTTTTCATTTAAACATCACATTCACTTCGATGTAAACGGGGTATTTACGTCAACTGTCATTACAGGTACCCGAAAGAGAAAATGCCCGTCTAAGGTCCATGTATTTCGGTCCTATAATCCAGCGTACAGCTGATTTGACTGTTTGTGTTTATAGAAGGACATTCTGATACACGCGATGTTAATGTCATTAAATGTTATGGTATTCAGATTCTGGTGTTTGTTCGTGAAATAGCACGCATATCCTGTCGACAGTGATGCGCGGAGCCAATTTTGCTTACTTTCATTATATATAGAAATAGCTCGTATTTTCCCCTCGCAACTATGGGTTGGACAAGTCCTGTCAGAACTGAATAAAAAAATAGTATCTCGCATTCCCCTATTTTCTAAGTCGTATTGAAATGTTACTCGTTTCACCTAAAATCTGTGTAAAGGATAGAGTTTACAGACAATAGAAAACTAAAGCGAGCGTAGTTAGTGTAGGTTTTTACTGTCTGGAGGAATATCGTGATAGAGTTTATCCTACTTAAAAGTCACCTGGATAAATTTCGCTGATGAATTTGAATTTTCAGAGCTCTATTTACAATGACTTCTAAAACCAAGAACTACTCTCCATTAGTATTAAGATATCTACCACTGCATACAGCGATATATGATGTAACCTCTCATTATTTTTTAGATATGTAAATTGAGTGTGTTGATTTCATATGATTTCTTAGTTGCCATATTGTCAAACACTGGACCAAGATTTGGCGGAGACTGTCGACGACAAGGCCATTATATTGAAGGACTAGAATAATATCAAACACAAGAGTTATACTCACAATCGTTTCATGCCAGTCATGTCCCGGAATGCTCCCTTCTCTATCGTATGTATCCGATTTTTCATTAGGTTTCTGAAATAAAAAAAAAATATAAACTATTTAATCGGCGCAATAGTTTGATGGTAGAGTGTACGCTTTGCGTTCAGGGGGTCTGAGGTTCGAATTTCAGCCGAAGCATATTTCCGGTTGACTTCTTAAAACCAAAGATGCATAAAATTGGTACCAGATGCATTCTTCCGGCTTGCCTGGTACTCAGCAAAAACGGGTTGTTAAAGGAACTCGGAGTATTCAGTACTGGTTCTACCCAGGAACTTGTCTCCCGTGTATCGGTGCTATACACCAGGTACGTAAAAGAACCATGGGGTCTATTCGCAAATTGAGCTAGGGTATCACTCCCTTGTATCCAGGTAACCACCATCTCTTACGATGCTGTCTCTTCAGCAAAAAAAAATTACAAAAAATACAGGACTTCACTGACCGCAAGGTCTAAAAATCAGAAAATGATTGCTAGCCATTACAACAAGAGCTGTCCGTAAGACAGCACGCTAGATTATTTGAGTGCCTGTCAATAAAAATAAATATGCAAACATATTTGATAGAGTTACTGTTCCTTTTTTTTACTTGTTGGTCTGATCATGCATGTGCGAAGTCGAGGGACACCCATATTGAGTAAAAGTGGAGATAATACCAATGTTAAACAAAACCTTAACATTTCTTGGGACGCAGACGCCGACGCGAACGCCGACGCCGGGGTGATTACAATAGCTCATCCTATAGTCGAACTTATAAAAGAAAAAAGAAGAGTTGCGCATTATAATATTCCATCCAAAGCCATGTTGGCCTATCAGTTATATAATTATGTAGTATGACCAATAAGATATGAAGTTTAAGTTTGTAACATGTTTGTTTTAATCTACATTGTATGCCAAAGTCTAGCATTAGACTAGCAAAGCGGACTTTTCTTTTTTCATTTGAAATATTACAACATGCAAACAACATGGCTTATATGATTCCTTTACAGAACGGTTATACTATTCAATTAATTATACTAATTACTGTCATTCGCCCTTCCATGTATCCTTTCTTGAAAACTGACATCAAACCTTACAAAACTTGTAAACTTGTAAACGGAAATAATGGAAGATGGCACTCGAGAACTACAATAACCCATGATTCAGTTTATCTTCGCAAAATTGTTTTATTTTAGTGCTCTACGAAATGGAAACCCCTTGGTACATATGAACATAAGCGATTCTAAAACTCAAAAACCGGTGTCTGCCTTTGTAAAGTTTAATGGTCAGTGTGCTTGCAGCTGTCGTGGCGTCTACAGCGACTATTTGCATGCCGGGTAGAACCACCGACAACAAGCCAAATGGAAGGTTTCTCCTCAAATTAAGTTTTGTCTGTCGAAACGTTCTGGAGTAATACCCGAGCAGATTAAGAAAGTACGCTTTGGCTGACGAGGTGCTGAGATACGCTCCTATGACCACCATGGTCAATAGAAAGCTAGGATCGAAACAGTGAGGGCCGCCGAACTTCCCCAGCTCCTTTCCTACTTACTTTCATTGGATCACCGTACCCACTCCTGAACAATACCTGCAGACATCATTAGGTGAAACGCCCAATTTAGAACATTCAAGAGGGCATCGCTGCAATACAGGGCCAATAAAGTCACGGGTTTATTTGCAGAATTAATCTAGCCGAAAAACACCACTTTAGATGTAGATAATATCAAACACAAGGGGTCCATTATCGGGCCTTTAAATCAATTGTTCGTTGAAAATGAAAACTTTTACACAATGAATAGTGACTCGCACTAAATGAGGTGCGTTTACGAGGCTGTCATCAAGTTCAAAGTGCTCTTAAGAATGAAATAGTTATTGAGCATAGAGGTTTCTATCTCTGAATGACTCTCCAAGTTAATTACTGGCCAAGCAAGGAAAACAAGCTATGCTTTCACTCGCTCTGAGTTCATTTTAAATGTTACAGGTATTCTCTGGTCTCTACTGATCTAAGAGTTGAGTACCCTCAAACGCTCGTTTTTATGTAGGTAACAACTTACATTAAAAGTTAAAAGCATGGGATTAACTCCTGAGATTACATTAATACGTCTAAAAAGCTAATAAATACGCAAGTTGTGTGCATGTACTGTTACTTAATAAACCTTGATTTGGAGGTAAAAAAGGAGGAGATATATTAGACGATCGCAATATCTCGGTTTTCAAACATGACAGTTAATTTCATTTCAACCGTGATATGTGACATTTAAACTTACGTTATTTCGTTTGTAAAAAGTATCATGTCAAATTAGTACTAACTTGTCATTTTTACATTAGAAATGAAACAGGATACAAGATATCGCTATAAAATGTATATATATATATATGCTATGTATATAATGTTATGCAGCCGAACAATCTAATTTGGATACATGATTGTGTCATTGGATATTAAGTAATGAAAAAGGAAGAGAAAAACATCTTAAAATTTCATCGCTCTTGGAATCACTTTGCATTCCCTCGGCCGCAAGAGGGGATCAGAGCAGACGAACCTTCGATATCAGCAGATGGCATCATATTTCCTAAGTGCGAACAGCAGCAGATAAACTAAACCTACGTCTCACTTATTTTCTTTTCTATAAACGTCCCAATGTCACTGGGGCAAAGAAGCATTGATATAATTTTATCTTATCTTATTCTTTAAGAAATCTTATCGTAGGTTTCCTCCTCTTCTAAATACCAGTTTATTTAAGAAGTATGTCAATTCGAGAAGTTGTGGGTCTGATTTTACAGTGATGTAACTTTCTAACAGTGATGTAACTTCTATTCAAACCAGATAAGATGCAATAAAGTGTGCATATGGATTATAACAAACCTGAGTGAAACCATGTATAATGCAGCATTGAACCTACTTCAGCTTTGTCTTTTTCCAGGAACAAAATACAGATATTAAAAAAATGTTAAAAACTTTTTTTTCAGACAAACTACTGTTATATGATGTCACCACTGTTAAAGCTCTGCATTCCTTAAAATGTGAAGGGTTGCTGTAATATGTTTAATGAAAAAATACTTGATTTAAAAATATCTCACTTATAGTTTAATACGCACTGTTCAGTCTGTTCTTATACCTTCAGAAACCTGATAGAGTGTTTATATTATTTTACTTTGCGTAAAAATGGAGACAATTTGCGGAATCAAAATATTCGAATTTTGTTAATTATTATTATTAACCCTTTCCCTCATATAGACTCATTTTGACGCACTCAGTATGTACCACATAAAGCCTGATCTGCAGAAAACCACAGTTAAACCTTACCAAATTTAATTACAAAATCCTCATTTCCAGACCACTGAGGAGCAGTGAACAGCATAAAACCTGATCAGCCTGCGAGTTACTCGCAGGCTGATCTGGTTTTATGCTGTTCGCATAGGTCTTTTCATGGTGTCCTCTATGAGGGAAAGGGTTAAGACAAAATTTATATGACATACAAATACTGAGCATATTTCACTGAAGAAGAAAAAACTATATGCGTGATCACATCATGTTTCCGATCAGAAAATTATTATTAATAATTTTTCAGTGATACAAATAACAAAACATTCGCTATGCCAAAAATTGACAAAATGCGGTTGACCTTTTTGTACCGTTCCCTTGCTATGTAATTTTAGATGCCCATTGTTTGTAAATATTTGCGCGTCGAAATACCAAGTTTCATTTTTTTTTTTTTTTTTTTTTTTTTTTTTTTTTTTGCATATGTGTGAAGTAAATGCCCTTTGGCAGTTTACAATATAGATATGACAAAGACAATTCAGAAAAAGAGAACATACATCGACATAAAAACTATATAATTATCTTATAAACAGAAATATAACAGTAACATATATCATTCCTTTATAACATTTTGAACATTAAGACACAGCTAAATATTAAGAGTATATTGTCATTTTATTTCATATAATTATAAAATTTTTAAAAAATATATTCATTTCAAAAACCTTGTTATTACATTTTCAATGACATTGTTATTACAGCATTTATATATATTTATTTTTTTACTCTCTTTGTATATTGTTAAATCGACTGTGTTCAATTTCAAAAAGCTTGCAAAAGACTATCAAATTATCGTGTTTTTTTTTTAATTTATCCTTCACATGAAAAGTCGTTTGTAAAAAGGCATATATGTAAATAATTTTGACAATGAATTGATATTTGCGTGCCAGGTTAATGTTCACTGTAGATTCAACCTCAAAAGTAACTAATTTAGACAGACTAAATAAATGCCTTTCATAACTGTAACACAAAATCTGATACAGATTTTGGAATGTAAAAGAAAATACAGACCAAAACTAACACTGGGCCGATCCTTGTTAAAATATCAAGTTTTACGATCACACCCAAAACTTTTCTTTGAAGACTAGAAACAATGGACGTTTCGAGGGTGGTTTCCGTCACAGTAGGTTTATTAATAATCGCGTCAGGAAAAAAAAGATTCGTGCACAATGCAGTCCGATAAGTAGCGGCAGATTTCGATCGTAACCTTTTTAAATCGTATCATTGCGTGTACACTTCACGGACGTGCACAGTTTCTCACCATTTCGATACACGGTTAAGATTTTTTTTTCAATGGGGCGAATAACAAAATACTTATAACTGATTACAATAACTTTCGACAAAGTTGAAGATACAATTGTGTATATCACAGGATTCGGTTTTTATTTTCTCTCTACATATTTGCAAGCCACGATATTTCGTTTATTTTGCTATAGATCATTAATCAAAAATGCACTAGGCGTATGACATGGGATCGCCGCTTTATCTTTGATTCTGTATACGCTATGGTAGTTTTTTAAGAGAGTTTATATTTTCATATGCTCTCTAAATATTTGTAGTTGCACAGATATAAAACGTATCTAAAAGTTTATAGCTAAAATGAAAAATGTAATTGGACTTCCAAATGTTTGTTCAGGTTAAAATATTTACAAGTACGTAGGTGTGTGATATGACTGACATTTGATTATGTGACATACAATGGCTTAACGAACGTGAAACCGCTGTATGAACCAAGTTCGATTATTTTATCTATGTACTTTTTTTTTTTCTGAAATTTTAATTACAGTGCAGTCTTCGGTGCACCTGACCCTAAAACTGACGTGTTGCGGGAAGAAAAAGGGGATCGAACTTTCATCCGATTGTCGTAAAACCCAGTCATGTGCAATTTCCTCATCTATAGATTGAATTAATTTATATGAATCTCAGTGTGCACTTTTGTATTAGTGATTTATGCATTTCGCGGAAAAAAGTAATTTATTTATGTATTTCAATATATTCGACTAAAATGACACATTTGAAGAAACATAAAAAAATATTATACACACTTTTATGTTTTGATTCCCAAACATAGTCAAAGGTATATAATTATGTGCGTGTGTGTGTATAAGCAGCACTGGTGGTTAGTTTTGTTACATTTGACTGATTAGGTTTATACTTACAGACTCCGCACGTTAGGTAGGCCTTTAAAATCATCCGCCTTTATCGCGGTGATGTCATTACCCTGCAGGTCTCTGAAACAGATTAAAATGCAACATGAACATTTTAAAACTTCCGTAACAATGTACTGATTCAAGATTCAAAATGTTTAGTCGGCAACGTACTATAGTACATACCAAGGCCATGACATATTTTGTATGATGATATATGTAATGCTACAATGACAAGATGAAGTTTGGTAACTTATTTCTACTTAACCCTTTCCCTCATAGAGGAAACCATGAAAAGACCTATGCGAACAACATAAAACCAGATCAGCCTGCGAGTAACTCGCAGTGATAGTTTTATGCTGTTCGCTGCCTCAGTGGTCTGGAAAAGACTTTAAAATTAATTTGGTATGGTTTAACTGTGGTTTTCTGCAGATAGTTTTATGTGGTACCTATTGAGTGCGTCAAAATGAGTCTATATGAGGGAAAGGGTTAAAATGAGTCTATATGAGGGAAAGGGTTAAAGAGGTTAGGTAACAAATTAAATATATACACACACATAACTACAAGAGTTGCATTGGCGGCCACTGGACTAAGTTCAAATTCAAACACACACGTTTAAGTTAAGTTTATTTCTATAAAATTTGATAATTTGTAACTTAAGAGAAACCTAAAATCTAAATATTTGGAAGTACACAGGGCCAATTGGTAAATATATGCCTCTCTCTCTCTCTCTCTCTCTCTCTCTCTCTTCAAGTATTTGACTGTAGCTGAAGACAATGACTGAAAAATTTTACAATCTAGTTTGTTGTTTACTGTCACTAATCTACTTGTGTTTTTTTAATATAAAAAGTATCTTAGTTTTCATTATTCAAATATCTAAAATATTTATAAATGTGCTGTAGTGAAATCAACTGCACATGTCTATTTGTTCCTAAGTTCATTATTTTTATTGTATAGCCTTCTCTCTAACCCCATTCATTGCCTTCAACTTTCCATCTGTACTTTAATTTCTTCCAATCCCATTCTTTAGCTCTTTCAACCTTTCAAATTGACTTTTTCCAATATTTACCCCAATTCACGACTCGTGTGAAATATTTGTGAAATAATCGTAAAGTATAGAAGTAACCTGGCCTAGAGAGGTATCGGAACAAAGCTGCATTAGGTGTGACTGGTGTGACACGGGAGACGTTTTGACATATCAAACTCTACGACGAAGATGGCCCCCATCTAGTCTGTGGTCACCTCCTTAATTAGGCGATAATAAGGGGCAAGTAAATACCTACATAACACGAGCAGATGACATACAAATTACCTTTCAGTATATCAATGGATTTCCTAAAGGAGGTAACGAGGGGTATTTACATAAGTCAATCGAATTATGTTTTCACAATAGGTAGTGTTTGACACTTTCTCTTTGATGAATTGTGATGAAGAAAAGTGTCTATGCGACACTTATCAAATATGCACTATTTTTTTTTCAGGGTACGTCAAGGTATAAATCTTGCTTGAAGCAATTAGTGGAAATGGTGTCAAAGTCAAGCGACTCCAGGACGTCTGTTGGAAAACAAACATTGAACATGTGTTACGGACCGCGGTATTAGGGGTCAAGGAAAGTCTTCTTAATCGTGTCTATCGGTAAATATTAAGCAATTATCTGTATAAGTAATGACATTTCTTCAAAGATTGGAATAAAAAGACAGGATGCGGACTAGACAGAACAGTTGAAAATAGATATCTTACTAGAAATCGAGCCAATGGCGATAATACTTAAGCCTTAAAGGCATCTGCAAGTTGTGCTTAGTGATATAACAAATTGTAATTTCCCTATTGTTTTGAGAATTTGACTAGTTCTTGGTATTTGATGAATTTCTCGTCCTTAATTTAATACATTTACAAAATGTGTTCTCAGTTTCTGTATATATGTTAAGCTGACACTTCCGAGACATCGATACTCGTTATATGGCGATACTCGTTGTTTGGCGTGAGACGGTACTTGTTATATGACGTTACTCGTTATATATTGCCAGCAGTAAGAAATACATGTATACGTGTTCTGGGAAACATTATCAGGCTGGGGTTTGTTTTCCGTAACCTCGCAAAATGCATTTATTGTTAAGTGGTAAAAGAACCCGTTTCCCTCTGCATTTTTGAGCTGCCTGCTGAATTCTCAGAATGCAGTCTCATTGCTGTGAACCTGATAACTCATATTTCAGTATACATGCTCCCCACGAAATAGGCCAAATTGTTTATATATAATAGTTAGTTATTCGTATTAAGAGTAACTGTTTCAAAAAGTGTTGTATGTGAACCATATTTTATAGTCATAAAACGTATATCAAAAGGATATTTCATTCTAGTTCATATTCACAGATGAATATTACAGTCTGCGGCTATATGTACAGACCCGTAAATGATTTTAGATCAACAGATATGTATCTTATAACTTTGTAACGTAAATATTGACGCAACTTTAATACAATTGGCATAAATAGTCGACATTGCATTAGTGTTTATAATATATAGTACAGCGCATTTCGATTTGAAAATAACGACTTTAAAAGTTTAAACATCGTATCCAAGTCTGTACACTTTTTGACCGGGCTCCGTCCCAATAGCCAGTGTATCCCACTGCATTATATAACATTCAATCAGAGATGATCGATATATGTTTCAGATTCTACGACACCGTAAGTAATACAATCAGGATAATTTTGACATGTTTAAGATATTTTACATGTATTTATGTTTCCGGTTAATGCGACATTGTTATTGTTTGTTTTTATAAAAATCATTCGGAATGTAGTTCATAAGGTTGGCCTGCCTATCAAGAGCCCCGGTCTAAACTTTAATATCGAAAAAAATCTTAATCATGACAGTATCTTAGCAGAGCGTTATAGTATCTATTCTGAAAGATTTATTCCACTCATTTACTAAGTGTCTATGATTTCAAAATTCAATGATTTGCCTTGCATAAACTTATAAGCTAAGATAATTTTGCAGTATTTTTCATGTGCAACTCTCAGGACTATCGGTCTTTGATTTCTTTCTAATTCACTCAATAAAAAAATGAGCGCTTAATACTTCCATTGCGTGTATGGAAAATGACGGTTACTTTACAAGTTTATCTTTATTTGTCCCAATATTGAAGATAAATTTACATTTTTAATTCATTTAATACATATAACCATTTAAAGTGCCGGCTAGTAAACATGGGTGCACATACTGATCCTAACGCGTTATATTCTTTACTGTAGACTTACACTAGAGTAGACTAACACACAAAAAAATCTAGTAAAAGATTGCCGTCCACCTAGCTTGTGGGTATGGTTGAAATAATGTATATTGTACCCTGGTTTTTTCGCCTGGAATTAGCTAGACGTCACTATATGACTTAAATACTGACATCGCGATGGAATAAATCCCCATTTTGTAAAATCACTTTTCTGAATACTTTGCATGTATTTTAGTTTATATGAAATCACGTAATTTCATGTTATTTAGTGACTGCTATGCGTGTCTGCCAAAGTGTTCCAATCAGTTTCAGGACTGTGACGCAAGGAATCCTGGGACATTCATCACCCCACCCGTCCATATCGACGCGGATACAAGCCTATTAACGTTTTCACAACACCGTCATCTGCCCATCACTAATTATTTCTAATTAATTTCTCCATGTCAGGGCGACAAAGCGCGCATCCACTGAGAGCACGTGGAATGACAACATGTGATCGATGAGGCGATCTGGAATGCAAGGGGCGTTCAGGGAGGGGGTGGGAGTACGTACTCTAGATACACACTGTTATGAAATGCTTTAAGGTGTAACCTCCTTTAATGTGTATCGAACAGTAAAAAACATGACCAGATTGGAGGTTACAATACACATAAAAATTGGTGAATGGAAAGAGTGAATCAAGCGTGAAGCTCATAGCATCCTTTCATTTCACACTGAGGGATTGTGTACTAAAAACGGTTAGATGACGGCAAAATTCACCAATCAGGAGATAAACATGAGTAATGGAAATATGAATGCAATTATATACATAAATTATGTATGATATCTTAATAAATCTTAACGCTATGGTTTTAATTGCGACTTTGTACGTAAACACGGGTTTGCATGAAAGCATTTATATACCGTCAGTCACGCTTCATTTATACCTCTACGTATATTTTCCCTCCCTAGTACATTGCAAAGTCACAGAAATGCGAAGATGTGGAATGCTTAACAACAAACAAAACTCAGACCGCTTTAATATTTTTGTCTTACTCATGTGCATACTGTATATAAGCCAGGAATACGATTCGCTGGTATCATTTTGCTGTCTAATGGTATCTATACATCTTTGTCAAGGCGGGAGGGGTAAAGACATATTTGTCTTGAAAGGATATGCGGAATGCATTTATGGTTCATAAGAACTACCCTACATAAAAAGAAAAGAGGTGCAGCTAAACTGATTTCAAGACTTTTCCTCGTGGCTCTTTGTTCCCTATGCGTTCCCGCTACCCGTGAAACGCCTGATACAATTCGATTTAACGCCCATTTAACGTCATTACATCCTTGGTGCAAAACGTTTAGGACTGCCTATGCAGACGAGAGTCTGGAAATAACAGGGATGCAGGTTTAAGACATGTAACATAACACCTGTCCAGTCAATACTAACATGAAAACAAAAGGATTTTTCAATTAAAACCCCTTACATATGTATATGATTATATAAACATTGCCAAAACAGCAGCATACCACTCTTTTTAGTATAAAGACTGCAAATTATGAAGACCGAAACAGAATATCGTCGTCTAGATGTTTTCTTTTATCAGTCAGTACCGAGTAGTCATACTTTGGGTTGGATTTCGTTAATCGTGATCCTCATTTAAGCTTATCACATAAATAACTTCAAATAAAATATACGAAAATTTCCTTGATAGATAGCTGTCATAGTTATTCGTACGTCCAAAAACGGAAGTGTATCAAAATTTCATGGTTTGACAACCACCAGTTTCCTCCGGTCACTCCATAAGATTCACACACACGTGAATCCGCAATCAGTTAATCATTCGGATTAACAATGGCAAACGAAGATGAAATATAAAGAGTATGATTCCAGTTGTGTTTGCCAATTATGGTATCATCAGATGAAATGTTCATTTATTTAAGGCGTGTTTTTTCTTGCTGAATTTAATGCTAGAGATGGATAGACGGGTTAACAGTGTGCTTAGGTCTCGACACATATTGTCAAACTATTCTGTCGCCCCACCCACATTATATATCAAGATTACTCTCATTGACTGGTACACGAAAAACATATCAAAACAGTTAAGACTCTTGTATACGCATACCGAGGGTGAAATTTTAAATTCCGCTTGGTTAATGCAGACTTAGATCTATGATCTGCGCATTATAGAAAGATCTCCATTCGCCATTATATCGTCACGAATCCTTTACGACCATATCAGTGGTGGCATTCTTGCAAAATATTCAGCACGTTTGATGCTGTTGTTGTATTCAATCAAGCGCTTTATTGGAACTGCTGTTTTAAACGACACTTTCGAATTATGATACTCTATTAGGCAAATTTGCTGCCCTAAGTCATTCAAAAGAAGCCCCTACAACCATTAAACCTAATCTGTCTGCACTAGATCTAGAGTGCAATGTTTACACAGCAAACTTCTGTTCATGCACATAAATAAGAATACAATACAATTGGTGATAATTACTACTCTTGCATCTTTCCACCACAAAACCTGGGAAACTTCAGTTATTACAAAAATTAAAAGCAAACGCATTTTGGAAAAGTTCCATGTAGTGCCAAAGCTAAAGTTCCCACTACTAGTAACACCGCACATTTTCCTATAAAACTCGTGCGTATAGATAGATCTATATTGGCAGCAGTATATGCCAATTAATGACACCGAAGTTATGAGGAAAAATTAGGAGAATTTGCAACCGTATAGGATGATTTCCAATTGATTCATGAACTCCCACCGGCTGGTCGATACAATCTGAAGATTTCAATCTGTTTATCATTAGGATTGAAATTTATATGATTAATATTTCACCATTTTACCAGACATATAAAAGATACCGCTATTTTGACAGCTGCATATCTTGTATATAAAATAACGCGTGTGTGC
>CM037785.1:23395054-23445054 GCA_021229015.1 Solen grandis | reverse complement strand
CCTATTATCTGCATACCATTAGAACAGCATTGCATGAAGCTATAAATGATATTCTTATTTTCAAAAACTAGTAGTTTCTTAGCAAAAAGCAAGTAAATGATTGGGAAAAACTGTAGAGGTGCATGAGAAAAGGTTTTAAATAATTCTTATTTTTCATGTAACTTCCTTACATCATGTCAGATTTTAAAAAGCTAGGTACAATTAGAAAGGTCTTTAAATTCCCAAGATTTCATAACATATCTTTAAATGCCTTTCATATATGGACAGTTAAACCTCGAGAAAATGGCAAAAATTGGCAAAAATATTTTCATGTTGTTTCATTTTCTAATAAAACTTAGATCAATCCCTAAAATCTAAACACCAATAGAATGGCCTGTGATCCTTCTACAAATTATGTTCATACTGTAATTTACAACTTTTTATAATTTTTTATATATTATTCATGAACACTTGTGTGCATGATTTTGCTCACAGCATTCTAAATTATCATTTTGCAGCAGTGGAACATTTAAATTCATCCAATTGTCAAGATATTACAGCCATGGCTTTTAAAAATTGCTCCAGCTGTTAATGCCGGTAAATTGCATCAGCAATTTCTCTACCGGTGCATCAGCTGCGATTGTAAATTGTGGTTATTAGATTTTTAGGTACAGTCTAGAGGAAAATTAAGCAGATTCAGTCGCGGGGCCTAGCATATTTTCTTTCCTTTTATACATCCAAAGGGCAGTAATATGTTATGCCACTGGTCGTCTGTCTGTCTGTTAGCAATTTCGTGTCTGCTCTGTATCTCAAGAACCACTGGAAGGAAATTGAAAGTATAGGTTTCAAGGTCAAGGTCACTCTTGAAGGTCACATGTTATACTGTTATAATGTTAAAATATTTTGTGTCCACTTAGTATCTTAAGAACCACTGGAAGGAAATTATTTGACAGAAATGTCAACCAAACTGAGAGGATGTGCAGTGCATAGGTTTTGGATGTCTTGGTGTAAGGTCAAGGTCACATGTCATACTGTCATAATGTTAGAATATTTTGTGTCTGCTCTGTATCAATAGAATCACTGGAAGGAAATGATAATTATTTGACAGAAATGTCAACCATACAAAGAGGATGTGCAGAGTGTAGGTTTTGGATGTCTTGGTTTAAGGTCAAGGTCACACTCTGTATCTTAAGAATCACTGGAAAGAAATTATTTGACAGAAATGTCAACTTTACTGAGTGGATGTACAGAGCATAGGTTTGAGATGTCTTGATTCAAAGTTAAGGTCACACTTGATAGTCACATGTCATACTGTTATAATGTTAGAATATTTTGTGTCCTCTCAGTATCTTAAGAACCACTGGAAGGAAAGTGAAATTACTCAACAGAAACATCAACCATACTGAGAAGAAGTGCAGAACATTTAGTGCAAGTTTCAGCTGTATTGGGTCAAGGTCACAGTATGAAGCAACATGTCATACTGATATAATGTGAAAATATTTTGTGTCTGTTTATAAGTCCCCTACCATTGTTAACACAAGAGGGGACTAAGTTTGCCCTCCTTCTTCCTGTCTGTCCGTTAGTCCAACTGTCAGATCAAAATTGTGGTGAAGATGGTAATGGTAATGCAAGCAACAACAGTGACTTGTTGAATTTTATAAAGTGCTTATCCATTAGTTAAAGGAAGCTCACTTTCAGTACCTTTATTCCCCACTTTCAGCGGAGTTCTTGTTTCTCAAGCTGAGTGGTTATGAAAATGAAATGGATACACCATAGAAAAGTCAGATCAGACTGAACAAATATCACAGCTGAATCATTGTCTGTTCCTAGTGATAGTGCTCCTGTGCTCATGGATAAAATCAGTACCAGTGATTGTCAATTTCAATGCCCCCACATTATAGATTTGCTTTTGTACCATGCATCAGTCATAAAATCTTGTGATGTGCACATATCCATAACTAAACGAGCCAGTCATAAAAATTTATATGAGATGACTATGATTTAATTTGGTATGAAGATCTAGAGGTATCTCTGAAGGTTTGTTAAATGTGTGTTTGTCTATTGGTTTCAGTCATTTTGGAGACTATGCCTGCTTGAGACAGATGCAGTATCATTCCGTAGGCATGTCGCATGATACCACACCTAGCCACATTATCCTGATTAACCAGTCCTGGAGCTTATACCCTTATAATTATGCTGAGCTATACCAAAACCATTGGTTACAACTTTAGTATGTTGCTGCCAGAGATTGAACCAACAATTGTCTGATTCCATCTGGGGCTGACACTCTAACCACAAGGCCACCAGGGCTGGTTAGAAATATAGTTGACCTGTTTGTTTATAGGCTTCATGCATCAATTTCTTGACCGCAAGATAACTTCTGTTCTACTTATGCTATTGAAAGAAAATTTCAGTTATGGAAAGAAATTGGTGAGAGGAATTAACACACACAAGGTCCATAACTATGGGTTGATCTTGATCAATCTTGTCTTTACTCAGTGAATACTGATGATGTAATTCAAGACTCAGTGATGAATTTTAACAAATGAATTTTTGCAAAGAAGTAGAAACAGCCATGTATTAAATTACTGCAAACATCTGCAAATGTTTTGTACCCTAACCACACTGGGCTTACTTGCTGCATGTCATCGTTAATGATAGATTTACTTTTTAAAGCAAATAAAGCAGACCCTAGTCCAAATTTGTGTATCCGTAATTTGCAATATCATTCTACTTGTGATATCCCCTATGCAGAGGCATGACAACCAGTACCAAAATTAGCATGTCATGCTGAGTGGCTCATTGATGGGACTAAGCAGACCCTGATGAGAGGGCTCTTTTACATATGTCATTGTGTGCCTCGTGTATGTGTGTGTGAGGGTCATCATTTTTTTACGAAAACAAATCCCTAGTTTCACTTCTTAACTACATGTATAAAATTTACATGTTAGATGCATATGTTGAATATTAAGGTAATCCTTCCATCATTAAGTTATAACCATGGTCCTTCAAAGGCTTTAAAAAAACTTGAGTGCAGATGCAAGCATCCATTTACTTGAAGTTATAGGCTCTCTTGCTCAGCCTATTAAGGCTTGCATTTACTTTAGAATTTCTATGGTCACTTAATGGACCATTATCACACTTTAATGATGGATGGATTACCTTCACACTTATTGGTCAGATGTAGAAACTACCCTCACATAACAGGCCCTGGTCATACATTTTTCTAGGCTATAAAATCCTTTGATTACATTATAGTAGTCTTGTCTAGAGGAAATGGTGGGCTCCCATACTGAACTACCCGCGTAACCACCTGACCAGCCAGATTCCTAATGTCTTATGGCCCCCTGCTGTGTAGGTAATCCGAATCGGCAGTCGTCCATGACTGCGTGATAAGCATGTGTTTAGGGTACTGCGTAAGCAAATTCAATGACACGTTCACTGATTGAGAGACATTTACATGTCATCTGCCAAGAGATCTTACAATTGGGAAAAATAGGTGATTACCAAATTGCTGTAGCAAAAAAAAAATCTTAGTATTCTGCAGAGTAGATGCTTACAAACCGCTAGCCTTGCAAATTAAACTTAATCAGAAATAGGTTGTGTTTCTAAATGTCATCAGCTTTACTATTCTTACATAACTTTTTAAGTATTATTTTTTATGATACTAACTCCTCTAAATATTGTTCCTGGAAGGAATAAATACAAACAGTAGGCTGATTTTTGCGCGAAATAAAACGGATATTAAAGATTTTATTTTAAATATCAACAGCTTTCATTACTGATTTTTTTTTTATTTTGTCAATGATTTAACATTTAGAAAAAAAATCGACATGCAGAAAGGGTCCAAACCTTCTGCAACCGTCCGACCCTAAAACGTGCGCCTGATGCTGCTTCTAGATCTACAATTAGTCAGTCAAGATTACCAAGTTTCGAACCTAATACAGCATATACCCGGTATCCACTTCCACATATTTTTTAATACAACTGTAGTCAAATACTATTGCAAAGTAGTTTTTCAATAACATGGCTTTGGGAAGGTAAAATATAAAATTATATCGCTCAAGGCTCAGTCCCACTTGACATTTTTTTGCCTCGTGGATGTACACCCGATGGAAATAGATGAGCCTTGGGAGGCGTCGGGAACAGGTTCCCCTGTATCCCGCGGAAGCTTCGAAAGAGTCGCGAGCCACATAGAGTTATCGGGAGGCCTCAGGAAACTTCATTGCTTACACTGAAAACTTTCCTTATATTTTCTTGAAGTTTTATCGGGGAAAACAGGCCGTGGAAATATACGCATAGATTCCCGGAAGCTCCTGGGAAGAATTTACGGAGCTTCCGCGAAATATTTTTTTCTCCGAGTAATCCCCTAGGCTTCGGTGATGTCTCGAGGGTTCAGCGACCTTTCTGTGACACAATTCAGATCTTGTGATAGAATCTCAGAATATTCGCAAAAAAATTAGGCAAGCGCATTCTAAAATTTGTTGCCTTTTTGGTCACCCTTAGACTGAGACGGTCAAAAAAGCCATGGGACATTGCTGGGGGCATCCTCATAAACCCCCAAAAGTCTACCCTTGATTTTGTCTCTTAATTTCATCACCAAATTCTCACAATCTTCCCAGAGCCATCTAGGGTGGTTCGATACAGCAATACATTCCCTAATCTACGGGGATATTCCCCCAATCATCGGAGAAATTTTCCGGGCATCGGGAGCCATTCCCGATAATATAAGGCCATTGAACCATAGCCGAAACATCAGTGAACATTTCAATGGACCAGTCCCGAAGCTTTTCATGAGACTGCCCCGTCTCTTTGGCTCAAACATCTGATGCCATCGGGACAACGCTCCAATGGAACCTAGGCATTAGATCCATGGTCTTCAAGTTTAAAAAAAAAAAAACTTCATTTTTATCCCCAGATATCCTTCTGAATACATTTCCGTCACACTAAAAACATTTTTTTTCCGGGGGAGCATGCCGGACCCCGCTAGCACTCACATCACATTCAGATTTTGCCCCCCCCCCACCCCCCCCAGCGGAAAAATTCTGGATCCGGGCCAGCATAATTGTTTCATTCATACATGTATCATGTGTTCATGTAGGACAATTGCAAGGCTTAATTTCCATTCCCAGATTTATTGACTAACAATAGTCAAGTCTATCCTGCCTTGTAAAGTCCTTGTATTTTGCCAAGAAAAGAAGGAATTGGTTTTTAATGAATCTTTATGCCCCTACTTTAATATGTCACATTGTCTACAGATTCCTGGAATTGCCTTTTGCTATTACTTGTTTCAAATTGAAAGTAGTGTATGTTTCTATCTTTAAAAGCTTGTTAAATACACCAGATGATACCATGTCAGTTTTTACAGCCAGATAGATAGGTAGGGTAGTAAGTAGTTATATTGGTGTGTGGTAAATGTAAGGACTAGTCTTAGTATTATAATGATGAAGGTGATTAATATCTGATTCACTCTTTCAGTGGCAATGACAGTTGCTCAAACATATTATAGGCAATAATCATCATGTTTTGAGATCAGTGACATCATACTAATTCATACTAGCTTAATACTTCAGGATAAATAAATTTTCTTTTTTTTCCTATCCATTTAGCTCTTTCACCATGCTTTAAACACTGCACAATGTTTAGGATTAAGCTGAGATCTAGCCTTGCATATGGAAAGCCTAATCTTGAAACTGAACTGTGTGACACTTAAGTTTTACAAAACAGGGTAAATATTGTTTAGGTGACATCTGAGGATGTATCAGTGTATCTTGTATTTAGAGTGGATTTTGTTTAATCAATTAATGATACAATTGGTCTGATAAAAAGTTTCATTTGTTATTAGGTTTCTGTTTTACCTAAAATCTTGATTTTGTTGATATAATAATGTTGATATAATAATGTTGATATAATAATTTTGATATAATAATGTTGATGTAATACTAGTCTTATATTAGAAATTGAATGTCTGAAACATTCTCTTTTTTAATCAATTTATTTAGTCTAGAAATTATTGTTAATACACCAAAATGCTGCTGGTTATATATTGTTTTTCAAAATAAATGAAGGTCTAAATCTTAAAATCTAAGAAAAAAACTTTAACAATATTTGCATGGATTATAATATTGTGTTTAATGTTTTTAATTTTCAAGTGAATTCTAGCACTATCATTAATCCCTGCTGTTTTCACTAAGGGTCCTCATCAATAATTGTTGCATTTCAAATTCACATTTCTTCCAAATTCACAAATTTCAAGATTCATTTGAAGCCACTTTATGAAGGCCCAAAATATTATGATGACGCAGACTCAATTTGACTGCAATATTTGATTTTCTATTATCAAGCACTGAATAAAGAGTGGAATGTCCCAGCTCTATTCCTATTTGGATCAGAAAAACAAAAAACAATCGGATAACAATGGAACCGTGCAAGCTATTTACTGTTCTTACATAAGGTGGTATATATATACAGTTTATTCATGCATGTGGATTATTGAATTTCATTCTTGGATATGACATGTATTTATCAACAGAAATTGTTCAATATGAATTGATGGCAACTTGGAAGAAGCACCTGCTGAACATGCCGAAGAGATTTGTCTTGTGTTAAATATATGGATGGATTAAGTGTTTTCTTGAGAATGGACTTTGATTATCTGGTGGGAAAATAATGGTATTTCATAAACTGGTTCAAGGTAATGTAATCATTTCTTATTTTCTTATGTTTTACATCTTTTATACAGCAATCTTGTATTTTCCCTATAATGCAAGAGTAACATTTAAATGAAAAGTAAATTTGTCAAGAAATTAGCAGCCTAGTGTCATATTGTATTTATATTATTTATGATATAAGATCATTGTTTATCACATATTTATCAGACAGGCGGCTGTACTAGCCGGTTGTTGATGTATGGAGGTTAAATGTATAATTAGATATTAGTTTTGGATATTACAACTGACTGCTAAAACTTTTTTTTTTTTTTTGGCTTAACACAGTTGGCCACTAATACAAATTTATAAGATATTTGCCAGATTAGATAGGTTTTTTTTCATAACATTTTGGGAACATGTCCCAATCCCCAGAATTGGGGAATTATTTTGCGTCATTTTAGATGAAATTTGGAAAAACTCACACTGTATTATATATATATCAAATAAAACAAAACAAAAATCAAATATGTGGTTCATTCAACTCAAACTCCTTTTGTATTTCACTCATAAGCACATTTTAAAATTTGGAATGAAAAAATACAATTTGCTGTGGCACAGTGCAGTTAAGATATCACAAAATGATTAACCATATTTTACCTTTTCAACATCATGGACCTGTTTTAATGCACTCACTACAGTTGTGAAATGTTAAGACCCACATAACAGGACACCTGTAGGAGCTCTCTAACCAGAGATTGCACAGTCATTGTTTGCTAATTTAGATTATTTTACAATATTTATAATTATACACAAACTTACAAGTGGACTGTTTCATAGTTTGGTGACAGAAAAGGTCAACAGGCACAAGAGTTTCATAGTGTTGGAGGGGTCAAAGTATTATAGGCTAATGGCCATAACGAAAAAAAATCAGAAACACAGTCACTTCCATAAGTGTTCAACAAGTATTTTGTGGATGTAAACAAGAGTTGATCTGGAACATACAAGTATCTTGCTTGTTCTGGGATTTGTCAGATGATGTCATATGAAGGGTTGTCATCGCACAGGGATGGCAGATCCACGACATTATAACCTTGGTCTGTCCATGGACACGTTTCTGTTGAAGTTGACACTTTGGCAATTTTTGGCAACACTTCTTCCTCCTCAGTCTGTTCAAATAAGAGAGGCAGTACTTGCCAATGCTTGCACTTGCTGCAGAGAGATGACGTTGATTTTCTTGTTTGTTTCTTGTTTATAGCTCTCCAGAGCATGAATCCTGAACGTGAGCTAATAGGATCACCCATCGTCCGTCGTCGTCCTTCCTGCATTGTCAACAGTTTGCTTTAAAGGACATCTTCTCTGAAACCGCTGAATAGAAACTGATGAAACTTGGCATGGGTCATCTTTGGGTGAACCTTCACAAAAGTTGCTAAAATAAACTTGATCCATATACAATGCTGGTTGCCATGGCAACCAACAAAATTTTACTTTTATAACTTAAAAATTTTTTCTCCTTTAAAACAATGGTCAGAATTTAATTTCCTTTGGCACAAATGGTTAACTCATAGTGCTCTACCATAATTACTAAATTGAAGTTGATCCCTTGAAAAATGAGGTCCCTAGGGAGTAGAGCTGGGTTGATTTCATTGATGCTTCGATATATCGCCATTTTTGGCTGACGATACAGAATCGCGATTCTTAACTCAAGAATCGGTTCTCAAACGATACATCAATGGACGAAAGTTTTTGGTGTAAACCAGCGAAATTGAATATGCCGCTTGGCCTGCCGCTTGCTTCCATAATTATGTCGTTGTTGACTAGACTGACTAGTAGACTAGATTTCAAAATAAAAAAAAAATAAAAAATTTAAAATAAAAATTCACTTAAAAATGCATTTTTTCTTTTATTTTTCCATGTGCCTAATCATCATAGAAATATGGATGCAGAAATCTAATTTACAGCAGCATTAAACTATTAGTTGGCCATGTCAGAACTACATTATTTATATATTATTAAGTATCATGATAAAGTATTGTGTCGGCCTACAATATCATGATATATTGTGATACTTTTTTGCTGGTGATACCAACTCTACTAGGGGGTCAGTTAGTTTCTTTATACACTCCACATAGAAAATTTCAAAATTCTTCTTCTGTGAAGCCATGTATAATTGTCAGATCTTTCATGTGGCATAAATGGTCACCTCATGACTGTCTACTGTAATTGCTAAAATAAAGTTGATCCATTGAAAAATGAGGCCCCTGTAGTAGGGCATCAGTTAGTTTCCTTATTATATACTCTATATAGAAAATTTCAAAATTCTTCTTTAATTAGTCCACGTTTACGAGGGGACTATGTTTGCCATTGTTATGTTATCCGGAAATCGGATCCCACGAAAACTTCAAACGATTAAAGATAATTATTTTGACACCTTAATCCTGGCTTTTATGCAGAGATGGCAGTATGGGACTGAGGTCACTTTTTGTTTTTTACGGAAGAAACGTTGTAAGGTGATGGAAATATTAACTCATTGTATGTACAACATCATTGTTACTTGTTTCATTTGGGCATAATGTACAGCTGAGGTGATTCTGAGGCTGCAAATTCTGGTTAGTGAACTCCTTGATAAATGAAATCGGTTTCAAATTAAGAGTTCGCCCAAGTTATTAATCGAATATCATTTTAAATGAAAAGTTTAGCTCCATTATAAAAGTTGCTCAGTTTTCATTTGATCAAGATTAAGCTCCATGTAGTAACAAAATCAATATCCTAGTTCCAACGTTAGCTTTTAATTTTATTTTTCACAAATTTATGCTCATTATAAAATACATGTAATCAGATAAGATTTGCTACATTTTATAAGCATATGTAGTTTAAGATCAAGATAGCACTTTACGATATTGTCAGTTGAAACAAGTTGTATATAACCATCATCAGTATATCGTAGATAAGGTTGCATTTAACCAAATATCGTATATATCAGAAAATTTGCTCCAGATAACGGATCGTTTCTGATAAAATAGCTTCCATTATAACTATATAGAATATATGATCAAATTCTCTTTAATGATGTCTAGTTTAATCACAGGATCATAGAGTTTAGCCCTTTACTGGTATCCGTAAATCCAGATCAAGAGTAACTCCATAAATCACAAAATATATATTATGAAATGGTATATTATACATGGATGTAGGAATCTCATGTCATTTGGTTTTTCATTATACACAAATTGTTCATGTATGATATTAGGATCAAGAGTTAGCTCCATATAACATGGGTTTCAGTTTCCGCAAGATAGTCACAGTTATAAAGGTGATCGAGTCATATCTGATTCAAGGTAAGCTCCATTATAACATGATGTCAGTTTATCAAAGATCAAGAGTTAGCTCCATTATAACATGGATATCAGTATATCATAGATCAAGAGTTAGCTCCATTATAACATGGATGTCAGTATATCATAGATCAAGAGTTAGCACCATTATAACATGGATGTCAGTTTATCACAGATCAAGAGTTAAGTCCATTATAACATGGATGTCAGTTTATCACAGATCAAGAGTTAGTCCATTATAACACGAATATCAGTATATCACAGATCAAGAGTTAGCTCCATTATAACATGGATATCAGTATATCATAGATCAAGAGTTAGCTCCATTATAACATGGATGTCAGTATATCATAGATCAACAGTTAGCTCCATTGTAACATGAATATCAGTTTATCACAGATCAAGAGTTAGCTCCATTATAACATGGATGTCAGGTTATCACAGATCAAGAATTAGCTCCATTATAACATGGATGTCAGTATATCATAGATCAGGAGTTAGCTCCATTGTAACACGAATATCAGTTTATCACAGATCAAGTGTTAGCTCCATTATAACATGAATGTCAGTATATCACAGATCAAGAGTTAGCTCCATTATAACATGAATGTCAGTTTATTACAGATCAAGAGTTAGCTCCATTATAACATGTATATCAGTTTATCATAGATCAGGAGTTAGCTCCATTATAACACGAATATCAGTTTATCACAGATCAAGAGTTAGCTCCATTATAACATGAATATCAGTTTAAAACAGATCAAGAGTTAGCTCCATTATAACATGAATATCAGTATATCACTGATCAAGAGTTAGCTCCATTATAACATGAATATCAGTTTATCACAGATCAAGAGTTAGCTCCATTATAACATGAATATCAGTTTAAAACAGATCAAGAGTTAGCTCCATTATAACATGAATATCAGTATATCACTGATCAAGAGTTAGCTCCATTATAACATGAATATCAGTTTAAAACAGATCAAGAGTTAGCTCCATTATAACATGGATGTCAGTATATCATAGATCAAGAGTTAGCTCCATTATAACACTGATATAGTTTAGCACAGATCAAGAGTTAGCTCCATTATAACATGGATATCAGTTTATCACAGATCAAGAATTAGCTGGATTATAACATGGATGTCAGGTTATCACAGATCAAGAGTTAGCTTTTTTATAACATGTGTCGCAGTGCCGTTTTTCAGTGTTGCAATGTTATGTATATGGGTGATGATATTAGACGGCACCCGCGGGTTGTTCCATTCGGGTTCTGGAACACAGCGCAAATAAACAGATAACGGATACAAGAAGTCGTGGCTCTCGCCATTAAATCTATTGATAAAGTGCGCATAAGATGACAGGCAATAAATGCAATGAAGAAACTATGATCTATAAACACATTGTGATTGATAGAACAAAGTAATATAATGATATGTCATACCTGGAACACAGCGCAAATAAACAGATAACGGATACAAGAAGTCGTGGCTCTCGCCATTAAATCTATTGATAAAGTGCGCATGTGTTACCCGTGCTTATCACGAGGTCCGCCACCTGGTGAGTGAGTTAACTCCCTTGATTGTTAGTAGCGAGCGAAGGTATGACTGACTGACTGACTGAATGAATGAATGAATGAATGAATGAATGAATGAATGAATGAATGAATGAAAAAAATGTATATGTCTGCATATTTTAATGAAATGAGAATGTAGAATTACGTGTATTATAGTTTCTACGAAATTGCTTTAATGACACGATCAGGCTAAAATCTGACCCTGCGACACCCTTCCCCTCTCAGGGAAATGTCGTCCCGACATTTAAAGATAGAGGTCGACTGGTAACATTGTAGTAAACCTACTCATATTACAACATCAAATTAATATACCGGTATTTTATAATCAATAATTACATAACCTAAATGAAAATTGCATCTCAAATGCAATGCTAATATGTTGTTCACGGGGCACTTCTATTCCTGTAAACAAATTGTGTATTAAACTATTAATGCGCTTCCGATCAAGGCACGTATGATAAGCAAGTTTAATTTACAAAACTTGCTTACATGATAAAATCCTGGCCCAAAAACCTACCAAAATACCCTAAGTCACACAGCTATGTGTCCGCTAAACTGAAGTAAAATAAATGGTTAATAAAATATTAACTTTGTACAGATATATGCTTACAAAGGCTAACCTTTAAACGAATGACCGCATATCAGTGAACATCCAGTATCGATTCCACCATTGTATCTGAAAAAGAAATAAATCAAAACAAAATACTTCTTGTCCTGGAGCTATAAAACGCTCTCCTGTAGTACACAGAATGATTCCAGACAGAACCTATAAGAAAAGAAGAAATATATACATTAATTAAAAGATCTACTTTCTACGTACATGTATCTCAAGTCAATTCTGCACATATATATCGTGTGATACGCACACAGAATACTCTTACTTAACCTTGTTTCGTAACCTCTTGGACCTCCGAGGCACGAATGTCTCTGCATTGGGGTTCAGACTACTTCCGATTGCTGTGTCTTCAGCTATTTGAGTGTCACCTACCTGATCTGGCTCTGGTGGCTCCTCGTATGGCAAACCTGTCAAAGGTAAAACGAAATTTCTGTGCACCGTGCGGATGTGTTTACCGCGCTCTTTCTTTATGCGATATACAGGTAGATCGGCATTAGGTTGATCTACTATAATGTGCACATCACGATCCCATTTGTCTGCCAATTTGCACTTTCCTTGATGACCAACAGCACGCACGAGTACCCGATCTCCGACATTTACCTTAACAGGACGTACTCGCAAATGATAGCGAGCCTTATGTCGTGTACTTTGGCGCATCGACTCCTTTGCGGCGACCCTGTATGCAAAATTAAGCCGCCTATTAAGACTTGCAACATAAGAGTCGCGGTCTTTCTTCGACGTTGGTTTGTCTGGCTCCAATCCGAGAAAAGCATCAATGGCTAATCGTGGATGGCGCCCAAACATCAAGAAATGAGGGGTCATTCCCGTGCTAGAGTGCCTGGTTGAGTTGTAGGCGTGTACCATCGCTGGAACATGGGCCTTCCAGTCAGATTTTTGTTCCTCATGTAATGTTCCCAGCATGTTCAAAAGCGAGGAATTAAATCTCTCTGCCACTGGATTCCCTTCCGGTCTGTAAGGCGTCGTCCTTGATTTAGCCACATCGGCAATCCTACACAGTTGTTTGATGACCGCGCTCTCGAAATTGCGCCCCTGGTCACTGTGAAGACGAGCCGGGAAACCATAATGGCAAATGAAATTTTCAAACAACGCTCGTGCTGTAGTCGGTGCTGTTTGGTTCTTGGTGGGAATAGCTTGTGCATATCTCGTGAAATGATCAGTGATTACAAGAATATTCTCATAACCACCCGATGACATTTCAAGAGATAAAAAATCCATGCACACTAATTCCATTGGATACGTTGACTCGAAGGTTACTAGATGCGCTGCTGGTCTGACCGGGGTTTTACGGCGAATGCACCTAGGACATTCTCGGATCCGTTTCTCAACGAATTGATCCATATATGGCCAGTAAAACCTCGATTTGAGTAAAGAAAGGGTTCTGTCCCTTCCTTGATGACCAGCGTCATCATGCAGGCCAACAAACACCACTTCATGAAACACGCTTGGCAACACCAACTGAAGAACAGATGAGTTGCACACAGTAGCCTTCCTGTACAGAACCCCATCCTTCAACACAAGGTTTTCCCATTCTCGCAACAAGATGCGAACTGGGTCGGGTTCTAAAGCTACCTGTCTTTTGGTTAGCTTATGTCCAGCTTTTACAAGCTGCGCAACCCTTAGGATACTTCTGTCCTGACTTTGTTCGTCTTTCCAGTCAACTCCACTGAAGTTTGTGTTGCCGTAAATGTCACTTTCACCGACCTGATGGGGGCCACCAAGGCACTCAAAGCTTGGGGACTGTTCAGTCTCGACTTGCTTCGCCATGCAAATGGCCTTCACCACGTCTGTGAAAATTACATCTACCGCACCGGGAAGCCGTGACAACGCATCTGCGTCCCACGTTGGGCGCCAAATGTAACAGGTGGTGAAAAAATCATGGCTCGACCGGGACTCGAACCCAGGGCCTCAGGACTACCGTTCCTGCGCTCTACCACTGAGCTATCGAGACACTCATGTCTTATTGCCTATTGATTTATCACCAAATACCTGTACCCGGCTACATATTCCCCCTCCAAATTTAGAATTCGTCCCGAATTCTTTGAGACAAAGAACATTGTGAAAAGTTCTTGAGGTGCCGAAGCAGTAGCCATATCAAACAGTAGGTTATTTACGTTGGGCGCCAAATGTAACAGGTGGTGAAAAAATCATGGCTCGACCGGGACTCGAACCCAGGGCCTCAGGACTACCGTTCCTGCGCTCTACCACTGAGCTATCGAGACACTCATGTCTTATTGCCTATTGTTTGCTTGCTTTTCTGTGAGAGTTTTATTTGAACATAGATATCAGATATGGAAGGCACCACTCAGGAGTTGTCAAAGATAAGAGATGAAGAATTGGCATATTTTGCAGAGCAGCTTATGAAATCAGGTAAGTATTTGATTTATCCACAGCCTGTAACAAGCACCCCGGTTGTGACGACTTCTGACCGTCCTCCTATTGTACCTGAGAGGAGCACTATCCCAGTGAGATCGAGAATATCAGGAATGGATACCTCAGGTAAGACACCAACACAAAGATTGAATTTGGACACACCCACGTCCACGTTTTGGCGCCCTGATCGGTACTGTATTGTAAAATTATACGCAGACAGCGCTGCCAACCACCGATGAGAGGTGGCGTCAAGTTTGGCAGAGGTCAAAACATACGTCAGTGGGTTATTGTCGGTTTTTACTGTGAATTCGTTCCCATATAAATATTCATGGAACTTGTCCACTACAGCCCACTTGAGCGCAAGGAACTCGAGCTTATGAGCTGCATAGTTCCTCTCTCCTGGGCGAAGACCTCTGCTGGCGTACGCAATGACCTTCTCTGTCCCGTTTACCTTTTGGTACAATACAGCACCAATTCCCACTGAACTGGCATCAACATTCAAAGTGAAGGGTTTCGAATAATCTGCGTATTCAAGAACAGGGGCTGAGGACAGTTTGCATACGAGAGTATCGAAGGCATCCTGTTGAGCCTCTGACCAAACCCATTTTGCTTTTTCTTTTTTTTGTCTTGGCAGTGCCATTTGTAGCATGTCCGACCAGCAAATCGTTCAGGGGCTTCGCAATTTGGGCAAATCCCGGTAAAAACTTCCGATAGTAGCCGGCAAAACCAATAAAACTCCGAAGAGTTTTAATATTGCTCGGTACTGGCCAATTTTTGAGACACTTAACCTTGTCCGGGTCAGTAGAAATACCATCGGCACTGACCAAATGACCTAAATATGTCACTTGTTCCCGGAAGAACTCGCATTTGGAGCCTTTTAACTTCAATCCATTGGCTTCCAATCGCTCAAAAACAGACTGAAGACGCTGAAAATGTTGCTCAATTGTGTCTGAAAAGATGATGATATCATCTAAGTAAATCAAACACTCTTTTAAATGTAGTTCTCCCATTGTGCGCTCCATCAACCTTTGTAAGGTTGCAGGTGCATTGGTCAATCCAAAAGGCATCCTTACACACTCATAATGACCAAGAGGCCCCACGGTGAAAGCGGTTTTGTGTATGTCGCTCTCTTTCATGGCCACTTGCCAATACCCGGAGCGTAAGTCCAACTTCGAAAAGTACTTTGCGCCTTTAAGGCAGTCAATAGTTTCATCCACCCTTGGTAATGCATACGCATCTCGGATAGTGCACTTGTTCAGACGGCGGAAATCCAAACAGAATCTAAGAGATGAATCTTTCTTCCGAACCAACACAACATTGGACGAAAAGGGACTCTTAGACTCCCGTATGGCCCCTGCCTTCAACATGTCATTCAGGTGTTCTCTTACTTCCTGATACATGCTGGGTGGAATCCTTCTATAATTCTCTTTGAATGGGGTAGGGTCACTAAGATTGATATCATGCTCCACAATTCTACTGCAACCCAAGTCTGTCAATCCAGATGAAAAGATATGTTTCCATCTAGAAAGAAATGTTTCCGCCTCTTCGCGGTGCCGCGGAGACAAAATGTCGGTAGGGAGCTTGATACCCAAGTCTTCAAGAGACTTGTCCTGGTTGTGAGATCTGTTGTCACCTTCGAATGGGTCAACATTTCTAATAACTTGAACTGGATGTAAATTACAAAGCAACTGTTTTGGTTTAATGAGAAACGGTTTAGCAGTTAAATTGCAAATACGGACTGGAATTCTGGAAAAACTTGTTCCAGATCTCACTGTTACTACCCTTGGACATATATTTAATGTTGATTGAGACTGGTCAAATGACTCTGTCACGCCAGTGGTCATATCGCCCGCATTTCTCACTGTGCCTGTGACTGTCCTGGCCTCACCTGGTTTAACTGTGAAGGGTCTCCTACAGAGAACCTTCACAGGTACACCTTGCGTGCCGTTCAAGACAGAAAATGCAGCTTGCCATGCATTTGATACAATATCTGTTATGTCAAAAGTCCTGAAATAATTCAGGACATTGGTACCAATTATAACTGGTACATCCTTTGAAGATGACGAGTTCGGTATTACCAAAACCGGTGTAAGTGTACCAGAAACATCAACTGCCGGTATGCTTACATTGATCAGAGCATAGCCTAGGTATGGGACTTTAACACCACTAGCACCAGTAATGTTGAGATCAAAATCTACTAGACTACACAATTCAGGTTTTTGTTTAAGGCTGTTATAACAATCTTCTGAAATCGTTGATACCATAGACCCTGTATCAATAAGAGCCTTGAAATTTTGTTCATTAAGATTTACTGTACCATTGCAAGATTTCCCAGGCGCTACTCTAGGGCCAACATGACTTTCCTGGTCTTCTACTGACCCTGTATAGAAGACCCTGTCTGGTTTAAACCTTTCTGTTCTTTGACTTTCCTTTCACTCTCACTCTGTCTCTGGTCTCTCTCACCCTGCTTATAATCACGCCTGAACCTGGTACCAGAACCTGCATTCTGAGATTTTCCATGTGATTCATCCCACTGTTTCCTTACACCTGAACTACTAGTGCCACCTCTCAAATTCTGGTTCCCTTGACTCATCTTACCTCTCTCCTGAAAACCAAAACTACTACCACTCCTCCCTACTTTGACCTCCCTCAACTCTTTTTCCACCTCAACAAGCCTCTTTCCCAAGTCCCTCATCTGACCAGACATTTCCTCTAGCTGAGTCAATAACTTACTTTCTGCCAAAGTCATCATTTGAGATGCCTTTTCATTCCCTTTCTTAGGCTCACTCCTACCACAACTCATTTCCTCTTCCATCTGTCTCAACTCCTTTCTGAACATGTTGTACTCTCTCACTGTTTCAAACTTATACCTTGAAACATTCTTCAATTCTTTATCTTTCAAACCTGACCAGAGTCTGTTTCTAAGCATTTCATTCTTAGTAACTTTACCTAAGTGTAAGTTTGCATTACTAAGCAATTGTTCAAGTCTCAAACTATAATCTGCAACAGATTCAAGCTCTTTCTGTTTAGCACAGTAAAACTTTTCTTTCAAAGTTTCTGAGGTACAGACAGTGCCATAAATACCCTCAAGCTCTGACAAAATCTCTTGTACACTAGCTTTTTCACCAATGTGTAACAAAACTGATCTGGCTTTTCCCTTTAAGCTTTTCCTGATTGCTTCCAATAGCACATGACTGGGATACACTTCAGTTCTAATCAGACAATTCAAGTCATATTTCCAAACTTCAAATTCACAGTCATCTTTGTTACCTTCACCAGAAAAATGAGACAAAACTGGTACTCTATGAGTATTTGATGAGACAGTTGCTGAATCCCTGTAGGGACTATATGACAAATCAACCATGTTAGGGAGTGGAGGCCTTACCGGCAAGGGTTCAGGGTTGCACACCTTGCTTTCCAATCTCCCCTTCTCTCTGTAATATTCTTTTAGGGGTGTGTCCAAATTCAATCTTTGTGTTGGTGTCTTACCTGAGGTATCCATTCCTGATATTCTCGATCTCACTGGGATAGTGCTCCTCTCAGGTACAATAGGAGGACGGTCAGAAGTCGTCACAACCGGGGTGCTTGTTACAGGCTGTGGATAAATCAAATACTTACCTGATTTCATAAGCTGCTCTGCAAAATATGCCAATTCTTCATCTCTTATCTTTGACAACTCCTGAGTGGTGCCTTCCATATCTGATATCTATGTTCAAATAAAACTCTCACAGAAAAGCAAGCAAACAATAAAAATAAGACAGAGCAATCATAACAGATTCAAGTCAATAAATGCTGAATTATTACACCTGAAATAAAACAATCAATGAAGAGAAAAAAAACATTTTCAAGCAAATCAGTGTAAACAAATAATCCTGATCCTTTTTTCAAATAAATTAATCTTATCTTGTCTCTCTATTCATTCAGTTCCTAAAAAAAAAATAACTCTTTTCACTCAATACCTGAAAATAACAGACATAAATAAAACAATACTATAGCACTAATTTCCCACAAAATCACTCTGTGTGTTTGTGTGTGTTTGTATGTTTTTTTTTTATGAAAATGAATAATTCAATGAAGAAATGAATGAGATGTGATGTGGAAACAAAGAATGACAGATGAGGAAAGTTATTAGATGACAGTTAACCAATTACCATTCAGTTAGGATCATGCATGAGATTTTAACCTCCAAGTGTGCCAGTGCTTGTGCAATCTGATCAGCCTGCAAAATACAATAGAGAACAATTAAATTTCAAATTGAACATGACATAGAAATTCAATTACAAATATAAGCAATGACACAATAATTTCAAAGGAAAATTTGTTTGACAAATGTTTCTTTTTAATTCACATCTTCTTTCTCTCATTCCCTTTCACACATTCACCTCTCATTCTGTTTAGTTTTAAAGATAATCAGGTAGATTCTAAGTCTTTAAATGTTCAACAGTCAAACGATCACTTCTCCATCTAACGCCAATGCTGACTCCTAGTGCTTGAACTATATAACTGTTCCCGGTTATACTGTTAACGTGCTTATTCCATCGTAGAATAAGAATGAGATTAATAAAGGTACGAGCAAACACAGATCCGAAATACTGCAAACACACGTGTAGAAGCAGAGGAATATTTCTTTCAAATATAGCTTCTTTTAATGCTTTATCACAAAATATGCAAGAAAACTATCTACAAACTCCATGAAGTATACTTGTCTGACAGCAAATGGTTGAAAAATACAGCTATTTCCACTGTTTCGGTCCTCGTGTGGTTTGTTTACATCGCATTCCTGAGGAAACCCCCTAGCCTGCCAGAAATCCTATGACGTCATCACGGTCGGTACTTTCGTCCCGTTGCCTTTTCGAACCCAAATGTCACACTGGCCACCAATGTCGCAGTGCCGTTTTTCAGTGTTGCAATGTTATGTATATGGGTGATGATATTAGACGGCACCCGCGGGTTGTTCCATTCGGGTTCTGGAACACAGCGCAAATAAACAGATAACGGATACAAGAAGTCGTGGCTCTCGCCATTAAATCTATTGATAAAGTGCGCATAAGATGACAGGCAATAAATGCAATGAAGAAACTATGATCTATAAACACATTGTGATTGATAGAACAAAGTAATATAATGATATGTCATACCTGGAACACAGCGCAAATAAACAGATAACGGATACAAGAAGTCGTGGCTCTCGCCATTAAATCTATTGATAAAGTGCGCATGTGTTACCCGTGCTTATCACGAGGTCCGCCACCTGGTGAGTGAGTTAACTCCCTTGATTGTTAGTAGCGAGCGAAGGTATGACTGACTGACTGAATGAATGAATGAATGAATGAATGAATGAAAAAAATGTATATGTCTGCATATTTTAATGAAATGAGAATGTAGAATTACGTGTATTATAGTTTCTACGAAATTGCTTTAATGACACGATCAGGCTAAAATCTGACCCTGCGACACATGTATGTCAGAATATCACAGATCAAGAGTTAGCTCCATTATAACACGAATATCAGTATATCATAGATCAAGAGTTAGCTCCGTTATAACATGGATGTCAGTATATCACAGATCAAGAGTTAGCTCCATTATAACATGGATGTCAGTTTATCACAGATCAAGAGTTAGCTCCATTATAATGCGAATATCAGTTTATTACAGATCAAGAGTTAAGTCCATTATAACATGGATGTCAGTTTATCATAGATCAAGAGTTAGCTCCATTATAACATGGATGTCAGTATATCATAGATCAAGAGTTAGCTCCATTATAACACGAATATCAGTATATCATAGATCAAGAGTTAGCTCCATTATAACATGGATGTCAGTATATCATAGATCAAGAGTTAGCTCCATTATAACATGGATGTCAGTATATCATAGATCAAGAGTTAGCTCCATTATAACATGGATGTCAGTATATCATAGATCAAGAGTTAGCTCCATTATAACAAGGATGTCAGTTTATCACAGATCAAGAGTTAGCTCCATTATAACATGGATGTCAGTATATCATAGATCAAGAGTTAGCTCCATTATAACATGTATGTCAGTATATCATAGATCAAGAGTTAGCTCCATTATAACAAGGATGTCAGTATATCACAGATCAAGAGTTAGCTCCATTATAACTAGGGTTGGATACCGTTAAGAACGAAACGATACGATACCATACCGGTACCAACGAAACGAGTACGGTATTTTAACGATACCGATACTTTAACAGGCATTTTCATGTATTACTTGAAATGACTAATGTACAGGTGAGTCTTGTTTCATGATTTTTATTAACAATAAACATGTTAAGTAAAATGAATGAGTAATGACTAGAAATATCAGGCAGGCACATTCCAATTTCCAACTAATATCTCACATCTGCTAGTCTGCTACCAAAACATTAACATGATAACAACTTAAGATATTGACTGGCAATGACATTATTTTCTGACATATTGATCCATCAAACACTGAATTAACTGATGAATATCAATTTCAAATAAAATATTTATCAACAAGAGCAATTATAAGCAACAGAGGTTGCAGATTCCCCATCATTTTTCCGGGAAAAGTGTGCCCAGACAGGCGATCGTTTAGCACGATTACCGACCATGTTAGCTTCCTAGGTTACGAAGTCAGACTAACTACGCAGTTTCGTAAAACGAGTGATTTCAAGTGAAAAACCGCACATGGGAATGTAACAGTTTTTTTTAATTGTTAGATTTATTTGTACTGATTCATTATTATTTAGAGCTTCGAATTTGTTCAAAAGCATGCTTGTTGAATAAAATTTTCAGATGTACGAAACTATTGTTATCACGTTATTTCTAGGTGTACTCGATTCGCAATTTGAAATAGACTATAGTTGTTATAATTGTTGAAGATCAATAGCAAATGCTAATTTGTAGTTAATGTGGAATTAGTTGCATACGGTTGAAAAAGCGATCCATTTTGTCTTGTGGGCGAATTTTAAGGAATCACTAAAGCAGACAATCTAAGACAGGTGATACTTGATTTTAGCGGAACAAGGTTGTTACACAGCTGAACCAGAATCAAGTACGCCCGTACAGTGTTCTGCGCGTTTACCCGAGTAAAGAAGCCGATTTTCTCGACTTTTTACGTTGAGATGTGTCAAATTTCAGCAGAAATATGCAGGATTAGGTGTGGCAATACCGATAACGGTACCGGTAATTTCCGAATAACATGGATGTCAGTTTATCACAGATCAAGAGTTAGCTCCATTATAACATGGATGTCAGTATATCACAGATCAAGAGTTAGCTCCATTATAACATGGATGTCAGTATATCATAGATCAAGAGTTAGCTCCATTATAACATGGATGTCAGTATATCATAGATCAAGAGTTAGCTCCATTATAACATGTATGTCAGTATATCACAGATCAAGAGTTAGCTCCATTATAACAAGGATGTCAGTTTATCACAGATCAAGAGTTAGCTCCATTATAACATGGATGTCAGTATATCATAGATCAAGAGTTAGCTCCATTATAACAAGGATGTCAGTTTATCATAGATCAAGAGTTAGCTCCATTATAACATGAATGTCAGTACATCACAGATCAGAACTCCAATCAGAACTCCATTATAACATGAATGTCAGTATATATGTAATTTTCTTCATTCCAGTAAGTGAATAAGAAGAAAATTCATTTCTCTTCGTGTAATGGGTTGACCACGAGGTGTCACTATTATAAGTACCTGTGCACATGGAATGTTTTTGCATAAAACTAGTGTACTGAATTGTATGATGTTAAGCAACATTTTTGTCCTTTAGTTATATATGTCAACACATATTCCTTTTAAATGATACTGCATATTGTTGAGTGCTTAAGAATGTACATTCATCTGACTGTCTGAAGGCTTACTCAAATACAGTACATATATTGAAGTCAATAGTATATTGTCTTTATTTGTTGTTGATGCCCATAATATAAGTATGGTATTAATGAGTATTGTTTTGAGGGAAAGTAATGGATAAAGGAACATATTATATCACAGATATGGTGAACTATTAGGATCACCCTGCGGCGTGCGGCGTCAACAATTTGCTTTAAATGACATCTCCTCTGAAACCACTGGACAGAAATTAATTAAACTTAACAGGGATGATCCTTGGGTGAACCTTCACAAAAGTTGCTAAAACAAACTTGATCCATGTAGAACTCTGGTTACCATGGCAATGGAAAGAAAAAAATTATGAAAACTTTAAAGTCATCTCCTTCAAAACCACTGGCCAGATTTCAGAATGTTTTAGTACAGATGTTCCTTGGCTAACTCCCGTCTAAGATTGCTAATATGATTCTGATCCATTAAAAAACATGACTGCCAAGGGCGGGGCTAATTTGCCTTTTATGTTTATAGTGAAAACTTTAAAACGACATCTCCTCTGAAACCGCTGGACAGAATTTGATTAAACTTGGCAGGGATGATCCTTGGTTGGACCTTCACATAAGTTGCTAAAATAAACATGATCCATATAGAACTTTGGTTGCCATAGCAATGGAAAGAAAAAAATATGAAAACTTTAAAAATCAGCTCCTTCAAAACTACTGGCCAGATTTCAAAATGTATCAGTACAGATGTTCTTTGGGTAACCCTATACTCAGGTGAGCCATCTAGGGCCTCTTTGGCCCTCTTTTTACATGGATGTCAGTATATCACAGATCAATCTGAACTTCATTATAATGACTTGACTTTACTTTTTAGCTCACATGAGCACAACGTGCTCAAGGTGAGCTTTTCTGATCGCCTTTTGTCCGGCGTCCGTCGTCCGTGCATCCGTGCGTCAACAATTGCTTCAAACAACATCTCCTCCTAAACGGCTTGGCCAATTTGAAAAAATATTTTGCAGGAATGTTCCTTAGATGAAGCTCTACTAAAGTTGTATAAATGGTTCTGGTCCATCGCATAATTAGGTCACAGGAGCTAAAAATAGATTTTAAAAATGAAAATTTAAAAAATCTTCTTCTCTGAAACCACAAGGCCTAGCCTTTTGATTTTTGGTATGTAGCATGATCTTATGGGCCACTACCAAGATTGTATAAATCATAGCCCTATGGTGATAAATGACCCCGCACCAGGGGTCACTTGTTTTACATAGAGTTATATAGAAAAATCTTAAAAAATCTTCTTCTATGAATCCATAAGGCCTAGAGCTTAGATATTTGGTATGTAGCATCATCTTATGGGCCACTACCAAGATTGTACAAATCATAGCCCTATGGTGATAAATGACCCCGCACCAGGGGTCACTTGTTTTACATAGAGTTATATAGGAAAATCTTAAAAAATCTTCTTCCATGAATGCATAAGGCCTAGAGCTTAGATATGTGGTATGAAGCATCATCTTATGGGCCACTACCAAGATTGTACAAATCATAGCCCTATGGTGATAAATGACCCCGCACCAGGGGTCACTTGTTTTACATAGAGTTATATAGGAAAATCTTAAAAAATCTTTTTCCATGAATGCATAAGGCCTAGAGCTTAGATATGTGGTATGAAGCATCATCTTATGGGCCACTACCAAGATTGTACAAATCATAGCCCTATGGTGATAAATGACCCCGCATCAGGGGTCACTTGTTTTACACAGAGTTATATAGGAAAATCTTAAAAAATCTTCTTCATGAATCCATTAGGCCTAGAGCTTAGATATTTGGTATGTAGCATCATCTTATGGGCCACTACCAAGATTGTACAAATCATAGCCCAATGGTGATAAATGATCCCACACCTGGGGTCACTTGTTTTACATAGAGTTAAATAGGAAAATCTTAAAAAAATCTTCTTCTATGAATCAATAAGGCCTAGAGCTAAGATTTTTGGTATGTAGTAGCATCTAATGGTTCATTACAAAGATTTTCAAAGTCTTGGCCCTACGGTGATAAATGACCCTGGGCCCAAGTCTTCTCTGAAACCATATAGCCCATTGCTTAGATATTTGGTGTGTAGTATTGTCAGGGGTAAAATGTTTTAGATTAAGTTATATCAGAATCCTTGTCTGTTTAAAAACCTTGACATCAGTTGAAGCAATGGTACTCAGGTGAGCGATTCAGGGCCATCATGGCCCTCTTGTTGAGTTTACCATCGCTTCGACAGTATTTCAGTCATATAGTGACATCCAGGTGGAGGAAGACCCTGAATGCACAGAAGCATCCGGGTAGAACCATGACCTACCGCAAGCCAGCTGGAAGGCTTCCTCACATAAAATTCCGAATGACCCTGCTGGGATTAGAACCCACACGGTGGGGGGCTGAGTGAGTGTTAAAGTCAGCAAGATTAATTTTGATGCAAAGCATGAAAGACGCCATGCATGTTTATGAAGCACAAATTAAATAAAGCAAAGCCATATCAGAATATTTTAATAACGTGCATGTGTGACGATGCGTCGTCACAGGTATAAATACAATCTCTGACAACTGCATCAGGGAGTCGACTCTTTGGCTTAGTGGTTAGAGCATTGGACTTGCATGTTGGCAGACCAGGTTTGATCCTGGGCCGGGTCGAGTTTGTTACACATGCATTATTGACAAACAGCAGGTCTTATATTTCCACCAGGCAATGCTACATGACATTTTCAAAATATCCTCAACTATAGGCCATTTGTTTCAGAGATTTCAAAAATGTATTCTAAAAAGTCAAAGTAAATCATGAGTGTCTTCGGCCTAATTTTCATGAATGTTTTTGTTGTTTTATCTATTAAATCTAAAAAAAAACCATTAAATTATCAAGATTATAGCCAATGAAAAACTCATATAATCATATTATTCAGAAATATAGACCAGAAAAATACTTTAATATAGCGTAGTCATAGTCTATGATGATGATTTGAGATGCAATAAATAAACTTATCTATAGATCAAATGAGATACATTTTACAACAGGTAATTCCTTTCTTATATAATTATTGGAAGAGTTAGGGTCTGCAATATGCATGGCATTTCCAGACAGTTAGCTACTAAGGCAGTGTTAATGTCAATGTAAAAAAAATCATCAGCAACAACAAAGGACGATGATAACAAAACAAGTTTACATTTGGTACGGGATTTAGGTTGCAGGTCCTGGAATTTAAAATCCTTCCGATAGTAGGATAATGGAATTCTTTTTGTATTGATGATAGGTATAAAATTAAATACATATTTACAAGGCTTTACAACATATGCTACAATTTTCAGTTCAATTCACCCATTTCAAGCACTGTATCATACTGGGACTACAGACTGGGCCTGGGGCCGTCAATTAGACATGTCCGATACAGTCATATGGATAGTGTTTGTGTTTTCTACACTTTCTACATTATGCTGCAATGTGTATTACTAAACTGGGGTTTCATTGATTTTTCAAGTTGACATTATGTATATAAAAATCTGAATATTTTAAGGTTACAAAACATCTTCCAAACCTTTTCTCTGAGCTTTAATGAATCAGGTTGCTTGCAAGGTCCGTTAACCAATTTTTAAAACCCTCAGCCAACGAATTAAGGGAGAAGTTATCAGATTCACGTTAAATTTATCGAATTTCTTTTTAATAATGACAGAAGACTTGTGTATTTTGAATCTTGTTTCATTTTTACATCAGTTAATACAAGTAACTGATTCATAAAGTCTTTTTTCAAACATATTACATGTTTGTTTTTGTTGTTTTTTAGTCCCCTACCGGTGTTCACACCGGAGGGGACTATAGGTTTGCCCTCCGTCTGTCCGTCCGTCTGTCCGTCTGTCTGCTCAAATCTGGATCCCGCGATAACTTAATAACTAAGCAAGCTAACTTGATGAAACTTGGTATATGACTAGATGGCAATGTGTAGATTATGCACGTCATTTTATTTTTGTTCTTCAACTAAAATTGTGGTTGCTATGGTAACGGAAATAGTGAAAATATGGCAAAAATGGGATCCCGCGATAACTAAGCAAGCTAACTTGATGAAACTTGCTATATGACTAGATGGCAATGTGTAGATTATGCACATCATTTTATTTTTGTTCTTCGACTAAAATTGTGGTTGCTATGGTAACGGAAATAGTGAAACTATGGCAAAAAATGGGATCCCGCGATAACTAAGCAAGTTTATAACTTGATGAAACTTGCTATATGACTAGATGGCAATGTGTAGATTATGCACGTCATTTTATTTTTGTTCTTCGACTAAAATTGTGGTTGCTATGGTATCGGAAATAGTAAAAATATGGCAAAAATGGGATCCCGCGATAACTAAGCAAGCTAACTTGATGAAACTTGGTATATGACTAGATGGCAATGTGTAGATTATGCAAGTCATTTTATTTTTGTTCTTCGACTAAAATTGTGGTTGCTATGGTAACGGAAATAGTTAAAATATGGCAAAAAATGGGATTGATTACCATATTGAGTCAAGGTGGAGCCGGTAGGGGACTTTATGTGTTGCATTCAACACCAGTTACTTGTTTACAATAATAATGGTGGTTGCTCCCCTTTTTGATTATGTGGCTCCGTTGGCAAAAAAAAATTGATTCCATACTGACGCCGCGCGGTGTCCATGAATGTCAGTATTTCACCCCAAAATATTTCATATTTGTCAAATATATCCCTTCTCAAATAAGTGTGGAAAACGCGCGTTTTATGCGCGTTTTATCCGTGTAAAACACTGCGGTATTGGCACCACGTTTTAAGTGCGTTTTTTCTTACCGACTGCGTTTAAAGTGAATAAAAATGAACAAAAAAGTGTGTTTTTTCTGTACAGAAGTGCATTTTTTATCTGGAAAAATTCACTTTAAACGAACTTAAGTGTGTTTTTTTTGCAGTAAAAGTGTGTTTTTTCTGCAGTAAAAGTGTGTTTTTTCATGAAGATAAAAATATACACATAAAACGCACTTAAGTTCGTTTTTACTGTGGTGAAAGTGTGTTTTTTGATCAGATAAAATACACTAAAAACACACTTAGTGCGTTTTAACTGCGTTAAAAGTGTGTTTTTTGGTAGGATAAAATACACTAAAAACGCACTTACGTTCGTTTTTACTGTGGTGAAAGTGTGTTTTTTTATCATATAAAATTATATAAGTTACATTACAAGGTATAATTCAAAGATAACTTAAATATCAACTTGGAAACAAGATTTTACAACTCATACTAATCCTTTTTGATGATATCTGGGTTGGACCAGTACTTAGTACACAAGAAAGTCCTTTTTAGCTCACCTGAGCACAACGTGCTCATGGTGAGCTATTGTGATCGCCTTTTGTCCGTCGTCCGTCGTCCGTCGTCCGTGCGTGCGTGCGTGCGTGCGTCCGTCCGTCGTCAACAATTTGCTTTAAACAACATCTCCTCATGAACCGCTGAAGGGATTTTGACCAAACTTCACAGGAATCATCCTTATGATGCCCTCTATCAAAGTTGTACAAATTATTCAGATTGGTTAAAAAAGTAGGTCACAGGAGCTAAAAATAGATTTTAAAAATGCAAACTTTGAAAATCTTCTTCTGCAAAACTGCAAGGCCTAGAGCTTAGATATTTGGTATGTAGCATCATCTTATGGGCCATTACCAAGATTGTACAAATCATAGCCTACGGTGATAAATGACCCCGCACCAGGGGTCACTTGTTTTACATAGAGTTATATAGGAAAATCTTTAAAAATCTTCTTCTATGAATCCATTAGGCCTAGAGCTTAGATATTTGGTATGTAGCATCATCTTATGGTTCATTACCAAGATTGTACAAATCATGACCCTATGGTGATAAATGACCCCGCACCATGGGTCACTTGTTTTACATAGAGTTATATAGGAAAATTTAAAAATCTTCTTCTATGAATCCATTAGGCCTAGAGTTAGATATTTGGTATGTAGCATCATCTTATGGTTCATTACCAAGATTGTACAAATCATAGCCCTACGGTGATAAATGCCCCGGCACTAGGGGTCACTTGTTTTACATAGAGTTATATAGGAAAATGTTTAAAAATCTTCTTCTATGAATCCATAAGGCCTAGAGATTAGATATTTGGTATGAAGCATCATCTTATGGTTCATTACCAAGATTGTACAAATCATGCCTAGTGATAAATGACCCCGCACCAGGGTCACTTGTTTTACATAGAGTTATATAGAAAAAACTTTAAAAATCTTCTTCTATGAATCCATTAGGCCTAGAGCTTAGATATTTGGTATGTAGCATCATCTTATGGGCCATTACCAAGATTGTACAAATCATAGCCCTACGATGATAAATGACCCCGCACCAGGGGTCACTTGTTTTACATAGAGTTATATAGGAAAATCTTTAAAAATCTTCTTCTATGAATCCATTAGGCCTAGAGCTTAGATATTTGGTATGTAGCATCATCTTATGGTTCATTACAAAGATTGTAAAAATCATGACCCTATGGTGATAAATGCCCCCGCACCAGGGGTCACTTGTTTAACATAGAGTTATATAGGAAAATCTTTAAAAATCTTCTTCTATGAATCCATTAGGCCTAGAGCTTAGATATTGGTATGTAGCATCATCTAATGGTTCATTATCAAGATTTTCAAAATGGTGGCCCTTTGGAGATAAATGACCCCGCACTAAGTCTTCTCCTCTGAAACCATAAGGCCCAGTGCTTATATATTTGGTGTGTAGTATTGTCAGGGCTAAAATGTTTAAGATTGAGTTATATCAGAATTCTTGTCTGTTTAAAAACCTTGTAATCAGTTGTAGCAATGGTACTCAGGTGAGCGATCCAGGGCCATCATGGCCCTCTTGTTTTATCAAGTCAGTAGTCTTTGAACACCACCACTGGAGCAAGATGCCCTCTGATACTGACTCCAATATAATGGTTTAATGGATGAGTGCTGTATATAGGTACATCTATCCGTGGCTATTTTAGCTTGACAATTAAAAAAAAATTGAATATGACCATCACCTCTGCCTGTTGGCAAAGGGTACATAACTATGTCATGGATTTTGACTCTTTTTGACTTAGAATCATTGTTAAATTTTCAGTATCAACACAGCTTTTCACTGACCTCTTTATGGCAGTGCTTTGAAACTAAGAATACTTGTTTATGACCATCACCTAAAGAGAAAGTAACTCTGTCATGAATTTTGACCAAATTGTGCCCCTTAATGACATAGCATTTTGGTTAAGGTATTTTTAGATGTAATACTACCTCACTGAATTCTTTGAGATTTTGCTTTGAACTTGAAATACATGCTTATTGTCCTTGTTTACTGCAATATCTTTTTTTATTGAGAATCACTTAAATAGTTGATCGAGTTGTCTTATTGTCTAAAGGACGGCTCTGGTTTTAACAACACTACAGTTTAGTGTATTAAAGATATTCCTCATTATATAAAAGGCATGATATCTTCATACACACACATGGTCAAATATAACTGATTTTATATTCTGTTCATCAGGCATTGTGTTAAAATTACAAAATGAAAAAATTCAAACATTGCATATAAGTCATGTATCTGCACAAAAATCTTTGTATCAGTAAATTCATAAATTTTGTAATTCATCAAATATTCATGGATTGTATTTAGGAATAGAGAATAGTATAATCAAGATCTTAAATCAATAAAACTGGCATTTTCACATTCTATTGTTAATGTAACGCAGTAATTCACTGGACTTCTTCAAGTTTCATGCTATTATTTTCTAAATTGAAAAGTTTTCAGATATATAAGAACATACATATGAACAAGATATATAAGAACATACAATGGCAATTGTAATACATGTATTTTGATCTACAACTACATTCTACAGCTAGAATTTACAAAGGAATAAGTATTCAATAATTATTTGTTACCGCCACCTTTTCTTTGTAAAACAAGAAGTGTAAGGTTACACCTAATGTAGTTACAAATATAACAGATACATTTTGCAAATCTTTGGTGGTAATTAGGTCTCCTATATATGGGGGAGAGTCATTTTGTTTTTGTCAGGGTTGTCTGTCCATCTGTTCCTCTGTCTAGCTGTCACAATATAGTTTATCATGGAGCCTTGGAATTATACAGGAAGAGTAATTGTGTTAGGGATTCCAACTCCACTGTTACAATAGAGTTTATTACAGTAACCGTTCCCGGTGGCTGAGTGGTTAAAGCATCCACCTCAGGAGTGAGAGGTCGTGGGTTTGATCCCCGGCCTCGACATACCAAAGTCATAAAAAATGGTACTGGTATAGTTCCCATGCTTGGCACTCAGTATATAAGGGTAGTTACAGGATACTACAGTGTGGCCTCACTATATCTGTCTCATGAAGACATGTCTTCAAATAACTGAAATACTGTTGGTGGGGCTTTAAACCCAATAAACAAACAATAGAGATGATTTTTATTGCCTCATTTGGATTTATAATTCATCAAAAATACTTTACCCAACCCATAACTCAGCAGAGATCAACAGATTTTGATAATTTTTGTTAAAGTTATAATGTAAACCTCAATAAACTGAAGGCCAAGTTCAACAGGCAGAGTCCTGGACTGAGTGACCTAGTGTCAGGATAATGTGAGTGGGTGTGGTATCACAGTCACAATCATAATTTTGCTTGATAAAAATGAGTGTCTAGATGATAAACATCTGAACTTTCCTTTGGTATTCATATATATATATCCTGTAAACAGTTAACCTTTGGTATATCTCTATTTGAACATTTTCTATTTACAATTTCCCATACAGCTACTGCAGATTTGATAATCACAATATATTACCCCATCAAATAGAAATGCAAACAAATATAGTTTAGTCCCTAAATTGGTTTTAGAGAGCCATCATCCTTCATTACATTGCATGATAGATCAATGCTAGACTGTCAGTTTCACAAGGGCAGATAATTGCTGTGATGTCAGTAGAAGCACAGTGTCTCCTATCTATGATGAAGTGAATTAATAAATGCACTTAGATTACTTGATTATTCATTGTTAATTCCGGTATACGCATATTCAGATGATGAAATTTCCTCTCTCTCTCTCTCTCTCCCCCCTCCCCCAAAAAAAAAAAAATACAAAATCAACAACAATCAACCCCAGCAATCAGCTTTCATCAGGGTTTGCATATTCAGTCATATAGATGTTAACTCACATACTGTCAAATGTTTGTAAAGGTAATATGTAAATAAGGTGGAACCCAAACAAAATGTTTTACTTTCTTCGTAAAGTTTTCCTATTTTGTGCTCTTAGGATGAAATATGTATTAAGTCATTTTTGCCAAGAAAATCACAAAGTATATTAAACGCTGTTTTTTGTTAGTTGTTCAGCATTTTTATTTTAAATAACACAGGGCCTGAGGTTTTCTTTGCAATTTCACCAAGTATGTGCAGAGTTATAGCACTTTAATTATTCAAAATTCTAATTGCGCAGCTCTCCAAAGCTGTATCAGCCAGTCAATTAACTTTATCGGAATATTAACAAGCATGTTAAGTTGTACACCTTTGGGATTTGTTCGTTATTTCACTCAATACTGCAGGATTTCTTTCTATGTTGCATATTTCTCCAAAACATGCTTATGATGGCCCTTGCTTTTATTTCAAAGGCCAAAGTGGACATCTGTGTTCCATGGCAACAATAGACATGTCAAAAATAAGCATGAATGTAATAATGGGCAGTGAAATGATGTATGTCCACAAATTTTACATCTGGAGCCATGTTGTAGGTTTTGTATACGCATATTTTACAACTTGTTGACTTTAATTTCATGTAATTTGCCTATTTTGATATCAATTAAATAAATTGCTTGTTATTAATAAACCTCAAAAAGTCTTATTTATCTAGAAGTACCCATCAAAGTAATTTTAAACCTTTTTGACACATATGTTACGTCTATATTGATTTATGCCTGCCCAGTATGGGGATTTTTAATTGCCGATAATTTAAAAAGAGTGCATAGGAAATTTTTAAAGTGTATTTTGGGAGTTAAATTATCGCCATGTAATTCAGCTGTATATGGAGAATTGGGAAGATATCCATTATACATCGTAAGATATACAAGAAATGTTCAATATTTCTTAAGTTTATTTTCAATAACAAATACAAATTCCTTTCAAAAGATCTATGTTAATGTCACTTATGAATGACACAGAAAGGAATGATCAAACAGGTGACAACTTTAAAAGTCAATTCAAACACTTATTACAAACATCAGGGTTCCTAGAAGTAATGTTACTACCTTGTGTCTCGCTAGCGCTCGACACTAGCGTCGGTGGCCCGAAGGATTCGCCACAAGACGTTTCGACATCGTAACTACAGGGTTCCTAACTGTGTGGATTTATCCAGAGTCAGTGAACGCTAATATATTCACAAAGGTATTCAAAAAAAAACTGATAGATTTGTATATTGGAAGTTGTTATAATGATATACACTCAAGGAATTCATTATATTTGTATAAAGAAGTAAAACCACATTTTAAATTATTACCTTAACTAGCTAAGTAAATTGTTACAAAACTAGAAATATTATAGCAAGATTAAGACTCTCATCTCATTAGCTGAACATAGAATCTGGTAGATATATAATAACATACAAAGAAACAACAGAAAATGTGTTTTATGTTCCACAAATGATGTAGAAGATGAATACCATTTTTGTGTCGCCTGACTCCAGTCAGGCGACATATAGAGGTTACTTTTTGTCAGCGACGGCATCCCCATCTTCTTGCCCGTAGGATAACTTTGTCACCATAAGTTTGAATGACTTGATACTTGGTATGTATGTTTCTTGCAATAACCCGAGTGCAGTGCACAAGAACCATAACTCTACCATGTGCGCTTTTTGAGTTATTCCCCTTTGATAGATTTTCTTAGAGCATTTCTTGTCCAGAGATAACTTTGTCACCATAAGTTTGAATGACTTGAGACTTGACATGTATGTTTCTTGCAATAACCTCGAGTGCAGTGCACAAGAACCATAACTCTACCATGTGCGCTTTTTGAGTTATTCCCCTTTGATAGATTTTCTTAGAGCATTTCTTGTCCAGAGATAACTTTGTTACCATAAATTTGAATGACTTGAGACTTGATATGTATGTTAAAAGGCTTAAACAACAAAAAAGTAATCATATTTCATTATTATTGTTAATATTTTTAAGTTATAATAGTCCTTACATTTTTCATTTGATCTTTATAAGCCTTTCTCTGTTTGATGGCAACATCATTGCACCTTAATACCCCATCCTTAAAAGAAAGTGACAAACTGGTATCTTTACTAGCTAGCTGTCAACAGATAAGTCATAGTCAGGTGACACATCCAACTTCCGGAGTTCTAGTGTTATTAGTTGTTCATCTTACAATAATTCAAGAATTATATATGTACCTAAGTATTTTTATAAAAAAATAAGATGTTAAATTATTAATTGTTAATTTTTTAAAAAAATTTAACTTGTGTCAAGAATTGTTCATAAACCATTGACATTTTATGGTAAACTAGAATTATATATCCATCTGTTGTCTTCACTTCACATTGCTGTTTTGTGCATGTATATTTATTTGTTTCTGTGTAACGATGAACAAATGTTGCTCAAGTTATATTCAATAAAATTATGTTCTATGCATGTATGTTTATATTACATTTTTTTTTTTTTGTTCAAGTATAATGATTTGTATAATGAATTGTTTGATTAAGTTGTGTCTGTTAATCTAACCAGTGATCTTCATTAAAAAAAGATGCCATTACAATAATGAGATCATTATTATTTCATGATTTCGTTTTTAATTTCAATGTACTTGGCTGTTTGTGGGATGCTGATGGTTTTTTCACTCATCTTCTCTTATTCCTGAGCACAATAAACTGACATTAATTTGGAATGCTTAGCCTTTGTTATACTAGAGATCAATATAAATACTATCATGCTTATTTATTTATCTCGTGGGACAAATTTACCAAAAGTAACACAGGAAACATGCACTGGACCTAGGAGAACCCTTCCTGAGTTACATACTTCCCGTCTCAGCACAGATCATGTTGTTTTATGCTAGATTATCATGCGGTTGGTTGTCTGTGTTTCTTTCATTAGAATAATTGTTTAATCCATTGTTAGTATTTCACCATAGAATTCAAATATTTGTTTGTTGTTAATTTTAGCCATTTTTGAGCAGCTTTAAAAAAGATAACAAAATGGATGAAAAAAATGGAGAATGTAAAGATATTTTCTAGATTTTTTTTCTTCAATGGAATTATCTGATCTTCACGTTTTATTTTTTTTTTTTTAAGAAAAATAGGAAAATAAAGAAAAAAATCGGTCACCATGCATTTTTAGCTCACCAGAGCACATCGTGCTTAGGGTGAACTATTGGGATCACCCTTCAGCTGTTGTCTATCATGCGGTGCCAACAATTTTCTTTAAAAGACATCTCCTCTGAAACCGCTAGGTAGAAATTGAAACTTGGCATGAATGATCCTCAGGTGCTCCTTCTCAAAAATTGTAAAAATAAACTTGGTCCATTTAGAACTCTTGTTGCCATGGCAACAAACAGAATTTTATTTAAAATTCTTTAAAAATCTTCTTTGAAACAAATTGTCAGAAATTACTTTAATTTGGCACAAATGGTCACTTCATGACTGGCTACCATAATTGCTAAGAATAAAGATGATACCTTAAAAAGGCCCCGGGTTTTACCATAATTGCTAAAATAAAGTTTATCCCTTTAAAAAATGAGGCCCCTAGGGGGTCACCTAGTTTTCTTCCATTATATACTCAATATAAAAATTTAGAAATTCTTCTCTTCTGGAACTAATGTTGTTTTGCACTTATGATAATCTCAAGGTTTTATACCATAAATGCTTAAGCTTTTGTGATCCCACAAGAATTTAGGCTTTCAGATAACTAACTTAAGAATACTCTGTATCTGAAACTTGAATCTGGTTGCTGTTGGAAGAAACCAGGTAAAATCAAGTGACTTGAATCATTTAAATAAGTGGATGTACTCTTGCGAGCAATCTAGGGTAATATGGCCATCTTGTTTGTGCTACATAGGTACATGTATTTCCATTGTAACTGCTGTATTTTTAACCAGGTTTTCCTTCGGAAAACTCTGGTTATTAGATTGGGGTATGTCGGCGGGCGGGCATAAACAATTTCTTCTGTGCGCAACTCCTCCTACATTTTTCAACAGATTTGGCCCAAACTTTTACAGAAGCATTATTACATAGTGGCCTGGTGCATATTGTCAGGGTTTTGTGGTTCGACTATTTTTGATGCAGTTATGGCCCTTTGCCCCTTAACGGATGTAATATAAAGGGAAATATTCTTTCGTGCACAACTTCTACATTTCTTAATAAATTTTGTCCATACTTTAACAGAAGTACCTTCACTAAGTCACCCTGGAGAATATTACCTGTGTTTTGCAGTTTGACCATTTTTGATGGAGTTATGCCCCTTTGATAAAATTCCTTGTCCGGAGCATAACTCCTACATTATAAGAGGTATTGACTTGAAACTTTATAGGTGCATACATCTCATTGAGGCGGAATGCAGTGCATAGGAACATCACTTTGTGATTCATAATTTTGGAGTTACATGTTTGCCCCTTCGTAAAAATTCCTGATATGGAGCATAACTCCTTAATTTTAAAATATATAGTAATGATTGGTTTTGCAGTTTGACCATTTTTGATGTTTGCTTTATACAGAATTGCATTAGATTTAACATTGAGCACAATATTATTTGACTGATACAAATAATCTGTACTGGGACGAAACATTGCAAAAAGAAAACCTGGTTTTGTGACAATTCCTGTCACTTGTTTTTTATTTATTTATTTTTTAAATAAACACTTGTCACACTGCTTCATTGTCTATATAGCATATCTTGTTTATCCCATTAGATTTTGACGATGTAGAGTGTTTATGATAAACAATACACTGTGTATCCTGGCAGTAACAGATGGGAGATGATAAGGTTTGAATAAAGAATACATGAACTCTTGGTTACTAGAGCCCTGTGATTGTCCAGGCATTTCCAATAATTGCAGGTCCTTGGATTATTGAAATTTTCTGTAGTATAATTTGCTTGAGGCAAGAACATGTATATAGATTTATTACAGCTTTTTAGTTTGATGCTGACTTTCCTGAATTCTAGAAAGATGTAATATTCATTTTTTGCCTAGCAGGTAGAGAGTAGTAAAGACACTCTGCATGGTGGGATATCCAATTATGTCTTTGCAACTTTGCACATGTAGCAATTAGAGGAGGCATTATACTGACAGAAAATGAAGTATTTTAAAAGGTCTTTTGTAAACATGTTAAGTACAATAGCAGCTAGTGTTTGGTATACATAAAAGAACAAGTCATTAACATGCAATGATGGCTCAGTACATTACAGAAGACTTAAGGTGCAAGAGGAAAACTACACTGTATATCAGTCTGATGTTCATTAGAGAGTGATGTGGTCTAGTGTAGGGCTGAAAAGAGTACCTGGGTACCCGCAGGTTGGGTAGAAAATTGTTGATGCCTGGTACAAAATATTTGTACCAACTACTCTATGTTTTCTATAATGATGCCTCTTTTCTTTATACTATATAATTATACACATCTATAGCCAGTTCATAATGATATCCTTTTAAGCTAACCTGAGCACATAGTGCTCATGTGGGCTCTGTCCACAATTGTTTCAAATAACATCTCTTATAAAACTACTGGGCCAACTTTGATCAAGCTTGCCTGTGGTGTTCTCTGCATGAAGCTCTACCAAAGTTGTTCAATTGGTTCTGGTCCATTGTATATCTTGGTCACAGGAGCTAAAAATAGTTTTTAAATTGAAATCTTTGAAAATTTTCATCTTCAAAACTGCAAGGCCTAGAGCTTAGATTTGTCTTGTGGATCTTTGAACCACAGGTCAGAATTGACCCCAACCCAGGGGTCACTTGATTTCACTTAGATTTATATTAGATTATATTGGAAAACCTTGAAAAATATTCTTTTAGAAATCACAAAGCCTGGAGTTTAGATATTTGGTGTGTAACATGGCCTAGTGGACATCTATCAAGTTTGTTTAAATCATGACCTATTGGTCAAATTAAATTGGCTCTGCCCCAGGGGTCACATATTTTATATAGACTAGAAATGTCTTCTCTGACTCTGCAAGGCCTGGAGCTAAGAAATTTAGTGTGTGGCATTGTCTAGTGGATCACTACCAAGTTTGCTAAAATCAGCCCTGAAGTCAAAATTGGCTCTGCCCAAGGGGTCATTTAATTTCACATAGAATTAGATTGGAAAAACTAAAAAAAATCTTCTTTGAAACTGCAAGGCCTAGAGCTAAAATATTAAGTGTGTGGATCTCTACCAAGTTTGTTCAAATCATAGCCCTGGTGTCAAAATTGGTCCTACCACAGGGGTTACTTGATTTTATAGCTATGACCATCAAAATTGGACCACAGGTACAATCTTTGTGTGGAATTACAATTATGCATGGATTATGTATTTAGTATGACTATATGTTATAAAAGGCAATATGTCTCAGGAGAGTGATTCAGGGCCATCTTGGCTCTCCTGTTTATAGGCTACTGTAAAATATGTTCATTCAATAAATACACTTGTATATTTAATGTGATTGATATAATGTAAGGATCTGGAGAGTTAAGTGAACAGGAAATTTCATCATAATTCTTCATAAACTCTCAATGAGCTGAGAATTTGTCATTATCAATAAAAATCCAGTACTGAAACTGAAACAGCTATATAATTAAATACTGAAAATATTAATATTGTTATCAATATTGAATAAAGCTTAATATAATCATGATTTATAAATATTGAGGAATTCTTGAAACAAAGACATGAATTGAGTGTTAGCTTCCTATAAGCCAGACACGTTAAAAATTAGGTGTCATATAGTACTTTTTTGTTGATAAAAGCATATATTGAAGAGGTTTACATAACACTAGCAGTGTTTAAATGGTTTATCAATATTGAATACTATTGGTATAATATTGTGCTGTGTACATATCCCCCTAGGTTGTGGACCAGTCCCAAACTCTGCACACTGGTTGTCACGCTACGCTACCTTAACCACTGCCACCACACAAGTCATGTGATGATAGTTGAAACCATGTGACTAACACTCATAATTTAATAAATTAATGTTACATGTATTTGATTTTATTATTCAGTTTTCTCATAATCATGAATGTTATTTACATAAAATATAATGAAACTGATATGAAATATTCAAAACTAAAGTCAAAAGTAATAAAAGTAAATCCAGCCTATATCAGCCGAATGTACTTGTGGTGGCATTGTTATCAACAACTATAAGGGGAGATAACTACTGCGGCAGAGTTTGGACCAGTCCTGGTGGCCATGTGGTTAGAGTGTCCTCCCCAGATTTGAGAGGTCAAGGGTTCCCCACAATGGTTCAATCTGGCAGTTTCAGCCGCAAGTCTTACAAGGAGAGCATGTAGTTTACTTATTACGTTCCCTGACAGTGGGTCTCCCGAAATTACTCTGAAAGAAAAATGGGAAAGACTGTGGGTTCAGTACAAGGACCATTGTTCAGTTAAAGCAGTTGAAAGAGCACAAGTGAAAGCATTGTTATAGTCTCAGGCGGGGGTAATACCATTTGGTTTAATCTCTAAGACAGGTTATCTCGCCCAGGTCCCTGCCACAGTGTATTAAAAAAACAGAAGATTAACTGCTAAATCACAGGTAACAAATAGCGGGACTTCTGGTACACACCATGTTCCTGTGGTAACTCCATGTGGCAGTGACTGATGTGGAGCCAATACACTGGGTGGAGTTTGACTTTGGCTATGCTACATTCAATTGTCTGGAAGGGGGGTTCTTTCTTTAAAGATGTGCAGAGTTTGCCTGACCATCTTTCCTAGAATAGACCAGAGGCAAGTTGCTCACACAAATAATTTCAATGAGTTTCAGTGTACTTTTCACTAATCTTTATGTAACCAGATTACGCAAAGTAAAGTTTCGAGGCAGAGGAAGGTACTCTTCAGGTGCTTCACGCAGTAACATGATAAACATATATGGCCGCCAAGGTTTTGGATTTCATATTCCAAATGGATATTAAGTACTCATTAAATGTGGATATACAACATGTTTTGTTTATCATTAGCTCACCTGAGCATAGCTCAGGGTGAGCTTTTGGGATACTTGATTGTCCGTCGGCCGTCGTCCGTCAACAATTTGATGTTTACACACTAGAGGCCACAATTTTGATCCAACCTTCCTCAAACTTGGTCAGAATGTTTGTCTTGATGATATCTTGAACCCTTTCGAAAATGGGTCAGGTTGGATCAAAAAGTAGGTCAGTAGGTCAAATCTTAGAAAAATCTTGTTTACACACTAGAGGCCACAATTTTGATCAATCTTCCTCAAACTTGGTCAGAATGTTTGTCTTGATGATATCTTGAACCCTTTCGAAAATGGGTCAGGTTGGATCAAAAAGTAGGTCAGTAGGTCAAATCTTAGAAAAATCTTGTTTACACACTAGAGGCCACAATTTTGATTCAATCTTCCTCAAACTTGGTCAGAATGTTTGTCTTGATGATATCTTGAACCCTTTCGAAAATGGGTCAGGTTGGATCAAAAAGAAGGTCAGTAGGTCAAATCTTAGAAAAATCTTGTTTACACACTAGAGGCCACAATTTTGATCCAATCTTCCTCAAACTTGGTCAGAATGTTTGTCTTGATGATATCTTGAACCCTTTCGAAAATGGGTCAGGTTGGATCAAAAAGTAGGTCAGTAGGTCAAATCTTAGAAAAGTCTTGTTTATACTCTGAGGGCAACATTTTTGGTCCAATCATCCTCAAACTTTGGCAGAATGTTTGTCATGATGATATCTTTTGTGGATGGGGTCAGAAAATTCCTGAACATTGTTTCACCTCATCATCTTAATTCTAAAGCAATCTGTTTTGTACAGGCAATGAATGATACTTTTCTCAGGTGAGCGATCTAGGGCCATCTTGGCCCTCTTGTTTCTGTTAGGAGAATTAAAAGTAGTGTTCATTTATCAGTTAAATATATAGATTATCTGCTAAATCTTGCAGATTGGTACCTGTTTTAAAAAGATGATAAATATTGTCAACATTAGACACCATCTTGAAAAAACTTTCTTTGCTATAAAAGATTAAAATAGTTACATAAAGCATGAAGAAAACAGGTATATGTGACTTTGTGTGAGCAACTTTCCCCTTAGTATCATACTTCTTTCCTTAGCATGTACAGTGATAAGCTCTGTCAGATGGGAACAGTCTGACACTTCAGGCACTCAGTCAGGGGTATGGTACTAAGACATTATGCTAGTGTAAGTTTTAACTGAGAGATTTTCACCAAATTTGGTAGACTTGTTCCATTGAATATGAGAAACATATTTATGTATTAAAAAATATGGTTTTGATCATTTGTATTTGGCCTTTATCAAAGAAATAAGCTGTAAGTCACTGTCACTATAAAACAATTAAAACAGAAGGAAATACCATTAAATGTAAAAACTCTAACACTATACTGAGAATATATTGTAAGCTTTAAGTTTAATAGTAAGGCCAGTAGCACAGATTGACAGCAGAACAACATTAAAATATTAGAACTATGATGCATAATAAACAAACACATTAAAATAAAATTCAAATTCATTAACTTTATAAAAATATGGGTAGATATTTATAAACTAAGAAAAAACATGAATATACTCCTTTTTTTAGCACAACGTGCTCATGGTGAGCTATTGTGATAGCCTTTTGTTCGCTGTCTGTCGTCCTTCTGTCTGTGCTTGCGTCCATCTGGCGTCAACAATTTCCTTTAAACAACATCTCCTAAACCGTTGAATCGGTTTTGTCCGAACTTCACAGGAATCATCCTTATGATGCCCTCTATCAAATTGTTCAAATTATTTTGATTGGTTGAAAAAGTAGGTTACTGGAGCTAAAAATATATTTTAAAAATGCAAACTTTGAAAATATTCTCAAGGGTTTTCTTAAGTGGACACCCACTTGCCCATGCCAGGTTAAAATCAGTGTGGGCAAGTGATTTTTCAAAGAAGACAGCCCGGTGGGCAAGTTAATTTATGTAAATGAAATCTTTCGGGTTTTTTATTTTCTATAGTATATCAGGGGTAAAATGCTTGCAAATTATCTTTGATACATATTAACTAAAATCCACCTTAATATTGCACATATTTAGTTTTAAACATTAACAAACACCAACTAACTTCAAGATCGGGCAACCTGTTTTCACTGGGGGCTAGTAGATGTGAAAGTAACTTGCCCCCCCTGGACAAGTCTAAGTCAAATCCTTAAGTAAACCCCCATTTCTTCTGCAAAACTACAAGGCCTAGAGCTAAGATATTTGATGTGTAGCATTGTGTAGTGGACCTCTACCAAGATTGTTCAAATCATGACCCTTGGGTCAAAATTGGCCCCGCCCCAGGGTCACTTGATTTAATATAGGCTTATATAGGAAAAAAATAGAAAAATCTTCTTCTCAGGAACCACGTACAAAGTCTATAGTTCAGATATTTGGTGTGTAGCATGGCCTTATGAACATCTAACAGGTTTGTTCAAATTATGGCCCTGGGGACAAAATTGGCCCCACCCCAGGGGTCACTTGATTTTACATAGGCTTAAATAGGAAAATCTAGATGCACATTGAAAATTTTATATGTACTAAACACTTTTATGATATAGAATACAATAGAATAAATAAAGATCAGTTTATACATATTAAGACAATAAATGATCATTTAAAATTAAATCATTCGTTGCATTTAATAATATTTTTTGGGGGAAATATAATATCCAATGCATATCTTTTCCATCCATTAATTGTGTCAAATTATTTCCTTTGCATATTTAAGGGCAACCCGCATCCATTTATCTAAGACTAATTTTGAGAATTGCTAGGAAATAAAACTTAGTTTAAGTGTTTTCCATTAGTTGAAATAAAAAAATAAATATTTTCTTTGTTTTGCTCTAAACCTAAAACAGTTTAAAGTATAATATTTGAATGCTGTGATAGTTTTTGTGAAATTAATTGAACCAATATCAGACAAAAATGAAAAGGACATGCACCAAAAAGTTGCGCTGTAGCTACTACTGAATACTTTTTTAAGTGTCTCACCAGCCACAGTGGCAGTCTGAACTGCTAATGTCAGTTGGAGTAAAGTGCTATGTGTCCTTCCAGTATTTATTTTTTACAAAACTTTAAGTCTTAAACTTTATTAATATTTTTTTAAGACATATGCTTGTAAGTTAAATGATCTCTTACTGTGAACTGAAGAGTTCTAAATGACTTGATTCTGTCTGCCTTTTTTCTTTCACTACAGGGATGAACATACTGATCAGAAGTACTGGTTACAGTAATCATTGGGCTGTAAAAAAATTTAGTGTTTGTTGTCTTTTAAATTACCTAGGAATAATTACTAAAATAAGGGTAATTCTTAAATTAAAACAGTGAACAGCACACTGTTTCCTTACTTAGTTTACAGATTGACTGCAGTGTATGAACTTGGGCATTTCAGTATGCCATAGATGTGGAAGTAATTGAACTCTCATTTCCCTCATGTTTACAGTATAGAAACAGTGTAAACTGTATGAACTGCAAAATAAAGTACCATATTCTTTTTAATTAATGTGCATTCCAATGAGGGCCAAACAAAACTTCCATGTTTCTTGAAGTGTTCTTAATAAATTGTAATAAATGAACAATTTATAAAATCAGAAAATATGCATACAGCTTCAGAAAAACAATAAAAAACATGCCAAGATAAATCACAAGAGTGTCTATAAATTTGTGGAAGATTAGCAAAGAATTTGAGCTTAGGAAGATAACAGATAGGAAGATAACAGAGGTCAACTGATTTGTTAAAAAAGAAGGGAAAAAATCAAATTCTAGTCATATAATGACAAATTAAAAATGTCTTTTTTATTTTTGCCAATATATTTTTATCCTGTACACATCACATCAGCAGCTAAAGCTAAGAATATGAAGTTAGTGAGATTGATTTAAAGACAACAGACAGTTTTTGCACTTCTTATCTTCACAGGAAAGGCACACTGTTAATAATTTATAGGATCACTTTCACGATGAAAGGATTGTGAGGGATCCTTCTGATAAAAGATATTGTGCGACAGTAGTCTTTTTTTGGATGTCAAGGAACTCTGTAAGGGTACATAATTTAGAAGGGCAATTATTGGATATGCCATCCCCACATTGAATAAGGAAGGAGCTCAAAAATCTTGTGTTATTATAAGTTATACATTCATTGTTTCGATAATGTTATACTTATGGAAAGACACTGTTTCACCAGTGTGTCCCAGATTCAAGTCAAGTACATTATTGGATACCAACTGGTTGCCTTTCAGAAACCTAAGTTTTCCCCAGGTTGTGAGAGCATTTATTCCAGTCAGTGTAACATAGATAAATAATCACCTTGAAACAAGCAAAATTATATTGAACTTTTCAAAAGATATCTCACATTTAGAAATATAACGAATGTCATATCTTGTCAGAACGAGAAAAAAATAAATGAAATGCACAAACCTTGCCAAAAATTGATGTCACATTGAAATATGATATATTTTCTTCATTTCATTTCCCAATTACTCATATGATGATTAATTGAATCTACAGAGAAGTCAACAAAGCTGCAGCTAATCATATGTGCAGACTCAAGTGGGGAAAGACAAGCAACTTGTCCTAGCAGTTAATGCTATTGTGAATTAGGCTAATTATAGGCAAGCATATAATTATTGACTGTTTTGAATTTCACTAGCTGCCATATTATTTTTCAAGTTCAGATATAACATAATCTTTATGAAAATAAAGAAATAAAAATAAGAAATACCTAAATAAATATGAAGGTCACCCCATGGTTTAAACTGTTAACACTCATTTAAAAAAACAAAACATTCATAGATTTATTGAAAAAAGATAAACATGTCTTATACATTTTTATACGCCCATCTTAAGATGGGGCGTATTATGTGAACACTCACGGCGGGCGGGCGGGCAGGTGGGTGGGCGGACGTGCGGGCGGGCGTGGAACATTTGTTGTCCGGGCTCTAACTTCAATACCGTTTGCCCAATCCTTTTCAAACTTTCCACACATGTGCATGGCCATAATATCTCGGATGAGTTCGATATCCAGCATTATCGCATGAATGACTTAGAAGTTATGGCCCTTGACGTACACAAAATACTTGAAATTGTGATTGTCCGGGCTCTAACTTCAATACCGTTTGCCCAATCCTTTTCAAACTTTCCACACATGTGCATGGCCATAATATCTCGGATGAGTTCGATATCCAGCATTATCGCCTGAATGACTTAGAAGTTATGGCCCTTGACGTACACAAAATACTTGAAATTGTGATTGTCCGGGCTCTAACTTCAATACCGTTTGCCAATCCTTTTCAAACTTTCCACACATGTGCATGGCCATAAATCGGATGAGTTCGATATCAGCATTATGCGTGAAGACTTAAAGTTATGGCCCTTGACGTACACAAAATACTTGAAATTGTGATTGTCTGGGCTCTAACTTCAATACCGTTAGACCAATCCTTTTCAAACTTTCCACACATGTGCATGGCCATAAAATTGCGGATGAGTTCGATATTCAGCATTATTGCGTGAATGACTTAGAAGTTATGGCCCTTGATGTACACAAAATACTTGAAATTGTGATTGTCTGGGCTCTAACTTCAATACCGTTAGACCAATCCTTTTCAAACTTTCCACACATGTGCATGGCCATAAAATCGCGGATGAGTTCGATATTCAGCATTATTGCGTGAATGACTTAGAAGTTATGGCCCTTGATGTACACAAAATACTTGATATTGTGATTGTCTGGGCTCTAACTTCAATATTGTTTGCCCAATCCTCTTCAAACTTTCCACACATGTGCATTGCCATAATATCTTGGCTGAGTTCGATATCCAGCATTCTCATGTGAATGACTTTGAAGTTATGGCCCTTGATGTACACAACATACTTGAAAATTTGCTTGTCCCTAGTCCTTAGACCCTATGAGGTGTTGTCAGATCTTGCAGTTAATTAATAGAAATGTATCAACATTTTTTTTTTATGATTAACATCATTAGCTAATGGGATTTTGGAATTATTTTGCTTATTTATGGACAGTAGCTTGTTTCTCTGAGCTATTTCTGAGAGTCCCCATACCATGATGGGCGTATTTTGTGGCAGTCCTGACACTTGTTGTAAATGTAAATCTGTTGTAAAGAGAAAGTAACCAGCTTTATTTGCCCTAAAAAATTTAAGGTTGTTAGCATATTTTTGTATGAAAGTTTTGTCCAAGTGATAACTTTAGTTCTATTTGGCCCTGAGATTTCAAACTTGGTATGGTTGCTGCTTATAACTATTAAAAGACCCTTATTGATTTGGGGATTTGTACCTTTAAGTTCAAGGTCATGAGGTAATGAGTTAAATTCTCACAAACACTGTGTAAATTAAGCATTGTCTGACTGATTACTCAAAATTAATCTTATTGACTCCTTGGTCTCAAACATTATACAATAGTTACTTATGACTAGTAGAAGAACCCTATTGATTGTGGGGTCTGTACCTCAAAGGTCAAGGTCACAAGGTCATAAATGAAGTTCTCTTTAACATTGTACTGACCCCATTGGCTGAGTGGTTAGAGTGTCCGCCTCGGGAGCAGGAGGTCATGGGTTTGATCCCTGGCCATGACATACCAAAGTTGTAAAAAAAGGTACTGGTATAGCTTCCTTGCTTGGCGTTAAGCATATAAGAATAGTTCCAGGACTGGTTGGCCCAGTGTCAGGATAATGTGATTGAGTGTGGTACATGCCACATGTCTACGGTATGATACTGCAGTGTGGCAGCACTATATCTGTCTCAAGTAGACATTGTCTCCAAATGACTGAAATACTATTTGTGGGACGTTAAACCCAACAAACAAACAAACTTTAACATTGTATTACTGTTAAGACAGCACTGACCAACTGATAACTCTGTGCAAATCTTTTGTATCAAATATTGCACAAAATGTTGCTTATAAATAATTGGAAAACCATTTCGATTTTGGGATATGCACCTCAAAGGTCAAGGTCACAAATTTATGAGTTGAATTCGCACAAACACTGTTCAGTAAGTAAATTTTAGCTTGGTTTTTAGCTAACCTGAGTAAAACGTGCTCATAGTGAGCTATTAGGATCACCCTGCATCTGTTGTCCGTCGTCCATCATCAACAATTTGCTTTTAACGACATCTCCTTTGAAACATCGTGGAATACCCCCGGCAGACTAATTCCGTTTCACTACATGACATCATGCCATGGGGAAATAGGCAAGCAAACCATTGTAATACAGTAGTTATTGATTAAATTATAGACCAATGAAAATGCGACTTTTGAATGCAACACTCTTTCGCGCTGAGGCTTGAAAGTCATGTAAACAATAAAATATATGACTGCAACTGGCAGCTGTATACAACTGCCTTTATGATTGGTTTTTATAAAAAGGCTTTATAGATGATCTATCGATCGGCTGTGGGTATTCGACAATGCCTCTGAAACCGCTGGAAAGAATTTGATTAAACTTAGTACGGTTGATCCTTGGGTAAACCTTCACAAAAGTTGCAAAAGTTAACTTTATCCATGTAGAACTCTAGTTGCCATGGCAATGGAAAGAAAAAAAATATGAAAACTTTAAAAATCATCTCCTTCAACACTTCTGGCCAGATTTCAAAATGTTTTAACAAAGATGTTCCTTGGGTAACCCTATACTCAGGTGAGCGATCCAGGGCCTCTATGGCCCTCTTGTTGTTTTTTTACCTTTTCCCTTATGAAAATTAAATGTCTGGTTGCTATGGTAACACGTAATAGAATTAGTCAAATTTTGTATTTAACAGATGACAATAAGTAAGATGACAATAAGAGTGTGAATCTCCATCTGTCGATTTCACTCACAGTCTGTCGTATCCTGCTTTCCAGAAATCTTGACCTGATGATAACATAAAAACCAATTAAATGAAGTTGCTGAAACTTGATATGTGAATAGACGGCCATATGGAAATTATGCACAGCACCTTTCTGTCCTCAGATCAAAATTCTGATTGCTGTTGTAATGTTAACTATTTTGATGATTCAAGATAGCTTGCAGGACAAAATTCCAAATTTACATGTCAGTAGGGACTTGTGTGCTTATGAGCAGCACTACTGACTTGTTTTTTGTTTTTTTTATAATAAACCATGAAGCACTTAAAATCTTTTGGTTGTATATTACTGACAGTGTTACTTTACTTACAAACATTTATCTCCAATTCACTTATTTCAGTGAAGATTTAGTTTCATCTTTTTAGTAGTGCTCATAATTATCAGTAGTAAACCTTCACCAAGATTAGTTCTGGACCAATTTGTGACATGCCCACATTATGAAGTCAAACATCATACATATAATATATAGCTATATAAATGTTATGACATATGAGGGGGGCATTTATGTTTTACAAACATTTCTTGTTTATGCCTATCTCTGCTTTTCTACGTATTTTACATAATTCACAGCTGCAATGGTTAGAAACAATAGCCTCCCAAGACAGTACACTCTACATTTCTCAGTGCTAGTTTAAACATAAACAAGAATATCTTTAAAAAAAAATGCGGTGGGAATAAAGTAATGGAGTATGTAGAATGTTCTGCATGTATTATAACGTTCAGCCCGAAACAAATGTCTTGATGAAACAAAATTAATATGATATACTTATTAGAGAAACTGTAAATCTGCTGGAGTCAGAATACCATATTACAATTTTGTGAATATGACATAAATGTTTCAGTTAGTTTGTCTTCTCAACAAACAATGATGTGTAACTTTTTTGATGAATATAGGAATATCTACCTATGCAAATTGATCCTCCTAGCTTTAAAGTTGCAATACTAACCAAATTCAATGCAATAAATACAGAAAATAAGATGAAAATATGAAATTTCAATCTTTCTTTTGACGTACAATATTTTAAAATATTGCCTCTTTAGGTCGAATGATTAGCCTGATTGATGTTGATAGAATCATCAATATATTAAATGACTGTAGGAAATTAATTCCTTTACCCCTTCACAAAGATTTCCTAAATCTTTACATGAAGACATCTGGAATCAATCAAGCTCTGTCATTAAGTCAGATTGGCCCTGCAGAATCAGGCATTTGTAACAAAACAGGTGTTAGGCGAGTTTCTCCATGACTAACCCGTGCACGGTAGCCCGATTCCCTTGTGAATGTTGAGTTGTGTTTATACTATATGTGTCAGGCAACTGTTGGCCAAACAATTTCACCTCCTTAGCCAGTAAAGATTTTTAGAGAAGATGAATTAATGTGTTCTCTAGTTGCATGGTGTTTGTTTATGAAGTTGAAGTGGTTGCATGCACATTTTTAGATGGCTTGTATTTATATTTTATGTTTATAAGTTAATATGTTTCCGGAACTAATGTTAGATACAACCGAATCGGTGACCATGAAATTATGGTATTTTAGTTAATCCATAGGTAATACTAGGGATCAGGTGAGTTTTTATGAACTTTTTCTTTACCAAATGTCCATCATAGATAATAAATGTCCATGATTTGTTACAAACACAGAGTTTCAAAATATTTGGGCTAAAAAGACATATCTGTAGTATTGCATATTTAAATACTTCTGTCATAGACTAGAACTTGCATGGAAAACATTATCCTATTTTTTCTTTTAAATACACAGCGAAGTTGAAAAGGGCCATAACTATGCAAAAATGAATTTAAGAAATGCTTGCCCTTTTGAAACTTTTTCCCACTTTGAAGGTGATCAAGAATTTTAGGTTTGAGGTGAATATAGTAGAAAAAGAGAGGGGGGGGGGGGGGGGTAAGCTTATTTTAAGCCGTCTATTAAAACATTTTGTTTTATTCTTTTCTTGTTATGTTTGAACTAGCCGGTACTAAAAGAAATGTTTATTTGCATAATAACCACAGCCATTTTCACCACACTTTTAATATCATTCTGCGCTCAGTAGCTAATCAAAATGACTGTGTACATCAGAAGTAAGGACATGACCTTCTTAATTAGGTATGCCATTTTTGAATGGAACATTATGAAACAAATCAAAAAGCTTAAGCACAGTGAGAGACTGCCTGCTGTATTATCATGAACTGAAAAGTGAGTTCAGCTGACTTACTTGTTGCAGGAAAACTTGATGGGTTTCTGTTGTCAAATGACCTTGACCTCTATTGAGTTAAATCATGCTATTACGATGGATTAAGAATTATAGTTTCATCATGTTAATCCTGTTTAAGGTCGGTCTCTCAGCGCATTATTTGCTTTGATCACTACAGGATCATGCTTTATTTAGTTCAAAACTACAAGTTACCATATCTGTATGTCTGACCCAATTTCAATGCTTTGCTTACATAGAATTTAATGATATTGTCATATAACAGTAGTAAATAGCTTTCTGTTTGAACCACTTCTTACTTAACCAAATTTCTTTGGCCAGACAATAGGTGTTTC
>CM037785.1:23344954-23394954 GCA_021229015.1 Solen grandis | reverse complement strand
AGCATAAATGATTCCCTAGGACAAGACAATGTTTCATTTGCAAGCATGATCCAGTTCGCTAACGTAAGGGTCAAGGTTCAGCACTCGGTTGACATAACAATTTGTGCAATTTGTTTTGCATATTATTTTGCTGTGTATGGTCGTGCTATTAAATAACTTGGCATAACTGATCTATAGGACAAGACAGTGTGATCATGAGCTACTTAACTTTATGCCCTGCATTAAAATTGCGACCGTCCCCGGTGGCTGAGTAATTAGTGCGTCAGCCTCAGGAGCGGGAGGTCGTGTGTTCGATCCCTAGTCACGACATACCAAAGTCATAAAAAAGGTACAGGTATTGCTCCATTGCTTGGCGCTCAGCCTATAAGAGTAGTTTCAGGACTAATTGGCCCGGTGTCAGGAAAATGTGACTGGGTATGGTATCATGCCACATGTCTACGGCGTAATACTGCAGTGCGATAGAACTATATCTGCTTCAAGAAGACATCGTTTCCAAATGACTGAGATTTTGCTGTTATATTTTGAAATATGAAGACAATTTTGTATGCGAGTGTTTTGACATCAAATCAGAAATACAACTGAGATACAAAAGATACAAAACAGTAAAGAAGAAATGAATCCCCTAACCCCATCCCCCTTCATAGTTGGATGAATCCCCTAAATCCCCCCCCCCTTCATAGTTGGCCAACATAACCCTGTCGGACCTCCCCCAACACCACTTAGAAATCCGCGCTTGCGTCAAGTCTGGAAAATATCTTTCATAAACAAACAAGCTTGCCGCCGATTAATTTTTAAGTGTTAACGTTAATGGAATATATTAACGTCGCTGAGGTGTCGTTAAAGAGCACAGAAGGTGTAGGGATGTGTAGCGGTTCCACTGTTATCTAAACTGTCATCTTCAATAATGAATTATTCTAGGCCGATAAATATGCTAAAACAATAATTGTATTTTTCCGGTCTTTCACGATAGGCTACTGCTGGAACAAAACAGACATATCCTACTCAGTTCCGATGAGATAATTATTTAAGTCCTTTACAAATGTATAAAAATTACACTGTATTAGGTTTATCACAATCGGAACATCTCGGTATTAAATGCTTCACCACTCTCGGGCGTATCAATTAATCAGACATCCGGACTATTTGCGATCGCGTGATTCATACGAGCACATGTGACCGAGAAAATGGCGAATGTAAACACACTATTGAAAAATATTGTTTGTTTAAAATGTTTGTTTAACCTTCATAACAAGAAGTGTAGATGTTTCTTTTGATTATCTGTGAACTGACGTAACAAGAGCATTTAGATATTTTACTTGTGTCTTCAGCAGAAAGACCTATTGGGTTTGTTATGTTTCTTCTAATTATTATTCTACATTTTCCCCCTTTTGATGTTCATTTTCAAACAGGTTGTCGATCAGTCAGCTGCAGTTGAAAAATTCCGGATCCGGGCCTGATACAGTATAGCATAAATGCTCACAATATTCTATATGTGGGAAATTGCGGTGTCTTCATTCCTATACGGATATGTATTTCCAGTTCCCACGATTTTACCCATAAAGAAATTTCAATCAAGGGACAAAGACCGGCCCGTGTGTAGCTTTCCTATACACTGTACATAAACTAACTTGATGATACGTTGATTTTAATATACATGTATTGAATTAGCGGTGTATTTATTTCAACAATGTAAAAATACATAAAACAATATTCCGTATTGTTCCAGATATATTTTCATATGGAATATGGTTTAATAATAATCATCATAATTGAAGTCACAATGCAAAATGAAAAAAAGGTGTAACAGATTTCCTCCGCGCTTATCTATCTTATCTTATCTACACTTAGTGCACTTGGTCATTTATCTTATCAAATACCTACAGTATGTATGCCTTATATTTCATTGTTCCAATAATAAATCAAATTTTCTAGACGCATTAGGTTTGCAATTTTCATTACAAGTGGATTGTCGCCATCAGTGGTGGAATAAAAAAGGCAGTATCACCCAAAGAACGTTATTTAGATACAAAGGCGAAACGCCAAACAATCATTCTAAAACGTCTTATCACACGGAAAACGTAAGCGTCTGGTAGAATCAAATCAGAATCTTAGAGGATAAACCAGGCGATTATTGCCCTGTCCTATTTCTTCCCAATTATCTCCTAAGGATATTTAATTAACTGTCAACGGAACGTCTATATCAAACACAAGCAACGATCATTTGCATTGTCCATTTCTTTTTTATGATGAACAACGCCGCGTGCCGAAGCCATTCATTATATTAAGGACATAGAGAGAGCGCCATTGTTCTGAGCTAGACAAACCATGGAGATACGCTAATGCAGTACTCAGCAAAAGTAGAACTATCACTGAAAGTGATGAAAACATCTGGGACACTGTCTTAACTCAATAATTCAAGTCACTTAGTGAATCATGATAAAATGAATCACTCTCTAAGTATGATGAAATAATGGTGACAGTACAAAATTGTGTCGAGTTTTTGAGGTCACGTGGACTTTCTAAATATTGGGATGATCATTTTTTCCCGGAATCTTCCTTTTTTTTTATTTCATAGTCATGCCTCTTTCACTGTTCATAAACACTTTCGCGAAAAAGAAATGAATTTTAAATGGTAACAACATGTAAATTATTGCACCATGCTCTAAACACACCGTTCAATCGGAAAATCAGTTAGAGTCGTCGGTATCGATTCATGGGTTACGACGAAATCAGTTACGGTATCGATTCATGGGTTACGACGAAATCAGTTAGAGTCGTCGGTATCGATTCATGGGTTACGACGAAATCAGTTAGAGTCGTCGGTATCGATTCATGGGTAACGACGAATTCAGTCAAATATGTAGTATGGATAACGTCGGCTACAGTCGAACCAAATAAATTAGTGAAATTCAATTGAAGTAATATTAAGCCCCCCCCCCCCCCCACCCCCACCCCACCCACCACACACACACCATATTAATGTAGTGGTCTCATACACCGCACTAACTAAATACACTATATGGTAGTGATGGTTTTATACTCCTTACTGATTCAATACACCATATGATCGTAGTGGTCTCATACACCGCACTAACTAAATACACTATATGGTAGTGATGGTTTTATACTCCTTAATGATTCAATACACCATATGATCGTAGTGGTCTCATACACCGTACTGACTCCACAATATGAGAAGTTGTTCGACTATATAGGGCGCCATGGTGAAGTGGTTACACAGATAAAAAAGGAACGTTCTTAGCAATTGTATTTCCTCTAGTAGCCATTTATATTTAATCAATCCATTTTTGGTTGTACGTTATTGGAATAGAAAAAAATACAACGGACCGACCGACAACGCGATTACTTCTATATACTCCCTGTGGAATCAGTGCCATGTAAAGAAAACTATTTTTCCTGGATTTTACTCTCACAGACTAAAGTTATTCAGAATAATTTTCTTCTTGGGACATACGTATGATCTGCAATCTCATTGCAGAAGCGCGCCGATAATTAGAAAGACGATTGGGTGATATAAAAATGATATTCTGTACAGAAAGCTAATATTTCATAAGATGAACTAGACGGTACTGTTTTAACGTGTATCACACCGAGTCAACGGGGAATATATTGTCCGATTTTTGTCATAAGCGCATGCATTTCACGGTCAGTGCACAATTCGCTCAATTCTAAGTTTGCAGAAATTACCTAAAACCGCAAAGCGGCATCTCGGTTTCCGCTTTTAACCTGATCAGCTCGCACACTTTATTTCATCGTAGGGAAAATTATCAACAAGGAACAGACTGGAAAAAAAAGAAAAGAAAAACACATTGAAATAGGACTTCAAATCCATAAACAATAAAGCACGCAAAGGGCCCCCTAGCGGAAAAAATGAAACTGAATTGAAAATATCTTGACGTTATGATTTAAGTACAGATCATGTGATAATTTGTTTAAAAGTTAATGAAATTAGCCTTTCGCATCAATCTGCAATCGTTTGCCCATTGTAGAGGCGAAAGCTCAACAAAAGTTGGGTTCACGTAAATCCTCATTTTGTAAATAACTTTATTATACGAAGTCATTATTTAAAAAAAAACTAAGTACGGTTGGAAAGGAATTAAAGTATATAACATTTCATACACTTTATGTATCCATTTATCTTGAAAAGCTGTCAAGAAATGAGGCTTTAACCTCTAGAAAACGAAATTTGTGTTTTACGAACACATCTTGTTTTAAGTTTATAATACATTCTAAAGAAAACAAGAGTACCGTCGCTGTGACTGTATACATTTAATTAAAAAAAAAAGGCCTTAAAAAAAGACCGTGTATCGAAACAAACAAAAAAACAAAACAAAAAAAAACAGTTCTCTCTATATCGTGGCCACGAGGTAGCTAGCCAATCATATCATGAGTATCGAGTGGCCACGAAATAGCGATTTTTTTTTCTTAGTGTTACTAACTCGTGGCCACGAGTAAGCAAGATTTGTTTTTCGTTTTTTTTCTTAGTTTTTATCTCGTGGCCACGAAATAATAACTAAGAAAAACACCATGTCCCCTAGAAAACAGTAGATATAAACAGTCATTTTAACTGTACTTACTACCACAAAAATAAATCACTTGTTTTCAGATTTAAAGACAAAATCATGTGAAATCAGGTTAATTAAATTAAATATTAAAGCTAAACAACCAGAAATATTCAAATCCTTTAGGCACAATAAACAAGGAACATAAACAAAAAAGTGCATTTAAAGCGGACTTCAGCTTCTTGATTTGTAAGCAATAAAGCAGTTTCATGCAAAGACCTCAAGTAGAAAAAAAAATAGAAGTAAAACGTGAAAATATCTTGAAGTTATCATTTAAGTACAGATCATGTGACAATAAGTGTAGATATGAAAATTAGATGTTAGCATTTTTCTGCTATCTTTTATTTTATGATTTTATATTGATTTTCCGATTATTTGGTGTAGTTTGACCGCATCTATAAAACTGACCATGTATTTCTCGGAATTGCAACCTTACATATGTCATGTATATATGTCTTGCAAAACATTTGCATCAATCAGAACAGGTTTTTATAAGACATACTCTAAATCATATATGTTTGTTTTGCTCTGTGAAGAGGCGACAGTCTAGCGAACATTCACGAAAATCCTCACTATATACATAATATATACATAATTTTAAAAACTAAGTACGGTTTGAAAGGCATTTAAATTTCATACACTATTTGTATCCATTTATTTCAAAAAGCTGTCAAGATATTGAAACTTAAACATCCAGAAAACGGTAAAAACGATAAAAAATGAACCATTCCATTTCGTTTTCTCCCAATAATTTTGTAAAGCGCGGTCGGATTTTAATAATCTTTATACCATTGAACCCGCCAGAATTCGACTTACAAATCTTGTCCTTACTCTTATATGGAAGGGGATATCCGCCAGTTCACTCATTATGATATTTAATATACTATCGCTTGTTTTAATTTTGCAATATTAGATTTCTTCCTATATGTTTGTTGACAAATACATTATTTAAAATATGCGTTTTCAGTTCTCAACATATGACATTGAATATAATTATACTAGTCGGCATTCAGCTCGTTTGTTCTTTTGTTTAGAATATATTTACACCGGAGCAGTATTTTGCAGCCATCTCTATTATACTGAATGCCATATGATGAGAAATGAAAACATATAATTTAAATAATGTATTTTTCAACAAACATGTTAGAAAAGATCAAATATCGCAATATAAAAACAAAACGATGACATTATCATACTAAAAAAGCATAACTAGTGAACTGGCGATATCTCCATCCATACTTTTATTCGTAAAAATCAATATTTTACGAAATATAACCAACTGAATAAAAAAGGGGAGCCACATGTTCGATTTCTCGCCATTTCTGTACTGTTTAAAACCTGATCAGCACAAACTGAGTATATTCTGAGGGACCATCCAAAGCACTACAAATAATACCATAGTCTCTCGATAAAATGTTTTTCGTTTTTGAGTTATTTAAGGTTAAAGAAAAATACAATATTTGAAATATGACCTTGACCTTTGCAAAATTTGAATCTTCCAGTCTATTTGAAACAATAAACGACATAATATGACATGTCAAGATTTCATGAAAATTGAACCAAAACTAAATTTAGGAGCTTAAAAAAAACAACAACATATTTTCGAATTTTTTGGGGTAAAGATTGACAGCTTATAAATAGCCTGAAGCTCGCGGACTTCATTTGCTGCAGAGGCGTACGCCGGCGTATGTCGCTTTCTAAATTGGGACAGGAGCACCGCTTCATTCATAGTTTTTTGTGCCAGTATTTGAACCCGGCGTAACCAGAACGGTTCGGTTGATGCATGGCGGCAAAAGGCTAACAAATATTGCGGACACCGGCAGAAATGTATTGTACAGATTTTATTTAGATAATATTCAATATTCCTGATTTGTTAATCTGTAATAAAACGTATTCGGTAATCATTTATCAAAAGCCATCGTTCGTGGTTTTTAGTGTTGCCGTCACTCTTTGAAAAAAATCTAGTATAAGGGAAAAATATAGGAAGCTCTAGATTCGTCCTCACCGAGACTCAACCCAAGTTGCTACTTTAATGTGTTTACTTGAAAAATTCCGCGAGCAGACATTTACTAACGAGGATGAATTGAACACTACATCAACATTCTTCCTATATAACAACTGATTATAAGATATTTATATGAATTCCAAATTTAGTTTTCAGGTAAGTTGAGTTCTGTCACAAATATTATGTTTCAGTTCCAGTAATTTTGGCAGGTGGACGTGTAACATGTGCCACATTAAAGCGCCTTAACCCTTTCCCTCATAGAAGACACCAAGAAAAGACCTATGCGAACAGCATAAAACCAGATCAGCCTGCGAGTAACTCGCAGGCTGATCAGGTTTTATGCTGTTCGCTGCTCCTCAGTGGTCTGGTAATGAGGATTTTACAATTAAATTTGGTAAGGTTTGAGTTTGGCTTTCTGCAGATCAGGCTTTATGTGGTACCTATTGAGTGCGTCAAAATGAGTCTGTATGAGGGAAAGGGTTAAAATAGTACTGCCAGACTGACTGAAAATTGTAAATGCACAAGAATCATTGTTGATGGTAAATACAGGTTAGTTTAATTTATCCTCTTGCCACAAAGCTAATCCAAACAAATTATTTTCATATCTTTACTAAATCGTGGCTCTATGTACAATCTAAGCTATGTTGGATTTAAGTTGAATGTTTAACATAAGAATTGCTTGTAAATTAATTCCACTCTGATTATCTATCCGGTAAGATATCGGCCATTAAAATTTTAAAACGTGCATGTTTAAATAAGTTTTTATCACATGATTTCCTAATGATTTTTCGTCCAATTACCCACTCCCGAATCCCACTTCCTCTTGAACCCCGTTAAAAATACTTTTTTTACAAGGCAATATATTATTTTTAAATCGTTTGACAAAAATATAATGAATTTAAACATTGTTTTACTTATTTATTTAATTTGCACACCAATTTTCATTTATATTATTACAATAATTCCAATTAAAATAATACAGTGTTTAAGAGATGGTAAGTCGTAGAAAAACACATTTTAACATTTAATGCATGATGATTTAAATTTGCTTGGTGATCAAAAATGTTCCATTTATTTATTTATTTATTTATTTATTTATTTATTTATTTATCTATAGTCAATTTCTAGAGTTTCTAAGTCCCTTTTGCCTTCCCAACTGTTTAACACTACCAGGAGCAATGTAGAGAAAACATTCTTGCCTAAGAACTAACCTCTCATGGCGGCGGTTGTGCTCGAACACGGAACGTCTGATCCAGATTCCATAGCTATAACAATGATCTCATGGATGATTGCCATAAATGGAGAGCTATTCCTTTAGTGTCTATGTTGTTTGCTCTTTCTTTTTTAGAATTTACATTAGATGCACAGCGTGAGCTGGTTTATCACCAGAGTGTGCCTTTGTGGATGTTGAAGATATAAATACTAGGGAAGTGGCCTGCATACTCTGTAATGTGTGTGCAAGTCTGTTACTGTCAGCCATCCAATAGTTGAACATTTGAAATATCATATGAGTACTTACTTAAGCACGGTTGAAATATTCATTACCAGTTTAAGTGTATGTAAAGTATCTAGTCTCTTCACTTTCTTAAACTCAAAAAGTAAAAAAAAAAAAAAAAAAAAAAAAAAAAAAATAGAGAAGAATCAAAACTATCTTTTGGACCTAATATTAATTTTAGACAATAAAGAGTTTTACAGTTAAATTATTCTTACACTACCTTTTCAAGATTATTCATTTAACCGCAAACATCCATTACAGGCGTTCTGTTCCATAATTCAAAATAAGCATACTTTACTCATTGCAGGGTAGAGGTCACACTGACAGACTGTAATGGGATAAAGGTTTCAGCAGATTTTTGTTTTACTCACTAGCAATGAGACAGGTATACTGGCTTCTTTAGATATGTATTATACTGGCCGTCAATGAGAAGTTACCAGTTTATATAAAAATTTGATAAAATGTATCGATGAAAATTAATTTTCAGAACATTGGCGCTTTTCCATTTTGGGAGATATTTCTAACCATTCCGAACTTTAAACGTACTGTATTTTGCTTCACCTTTAGTCAGCTTCAGCTGAAAATCACATGGGTGAAAAATAAAAGTCACCAACCTTAATAACAGGTGTGGCCACCATTTGCATCATTTACTGCCTGACATCTACGGCGCACACTTCTGATCAGGCGCTGTATATGGTACTGGGGTATCGCATCCCACTCCTTTTGACAGTATCCGGATCAGTTCATCACGGTTGTTTACGTAATGTTGGCCGTTGTAGACGCGCGGTCCCAGCTGATCCCACAAATGTTCCATAGGACTGAGGTCTGGTGAAAATGCAGGCCAGGGTAGGACATGAACGTTGTTGTCGTGAAGAAAGGTAGATGTAAGTATTGCAGAGTGGGGCCGAGCGTTGTCCTGCTGAAACATTGTAACATCAGCGTGGTTCTGCAGGAACGGTATGACAGTTGGTTGAGGCACCTCGTCAACGTAACGCCGTGCCGTCAGATTGCCATCAATAATAATTAAAGCGGTCTTGTGTCTCCAGAAAATGCCGGCCCACACCATGACGCTTCCTCCTCTCCAACGCGGAACCTGACGCTACACTTTCAAAGGACTATCGTGTCAATCAATGCAGAATCTGGATTCATCTGTAAAGAGAACAGCTTGCCATTGTCTCTGAGGCCTTTGGACAATCTCTGTGCGCCAACGTAAGCGATTCTGGCGTCTCTCTTGCGTTAACATGCTACCCAGGTAAGCGTTGTATACTCTAATATGATGCTCATGTAGGCGGCGGCGAACTGTTGATTCACTGATTCGACGCTGATTGATGCCAATGGTGTTGGCTGCTGTCTGGAAGCGATCCCGGAGGTGCGTGAGCATACTATGCCGGTCCTGCTGACGTGACGTTACTCTCTGACGTCCTGGGTGCTGTCTGTCAGCTACAGAACCAGAAGTTTCATTTCTTTGGATTAGTTTCATCACTGTCTGGTGTAAGCATCCGAAATGCCGTACAACAGAACGATAAGACATCCCTCCGGTAATCATGCCGACTGCTTCATGACGTTCGGCGTCACTAAGACGAGCCATTACTACTGGTTATAATTTAATTCTGCTGGCGTTTTGTTTGGGTATCGTATTGGATTCGAAATATCCAGGTATGAGCGAGACTGGCCAATGGCCGCAATATCTCATTTTTGCACGAACACCTGTTACACAATTCTATACACAACTGAGTCCCATACACTAGACACAGTTGTGTAGATAAGCAAGCAGTGTAATTGTTTATATCGTCAGACATAATTCAAATAATAGGGGTACGATTCTATGTGGGTATCTATTATCTAACGTGCCTGAGTACAAACTTGTTTTAACTTGACTTGACTACTTGAGTTTACCGTCGCTTCGACAGTATTTTATTCATATAGCGACGTCCAGCTAATTACAGGTGGAGGAAGACACAAACTTGTCTTACATTGGGTGATAATATTGTGCTCCTTGGTTTGTTGTAAATGGTAGTTTTGATGCAAGATTTAATCAGACTTGCAGGTATTGAAGTCATCCAAATTGTTAGACTGTTTATAAAAGGTGATGATAAAGAGGAAGCAGATATAAAGGGCATATATAAAGGGTGATTCTACCCAGTATTTCTTTTAGTGTCAAATATAATATCACTTAGTCTATAAGAATATGAGTATTCTTTATAGCAGTCTATTTAGTTAATTTCAACTTTACATTATTCTTATATACTGAACTCTGGTAACTTAGTTTCTTTTGTAAAAAAGAAACCCCGCAAAATTCTTGAATAGGCTAACCCCTGTATACTCAGCAAATGAAAAATATTTTTTAAAAATCTGAGACGTTTGTAATATAAAATTATATCAATATTTAGCAATTTGGCTTTTGATAACTTTTTGTAATTCAAACAAATAACCATAATTTTACATGTGTGTACGCTTGTGAAAGGTAGAGGATTCCCATTATTATAAGAATTTCTTTTCCTTTAAGATCCTCAGGTGAAAGAGATAAGTTTGATACACGATCATCAAACGAACCAGGCATCTGAATGTTAGACATTTGTGCTCGGTGCTCTTACATCGAAGGATACATGCGGCAATAATGGTATTACATTTACATTGCATGATAGGAGTTATATATCATGGTTTTGTTTGTCTTTTCATCGCCTGCAGACGAGCGAGTAAAGTCACGGTTTTACAACTCAACCCCCTGTGCTGGTTCGAATCACTTGCATGTAGGGAGGTCTTTTAACTGCTATGCATCTACATTGACTTTGGTTAAAGTTTTCCACCACTATCAATGATTCGAACGTAGTAGTATGACCTTGATTGTACTGTTGTGATTTAAAGCCGCCATAAAAACGCAGACAAAAACGCAGACAAAATCCTGTACTGTAATTTTATGTAATAAACTGAAAACAAAGTTTGAAAGACACAACTGAGAGTGGAAAAGTAATGATGAATGACGACACTATGCGACCTTAGCCCAATTTGAATAATATTACTATCAGCTTTCAAAACCATTCAAACCGTATTATAGGTACATGTAGGTAAACATTGTCTCGATGTAAGTGTTTAACACAATTAGATCACAAACGTCTGTAGCTCAATCTGTAAGGCACTAAGCCGAGATGTGTGAAATCTCTGGTTTGAATCTAACAAAGGAGAAAGTTGTTTGCTCATACATTTTTCTTTTTTATTGGCTAAAAATTGATTAAATGTTTCTTCTTTTCAGTCCTGTTTCTGTATTATACTCGTGCATAGAAATGTCTAGCAAAAGCTTGGTGAATAATTTACACATTATTGAAAAGTGTGTTATTGTACTTTTAGTCCCTTTTGATTTTTGGCATTGCAGTTCAAAATAAAACCTATCAAAACTAACATATGATAAACTCTTGAAAGCTTTACTATTGTTTGTTTAACATGCTATACTTTCGGTATATGTAGAGGATATTTGTTTGTTTTGAGTGGATATGGAATATATGTCATCAAGAAGTGGTACAATTTAAATACTTTCACGAGTGGCCCATATTCACTCAAAAGGAACAAATTTTCTTTTTCTTTTATGCTGACTGCAGCTAAATACATACTCATAGTAATACCCTCTCTGGGTAAAAAGTAGTCCCGGCAGACTTCTATCACTTATAATGTAGGATGTGGATTATATCTCACTGATAGAAGACAGAATTCCATCAGTTGGCATAAAATAAAATAGTGTGTGTGTTTCTTCTTTTCTTCTCTCTCATATACTTAATATGCATTAAGAGTCTCAGAACCTACAAATCTGACACAGAGAATCTTTGGTTCATTATCAATAAGAAATTTTCAAAATATTAGCTGAAAAAAAATTGTTGGAAAGGTTCTTAATAACGGAGAAGGGGAAACCGTTGCGCCACAAATGGAAAAAACCTAAATGTCACAGGGTGAGAAAAATATGCAGCCTGACCGGGACTCGAACCCGGGGCCTTTCGCTTACAGGGCGAATGCTCTACCGACTGAGTTACCCGGCCGCTTACATATTATTCTCCCCTATTGTGAGTTATCGGTACTGTGACATTATCCCCCTCCATTTTAGAATTCGTCCCTGAATTCTAGGAGTAACAGGGTAAATATAACCACGTGCAGGTGTCTTAGACATACCTAGCACTGATGCCACAGCCCAACGTTGGGCGCCAAATGTCACAGGGTGAGAAAAATATGCAGCCTGACCGGGACTCGAACCCGGGGCCTTTCGCTTACAGGTCGAATGCTCTACCGACTGAGCTACCCGGCCGCTTACATATTATTCTCCCCTATTGTGAGTTATCGGTACTGTGACATAAAGGAAATAGGTTAAAATTTCACTGTCGAAGAGTGTAGACTAAAAGTGCAAAGTATGACAGAAAAATATGAGCGAAATAAATAGAAACGCCTAAAGTCCGGTGAATCCCACCAGAGTCTGACTATGAGGAACTACAGGATGTATTCGATCGTTGACCAGTTTATGTTATAGACACCAGCACTGATCAAGCGGCATGGTCAAAAGGGTCTTCAGGTTCTCCATCACCAACTACAGGAAAGAAAATATTTAAAAAAAAAACAGGAGGGGCAAGATAGTGGTATGTATATCAGATGAGCATGTTTCCATGCTTCTTAGTAAAATATAACTACATTCTTAGCAGATGCCCTTCATATTTGCACACATTTTATTACTGGTAGTCTCACACAAGTATTCAAAACAAAATACACTTCGAGTCCAAGACAACTATTTTTGTAAACAAAATTTCTAGTCGTCAGCAAATCCAACTTTTCATCCAAATTATCCCAGAATCACTGCTTTGGACTATCATTTATTTACTCCGAAATTTCTTAATTTTAAGAGGAAGTCATGGTGTCACCATCAACATCCACAGGAAAGAAGGGAAGAGCAACTTTACGGATAAGCCGGCTTGCAATCTTTCTTGCAATCTCTGTTCTTGTGGCCGAGTGGTTCAAGTTTTTCCACGGAGCTGAAGATAAGGGGTCGAATCCACTGCTGCGACATACCTAAGTTACAAAGAATGTAACTAGTAGCTCCCTGCTTGACGTTCAGTGGGTAATACCAAGACTGGTAAGTCAGAATGTGACACGTGGTATCATGCCACTTGTCTTTGGCGTGTGACTGCAGTGTTGCTGTACTTTGTCATACCTGTACAAGCCTCCATTTGACTTAAGAACACTTGATGGGATAAACAACAACAAAAAAAAGTTTTGAATTGTCTATTTGATACGTTTTAGTAATCTCAGTCATAATCGTACCTCATCACAAATAAGGAAAACCTTACCTATAGATTCATAAAACATCTTCACATTATCCTCAGTGGTTGATCAGTTAAGCAATATACCTAGTTATGTGTGAGAGTGTAGTTTATTATACTCATTGTTTTGTTTTAATCTAAACATGTTTCGTCATAATGTAAATCAAAAATGTATGCTAAATGCAGCTGAATATTATCAGAAATATAATCTTATGTCAGGTTTTGCAGATTGTATGAATCAGTTTGTTTTACTAGCTGATGCTAACCTGGCAGAAAAAATGGTCCTGTTTCTCGCACATTGACAATTACGGATACCCTTCGGATGATTTTACTTTCAAGGCTGTGGACCCAATGTCAAAGTCACTGCTGCTTTTGTTCTCACAGAAGTTGCGACATAGTGTTTCACAAATCTTTTTTTTATGTATTTTAATATACATGCAACAGAAACTGATTGAGTGTATTTCTAATGTTATGTGTATGCTAATTGTTCAGGGAGATTTTTTTTTAACAGGAAACTTTTAGCTTGATTATTGCACAGCTCCTGCGTTTTATTGTAGTTGTTACATCAGTTTGATTGTCACATAGGCCAAGTAGTTTGCCTTGAGATGGAAAAAAATATATATGCCAATATCATTAGCCAAGCGCAAAACGTCATGTAATTGGCTTTGACTTTTACAGGAGAGGCAAATAAAAAGTAGTTTCTTTCATAAATGGAAACTGATTATATAAGTGTCTGATTAACCCTTTCCCTCATAGAGGACACCATGAAAAGACCTATGCGAACAACATAAAACCAGATCAGCCTGCGAGTAACTCGCAGGCTGATCAGGTTTTATGCTGTTCGCTGCTCCTCAGTGGTCTGGAAATGAGGACTTTATAATTAAATTTGGTAAGGTTTAACTGTGGTTTTCTGCAGATCAGGCTTTATGTGGTACCTACTGAGTGCGTCAAAATGAGTCTATATGAGGGAAAGGGTTAATGAAAGTCTTTTTTTTTTTTTTTTTTAGGAAAAGGGTAGTTCTTTGCTTTAATATTGTCAGTTACATGAGCTGCTGTGCCAGACTGATGGTGTTACATTTGGTGATGTTGGTTCAGTAACTGTCTTAGGCTATTACTTTTTGAAATAATTTTTTATTATTTTGATGGATGATGACAGACAATTATTTTGTTATCGTAATTTACAGTGCGTGTAATGATTTTCATATACTGATAAAATTGAATTACTTATCTTCTCAGCATATTAACATTATATACAGGGTACTTTAAATATCATTTGTAATTTTTAATCACTTTCAGCTTGTCTCAGATTCAGTAATATATGCAACATGTGGAAATTTCAGTCAAGTATTTCCTGACCCTTAACACTATTAGGCCACAGTCTGGTAAAGTTTATACCATCAGAAGTTGTTAGATTAAACAAGACAGTCCAAAGGACAGCTATATCCCCCGCCGCTGACAGAGGAGACATATTTTTCCCTGCTTCTGCCAACATTTTAATGTAGTTGACTTATGAAAAATTTCCGTTGTTCAGAAAGAATAGCATGGAAACAAAAATATCCATGAATGGACACCGACCCATCAAATGTGACCTTGAACTTAAGCCAACATGACTGCAACCTATGTATTGCACATCGTCTCAATTAGATATATAGTTGAGGCAAGATTCATGAAAAAACTAAAAGGGGTATAGGAGATATGGAGCGGACACGAAATTGAAGGTTCAAACACATAACCTTCTAGTGTGACCTTGACCTTGAGCCAACATGGCTACCACCTGTGTTCTGCACATCGTCTCAACTAGGTTTACATTTGTGGCAAGTTTCACGAAAATCCTTCAAGCGGTATAGGAGATATGGAGCGGACACGAAAACGTTACGGACGGACAGATAGACAGACAGACAGACAGACGGACGGACGGACGGACGGACAGACAGACAGACAGACGAAGGCCATTCCTATAACCCCCTCCCGCTTCGCGGCGGGGGATTAAAAATATACCAAATCGTAAGGGAGCCGATCATGATGAATAAGTAGAGTTGTGTGACATTCAGTTTGCCATGCCATTTTCTGTTTGTGTGTTGTTATTATCATGTTTATTTTTTGTCTTATTTTTTCAATGTCGTCTATTAGGAAAATGGACGCATTTTATTCCTTTTTGTTTGTTTTACCATGTGAACAAGAGATGATTTCAATAAAGATGTCATTTTATATTTTTATAAAACAAAAGTGTATTATTAAATTTGTTTTCTGTATGTGTGTTTTTATACAACTGAACAGAAGTATTTACAAATGTTAAAGTCCATATCATGATGTGACACCAAATATTGTGCCCCATTACAAAAAGAGCATCTAAAAATTGATCAGTATAATTTTACATCAAAATTCCTTTATTATTGCAAAATATTTGTTTCGGCTCAACGATACGGTGACCAATTCTACACCAAAAGGCTGCGTAACAAATTAATTACTGTTTTTGCTATTTAACATTCAGGATCTCAAAAACAACATCAAGTTGATTGCGGGGCCTCTGTAGCTGAGTGGAATCTTTGACTAAATATCACTCAGCCCCTCACCACATGGGTAAAAAACATGGCACGTTCGTTTGGATTTCCACATGAGGAAGTATTTCAGCTAGCTTGGAGTAGGTATGTGGTTTTACCTGGATACCTCTGTGCACTTAAGGTCTTCCTCCACCTTTAACTTGCTGGATGTTGCTATATAATTAAAACAGTAAACTCAAAAAGTGTGATGCTGCACAAACAAAACCTCAATAAATCCAGTAACATATTTTATTATCATAACACTTCCTGACAAACATATGCAAATTACATCGTGATAAATGAAGAGACAAGAAAAAAAGTATGTAGTATCTACCACAGAATACTGCTCCAATAGTCATAAATTAATGAAAGTTGCATTAAGTGGACATAATGTCATGATATGGTTTCACATAAAGTTTTTAATATTTCTAATGTCTCATGACCAAGAATATGATATTTTATTAGCATAGCATCATTTTTGTAAAGAACAATGAAAATGTGCCACAACAAAAGAGTAAGCATTTAAATATGATGGCACTACAAAGTTTTTAAAATATCCAAGTCTTCTGGAATGACAGTAACCTAATGAACATTCATCACTAAGCATACTATACAGGCAATATTATGCGAGTTGCCATTATAATATGGACAATGAAAAATGTCTATATGAATATAATACAAGGCTCTGTTGAGCAATATATTAATGTTGGCCATAAGTTTATTTTCAAACTATCCTAAATGTATTATTGTATCAGTACTTTGCATATAAATAACCATTAAAATTACCCCAATTACTGCTTAGGTCTGTCTGTGATATTAGCCCTTTTGAGTTGCCCTGGTACGTCATTTGGAATAAATCCAGCTACTGGATACTGGGTCTTTTCAACATCATTATTCATAAATTTCTCAAAACCATCATTTTCAGAAATACAAATGTTGTGTAGTACACATGCTGAAATGAGTCTTGCAAATTTCTTGCGCAGATTTGATATTGGCATATTTCAGTCTCCTAAACCTCCCTTTAATCATACCAAAAGCTCTTTCAACGACCTGGTGTTTTGATGATAATGAAAGGTTGAACCTTGTCTGTTACTGTGTCAAATGCCAAGTATCCATGTATTGTGTTAGCAGTAATTCTTTCAGTGGATATGCATTGATGAAAATGGCGTTGTCTGTTCTCTCAAATCCGGCTCCAAAGTTTCGAATTTCTCAACACTTTAGCTCGTGTACCGTACCAGGCCAACCTACATTAAGGTCTGTAAATCTTATATCAGACAAACACACAGCCTGACGGATAACAGAATGTCAACTTCCTGTTGAGTATGCATTGGGGTTTCAAAATAGGACTTCTTTTGGAATATGGCATACATCAATAGCTCCCAAAATATTAGGAAAATTATAAGTACCCATGTCATCAAAGTTCCTGGTTATCTCTTATTAGGCCAAACCACACATTCTTTGGACAATATGTTGTTAATTGCACTTATGACCTGTCGTTTGCTTCAAATAAAGCTGCGCTATGCAACACCAAAACGGTCACTAAGTTCTTTTACTATTTCCTGTGACACCAGATATCTGACAGTCATTAAAAAAATTCTTCTGAAGTGGTATAGGCTCTCTACCACCAAGTAAATTCCTCTCAAACAACTCTAAGCTTTCTCCTAATGTTTCACACAAACCTGTATTGTTTCAAAATTTACTTTAAAAAAAACTGTTTAAATGTGTCAGGCAGATACTTCTTAAATGTGTCTTCATAGTACTTGAGGGACGTCGTTCTATCCTCTCCAATACTGAAAAAAAGCGAGAGTCTGTAAAGCCCGCATGTTCTTTATAATCTGTTTGCAAAAGTAATACTTCATTTTAAGCTCGTCTGTTTCGAAGAAAAATTCGAGCTATTATGATCGCTTTGTCGTCGTTGTCCTTGTCGTCGCCGTCGTTATCGACGAGAAAAACTTTAATGTAGTCCTTTACTTGAATACTTTTAAAGGTATCAACATGAAACTTGGCATACTTAATAATCATGACAAGGCACAATTATAATTATAAGTCAAGGGGCATTATTCTGAAAGCAATATTTTCAGAGTTATACCCCCTTTAACTTAACAAAGAAGAATGAATCAATATCCGAATATGATTACGATCCGGCAGTTTTTACAGTTTAATAACACATTAGCGACGTTTATTTCTTTTAAGTAATTAGTTGCTAATGTTTTCAATACATGGGTACAGAACTAACATTGATTGCATTCCATTCCTCCGTGGCCGAGATGATAAAAGTCGCTGACTTTAACACTCATTCAGCCCCTCACCGCGTGGGTTCGAGTCCCGGCAGGGTCATTCGGATTTTCATGTGAGGAAGCCTTCCAGCTGGCTTGCGGTAGGTCGGTGGTTCTACCCGGATGCCTCAGTGCATTCGGGGTCTTCCGCCACCTGTAAATAGCTGGACGTCGCTACATATGAATGACTGAAATACTGTCGCAGCGATGGTAAACTCAAAAAATAAATAAATAAATAAATAAATAAATAAATAAAAATATCGAAATTCGGACAAACAATTTAGTGATGTACCAATTTGGAATACAAACTCGGCACTTTCTTCAGGCGAGTTATTGCTTTGGTTAAGTTCATAATATACGCATCGGAAAAAAAAGAGAGAGAGAAAACGTTCGCAGCGACATCTGATGCTATAATGCGTCGTAAAGCAGTGTGGTTCACATCATTCGTCGTTGTGCACATTATGCTTGGCACTTGGTGATAGCTTTCATGACATGGTGCGTGCGATTGAATACATTATTGTTATCGAGTAGATTGACACAAAGCAGTAGTCACAAATCATTGAATGAAGATAGTAAACAAGCACATTATCTTGAAAATACTAATTTATTACTTATCATTTGGATACGTTCTTCAATCTTCGTTGTTTTATGGTGATGAAACATATCTAAAAAATCACCTTTACAGTTTATTTAATTCATAGCATTTGGAAAAGTAGAATACTTTTTTTTTTGCCTTTCTAAGGATTTTTTTTTTTGTCATTAGACAGATAGTGTGCTGTCTCAGACAGAAAGTTGGCATGATACATGTACCACACCCAGTTAAATTATCCTGTCACTGAGCGAATAGAGGCATAGCAGTGCCTTGGATCGATGTCGCCCTAAATACTCGGTCGACGGGGTTTCAGTCTACATAAAAGAGATGCTAAAACATTTACATGTCCTAATATGAATGTAGATTGCAACAGTTCTGGTAAATATAAAAATATCTGTTCAGATATTCTTTTTATTTATTTTACTCCTACGAAAGCGTTCAGCCAAGTGATATAAATCATACAAAACGAAATGTGAAGAAAATACGAGTATTTAACAAGTAATTTGCAACGGCATTTATCAGTGGTGGTTCTTTTGAATTACATCACATGCTTGCAATCACTCGTTTAGACTAACAATACGAAACTATGAATATAAATGCGCGAGTCTAATGAAACGCTAGTTTTTGAAATTAAATGTTTAAGTGTCCGGATTGTATAATGAGCCTTTAGATTTCCGCTTGCATTACATTGACAATTTCACTAAGCATACTATAATATCATATGTGCTTCTACTTTGAACAATTTTTTACAGTCCTTAAAAGATTTAAAGAGCGAAAAAATAAATTACATTATGACTGTATACATTTAAAGGGATTTTCAAGAATTGAAAGGTGCACCCTCAACCAAAAGGTTTAACTTGGGACCTCAACCCGGCCCCCAAATCAAAAGTTATTTAATTAACCCCGATATAGCCATCGTCTTGAATCGATTTAAATAGGCTTATGTGCTCTGGTTTAATCAAATATATGACGACGAATCCAACACAGTAAATAACATCCCCGCGATTTCGCGGGACTTTTTCTAGTAGTTTCCACCGGCAACTTTATTTGTTAGTGTTTAAGTTTAGGTCTATTGAAGGAGAAGTCAGTGAAATGTGAAAATGAAAACTAATTAATAATGCACAAACTAGGAGAAGTCAGTGAAATGTAAAAATGAAAACTAATTAATAATGCACAAACTAGCTTTTTTCTTCACCACAAAATTGCAGAAGTGTAATTTCTATTGTTTAATGAAAATAATGTTTGCATGTTTAGTCCCTAACAAGCAAAATAAACTTTAAAAAATACGTTAAGGATGGGTCCTTGGGACAAGCCATTATCTCAATGAGATATATATTAACTGCTAAATCAATTTCCGGTATCCATTAGCGCTGTATTATTAAATCAAAGATATAAAATAAGGTAATGAGTCATGCATTTGCAATTACGTATTTAGATTATTATCATTTTAATATATTGAAAATACTGTTACATATTCTCCCCATTCATCACGTGAAAACCACGATACCGCTTTGTCGTTTTGACATATTTAGACATCTATATTTAATTTTCACCCAGATAATTTCAAAACGAGTCGAAACTAACCGATGCCTGAGATAACGTGCTTTTAATAAACTATAATGAAAAAGAAAAAAAAAGAAAAGTAAATGCGCAAGCATTCGGAGATAATTTCAACCATCACTTGCTGGAATTTGCAGTGCCCAGTAGCGAATGTGATTAAAAAAAGCTGTTCGCCGATTGGTCCAGTGGGTAAGATGTTCGCCATACAGACGTTGTTGGCAAGGTTTGTGGGTTCGTTTCTCATTTTAGATTTTTTTAAATATTTTTCTTTCAATTTTTATCGTCCGTGAATAGGTTAAACGTGAGGTTAGACAGATATGCCGAAATAAAAAATGGATATAGACCATAATTCGGGAGCTAAACGTATGTTTTGTGTTCAGGAGCCAGTATCGGGCTACATTTGTGTATGTTTTGTGTTCAGGAGCCAGTATCGGGCTACATTTGTGTATTTTTTGTGTTCAGGGGCCAATATCGCGCTACATTTGTATATGAATGATTTTAGTCCTTCCGTCCGTTCTTCCGTCAGTGTCAAAATTGCGTCCGCCCCCTATTTCATAAAACCTTTGAATGATATTTGCGAAACATGAGTGACATGTTCACTTCATTAAGAAAACTTGCAATCCAGGGACACCACTGTAAGTTCAAGGTCAAAAGAAAAGTATATTTCCTTTTCGCTTCACTTCCCCTTAACGCATTGAATGATATGTATGAAATTTGGGTCAGATATTCATCGCATTTTGATCAAACAAAAGTTGCACAATGAATATATACACATGACATGATAACAGTAAAATAATAATAACAGCGGGCGAAGCTCGCGCTAAGGTATCGCGTAGATTACTATTTGGATAAACATTTCAGAACACTATGGATATTTTTTTTGTCACAGCCGTTTATCGTATGCGCAATTCCATTTTGTTCGCAAACTTAAAACTCTTTCTTCAAAATCGGTAAAAAGCGTCTAATTGTACTGGACCCAGTCCATTCTCAAGCGTTTGTCTAATCCATATTTTGTTGTCAAGCTTTGCTTTTACATTTGAACATTTACAATTCTAAAGAGAAAATGAAATGGCGCGAAAACACGTGACAAAATTTTTTGGGGGAGAAAAATGGCCAAATTATTTTTCTCGTCGCCAATTAAAGTGACCGTAGCAATAGCATTATTATTAGTTCATCTGAATTTTGAGGGGAAAAAAATGAGCTTAAATTGTCATCAATCTTGCGTTGTCGGCGTTGGCGTCAGCGTTCACCTTGGTTAAGTTCTGTCTTTAGGTCAAATTTTGACACATGAAGTATCAAAATTATTGCTTTGAAATTTGTAACACTTATTCACCATCATCCGTTGACTTTCAGCTGCAAAAAAAAAAAAAAAAAAAAAAAAAATGATTTTTTTTTTTGCACGAATTACATCCCTTTGTTGTTGTTTTTTTTCTAACGGACAGAATTTTCTAAAATAAAAATTCACATAAGTAATTTAAATTTAACTAAAAGATATATAAATTAAAAATAGGGGGTCACCATGCTTGTTTTAGAGATCAAGCTTATGGTAGAGCATCACTATTTGCTAAAATTTGTTGAAAAAAAAATAGATTAAAAAATAAGAAAGATTTCGTTCTAAATACTGTAACAGCATAATAAAATGATATTTTTAAAAATAAATTCATCACTATTTGTAACTTATAATGTATTCTATAGTTACAAATAAAATACTGTCAAATATGCATTGAAAATACAAAACGGACATATTTCTTTTATTTTTTCAGAGTCAGTTTTCTGATATAAATGCTTTCTGAAAATGTAAAAAATACATATCTCACCAGATTCTTTTAAACTAAAATTGCTTTTTCATTGAAATTTAGCCAAATTTGCATAAAAACACTAAAATGTGAAAATACACTTTTGGTGATATTCTTAACACACGAATCTTAAAATTTTAGTTTTCTTTTATCTTTCTACATAAGATAAATAAGAAATTCAAAAACATTTTTTACCAAATTCAAAATCAGCTGTAATCCCCTGAAACATCCTTAAGTTAAATGAAGTCTAGCTTTTTTTAGATGCATTAAAACTAGTGAAGAGCAATTCTAGAATTACATTTTCATTATAAAAAATCCTTAATGTTTCATATTTTCTTGAAGGTTTCTCTCCTTTTTAACATTTATCTATCCTTTCATTTTGTTTTGTATATTTACAAATATTGTTACAGAAATTAACATTTCTATTCTACAGTGCCAATGGGTGACTTCAACAGTGGTGTGGTTAATACCAACCAATTCCTCCAGTCAGATGAAGTGTTAGTTCGCTTCAGCAATGACCAGCAGTGCCTGGTGTACAAACCAAATTTTTCCTGCCAAAGTCATTTTTTTCCACGAAAAGACTGCCCTAGCTCAGGATTATACCAACTACAACTGCAATCTTTAGAAAGTGGGGAAATCAGACAATCATTTCCTTCATAAGCAGAATCTGAAATATATCGAGTTTGATCTCCTGTATTTTAGACTCGGCTTATCAAAGAAGAGCTATATTTTTCTGGATTTAGGGTTATCATACGTATTTACTGAAATAGTCCAGTTCATCCCCTATTTCTTACAACTTATGAAGTGTGGCAAAATTTGTTCAAGTGAAGTTATATTCTCATATGTTTGGGGTATTTATACGTAGTTACTGAATAGTCCAGCTCATCCCAATTTATTACTACTTATGAAGTGGGCTTGGTTTAAAAAAATTTTGGGTTAAACCCCCCCTATTTTTTCATACTAGTGAAGTGGGGCAAATTTGTTTTTAGTGAAGTTCAGTATTGATAAAATACACATTCTTCACAGATTACTCCACCTTTTTCAAAAATGATAAAAAAAATATTCCTCTAAAACCCTAGTGAAAACGCTATATAACTGTTAATCTGAACTGGGATTATTTTAGAGTACAGAATAATATCAAACTCATATTTATATGTAACAACTTATATAGACATACAAAAGTCTGCTCATTGGAAATTATATTCTCATAGGTTTTGGGTCTTCATACGTAGTTCCTAATGTGGCCAGCTCACCCCTATTGCTTACTACTTATGAAGTGGGGCAAAATCTGCACAAGTAAAGTCATATTTTCAAAGGTCTAGGGTATTCATACATAGTTATGAAATAGTCTAGCTCACCCCCAATTTCATACTACATGTACTTGAAGTGGGGCAGATTTGTTCTTAGTGAAGTTCAGTAATGATAAAATAAACATTCTTCACAGATTACTCCACCTTTTTCAAAAATGATAAAAAAAAATATTCCTCTCAAACCCTAGTGAAAACTCTATTAAATATTAATCTGAACTGGGATTCTTTTAGAGTACAGAATAATATCAAAATCACGTTTCTATGTAACAATTTATATAGACATAGAAAAAACATCTACTCCAAGAATGACGTCTACCACTAATTATGAATTAATGTGCATTATATCATAGAAAGTAAAGACTTTATAAATATCCTACAGAAAATTAATAATTGAAGAAACATAAAATGCTTTGCACTACCTAATCTGAGATATCCTTTTTCAGTATTGGGCAATTTAAGTTTGACAAAGAAAGATGATAAAAAAATTATTAGCTTCACTTTTCAAAAGGTAGATCTATTGCCATGCCCCGTTCATCAACGTCAGCGTTGGTTAAGTCTATGGAAACCAGGTTGTTGGATTGATGGAACCTTTTGGTGTTCTACAAAGAGGACTGGGTTCAACTCCCATGGGAACCCTATCCTATCCTATGCTCCTAATAAATCATCATTTATTATTTCTCATTTATATTTATTTAATCTTTTAGCTCACAAGTGCACGACATGTTTAAGGTTAATTTAATTTCGTTGGCACAGACATTCATCTCATGGCTGTCAGGTTGTCAACTAAAATTGTTTAATCAAAGTTTATCTCTTGAAAAATGAGACTTCTTATGGTTTGGATAGTTTCCTAATATTCTTTATATAGAAATTTCTAATCTATGATCAGGCACATATTTTACAACAATTTTGAGAGAAAGTGGTATGGTTTATGAAAATCTTCTCGTTTACACTAATTGTGATGTTGACACACAAATGTTTCAGGTCATATTTAAATTTTTAATACACTCATGTCTATTTTATTGAGTTGCTGAAGAAGAAAAAATGGTTATGAATATTATTTTAGAAATAACCTATCCTGCTGATGTTTTTTATAAAATAAAGCACTGAGATAACCCGGTGACTCTATCCAGTGCTGGAATAATTCACATGTTCAGTTGTCACAGACATGAAGAAATGCATAACATTCATTAATGTTAATGCTATAATCATATAATTTATATTTTTAGCTCGACTATTCGAAGCATATGACAACTATTGCAATCACCCTTGCGTGGCGTTGACGTTGCAGCTTTTCGTTAAAAGTTACTATCAAGCTTATATCTCAATAACCATTCATGTAATTGACTTGAAAGTTTATGTTTATGTTCAGGAGCTTCAGACAACCAAGGTAGATAATTTATGGCCAAGTGCAAATTAAGTGTGACATTAAGGTCCAAAATTGAACTGCTGTTGAGACTGCTTTTGCTAGTTCTTTTTCATAGTACATATATTGAAAAACGCAGAAAGTATGCTATTTTTTAAACAGATGCAGCTTTCTTAAAAATATATTGCTTTTAGATAGAACTAAGATGGGTTTTTTTACACTTCATAAAGCATGTTTAAATTTGAAAAATGTTATGTAAACCATTGGGTTTGACAATATTTTTTTCATTATACATTAGGCAAGGGCATGTGACAAACTTTCAAGCTATATTTCATTTAGATTAACTACATTCTTGAAAAAATATGGCAATTTGATGCCAGGAAAAGTAACATTACAAAAAATTAAAAAATTTAAAAAAAAAAACCAACCGGTTTACTCAAAGGCATTACTTAGCATCGTTCAATCCAAAAAAGTAGTGAAATTTCTGTTTAACCGTTATGGTTGGGACATATTACACTTTTTATTTTTAAGGCTGAATTATAAATCTTAACAAGCCTTATGTTGTTTCATTTCACCATTAATTTAATATATGATGTTCAAAGTCTTCAAATACATTGAAATTGTCACAAAACAACACTGCTATTTATGGCACAAGTCTTCTTGTAGATCTATGTTAATTGCAGCAATAAGTAAGACACTATTCACAATAAATATTTGATTCACACAATAATATTAACTCAGATCATTACAGTATTAAACAAAATCATTTCTAGATCAGAACAACTACTTTGTAATAAGATTTGAATTTTGATTCCAGTACCCTTTGTATTTTAAAGTACATTAATTACTGTTATGGTTGGGACAATTTATATGCCTATATATTTAGGCTGAATATCTCCTGATGAAATAAATCATTCTGGTGTATTTCATCATCAAACTAACATAACATTAAAAAATACTTCAACACTTTGAACTATATAAACTAACTTTGAGACTTTTTCAACATGTTCTTGCAAGATGAAGAGTCTCTCCTTCTTAGAACACTTTGTTAACTAATAAGCACGTTCACAGGTTGCACACGGGTCTGTAGTGGATATTTTTTACTAGCATTTGGTGCATGTTTGTGGCCTTCAGTACCTGAAACAGCCTGTTTTTGTTCCCTCAGTTTTTAGCTATTGGTGAGCTATTAGGATCACCCTGCGCATGCGTCTTTGTGGGTTGTCAACAATTTGCTTTAAATGATATCTCCTCTGAAACCGCTGGACAGAATTTGATTAAACTTGGCAGGGATGATCCTTGGGTAAACCTTCACAAAAGTTGCTAAAATAAACTTGATCCATGTAGAATGCTGGTTGCCATGGCAACAGAAAAAAATAAGAAAAAATTAAAAATCATCTCCTTCAAAACTACTGGCCAGATTTCAAAATGTTTTAGTACAGATGTTCCTTGGGAAACCCTCTATCAAGATTGCTAAAAATTATTCTGATCCGTAAAAAAAATGGCTGCCAGGGGCAGGGCTAATATGCCTTATATGTATATAGTGCAAACTTTAAACGACATCTCCTCTGAAACTTTTGGACAGAATTTGATTAAACTTGGCAGGGATGCTTCACAAAAGTTGCTAAAATAAATTTGATCCAAGTAGAACTCTGGTAGCATTGGCAATGGAAAGAAATAAATTACGAAACCTTTATGAAAATAAAGCTACTGGCCAGATTTCAAAATGTTTTAGTATAGATGTTCCTTGGGTAACCCTATACTCAGGTGAGCGTCCCAGGGCCTCTATGCCCTTTTGTTTAAAATACTTAGCTTTTCTCTTCCGTTCTTGTTTTCTTAACTGTTCATCTAGTTTAGCTTTTTTTTTCTTTGTTCTTTCATTTTTTGTCTGTAACTTGCACAATGGGCAATATTTTTCTGTTTCATTAGATCATTGTTTTTCCATTTTTCACGATATGTTTTTTTTACTCTTAGCTTAACATTCTTTACAACAGTGTTTCTTTTGTAAGTTACTGGACCGTAAGTCCCTTCCAAAGTTCATTTTAACGACTAATTACTCCATCTTAGTCTGAAACAGCAACCCAACACACATATTAACTAGCATAGAGTCGATTTTAAAATTGCCCCAACCATAAAGGTAGCTGTCTGCATTGCGTAAGTCTTAAAAAACAGGGTTTTAATAAAGAGAGTAAAATAAAATAATTTTTTCTTATGCAGAATTAATGAGTATTACATAATCTAAGCTTTAAACAAGCATGTGGCTTGTAGTTTTGAGTTTGCAAATTGTCTTTCTGAATAAACATTAATTTTAAGAATCACAATAAAAAGGAACAATATTTAATAAACCATTATTCTGACTGACCTGTGTCACTTAAACAACTATAAAATAACTAAATAAACAACTGATTTAATTGTAAAAGATGTTAAATGAATGTCAGTGGGGAGGAATTTAACCGTTATGGTTGGGACACAACCGTTATGGTTGGGACATTAAGTTTTCTTCCTCTTAGGGCTTTCCCATAGATTGGCTGAAAGATCTCTTGAAATGCAAAAGATCTGATAGGCATCAAGGAAAATAAAGCAGGGCTTGTGAGAAGTGCAAAGCATTACTGTAAGGTAAAGGTTACCAATAAACATAAGGAGGGTATTAACTGTTAATGGTTGGGACATATTTTTGATAGTAGCAAATGATACAAGCAAGCAGTGTGACTTGCAAACTAATCAAAGCAAATGATCAAAACTTGAAACTACATCTTACCTGCACCATTTTCAGTCTTGTTTGATTAAGTAAACCTATTATTTGTTTATTTCTGATTTATCTTTATATTGGTGACTTCAAAATTAAGCTTGACCTTTTTCTCAAATATGTCATCAATATGTAACTTTAAACTATTCATAAAAATCAGTTTGTGATTTTACTAAATATATGGATACATATGACATATCCATGTTAAAACCCACTAAAAAAGCTATTTACTAGTATTTTTATTTATTCAAAATTTAAAAAAGGTAATAAAGTGTATGTCACACAAAAAACAGCGATTTTCGACTTCTTTGCATTTTTCAAACTGCTTAACTTTTGAACCAATCATTCGATTAACTTGAAATTTTCACCACAATACCATCACAATCCTACCTTTCAGAAAACATCCATTTCAAAGTTGCTTTATTATTTTCCTTGCTGATATTTATGTTTTTTTCTTGGAGACACAAAAATGAACCCTTATTTGCACATGGCCTTATGGATGAATTAAATACAAATTACGGCCCCTTTTTAACTTAGAAATTTTGATCAAAGGTTTGCATTCATTAGAAAATTTGGTTAAAGTTTTACATGCATGCTACTTTCCAGCTTATACACATGTACGGTACCTCAATAATCATTCATGGTATTGACTTGAAAGTTTTCAAATATGTTTAGGGGCATCAGACAACCAAGTAGATATCTCTTGACTAAATTTAATGCAAAAAACGGACGGACCCTTTTTAACTTAGAAATTTTGATTAAAGTTTTGCATACAAGGTACTTTCATGCTTATATCTCAGTTACCAGATTTGAAACATTTTAGCTCGACTATTCGAAGAATATGAGAGCTATTGTAGTCCCCCTTACGTCGGCGTTAGCGTTGCAGCTTTTGGTTAAAGTTTTGCATGCAAGCTACTATCCAGCTTGTATCTCAATAACCATTCATTGTATTGACTTGAAAGTTTATGAATATGTTTAGGGGAATCAGACAACCAAGGTAGATAACTCTTGATTGAATATATTTCAAATTATGGCCCCTTTTTAACTTAGAAATTTTGGTTAAAGTTTTGCATGCAAGATACTCTCATGCTTATATCTTCGTATCCAGGCATGCGATTGATTTGAAACATCTTTAATACGTGTAGGGGTATCATACTTTCATGTTATATCTCAGTATCCAGACATGGGATTGATTTGAAACATCTTTTAATATGTTAAGGGGTATCGAACTATCAAGGAAGATAAAGATAATACTTGATGGAATATATTACAAATTATGCCCCCCCCCCCCCCCTTCATTTAATTTAGAAATTTTGGATAAAGTTTTGCATTCAAACTACTATCAAGCTTATATCTCGGAAATTGTTTGTGGTATTGACTAGAAAGTTAAGGAGTGTATTTAAGGGCATCACAAAACCAAGGAAAATAACTTTTGGACTGAATTTTACACAAATTATGGCCCTTTTCTAACTTGGATACTTGGTGAAAGTTTTGCTTACACAGTGTTTTTATGCTTATGTCTCAGTAACTAGGCATGCTATTGATTTTAGACTTCATAAAAATATGAAGGGGTATCAGACTATCAAGGTATATAATTTTTGACTATTATTATATACAGGGTATGTGAAGGGCGAGAATTGAAATAGATTTCATTTGATTTACTAACAAGCATTTTGAATAGTCGAGCGTGCTGTCCTCTGACAGCTCTTGTTACATGTTCAGGGGTATCATACAAATTCTTGGTGAAACATATTTCAAATTATGGCCCCTTTCTTAACTTATAAGTTTAGGTTAAAGATTTGCATGCAAAAACTTTCATGCTTATGTATCAGTAACCAGGCGTATGATTGATTTGAATGTTCAGTAGTATAATGCTATTAAGACAGATATATATTGCCTGAATATTATACATGCATTTTGCATGCAATAGAAAATGTGGTTTAAGTTTTGCATGCAAGCAACTATCCAGTTTATATCTCAGATATTCTTTATGGTATTGCCTGAAATTTTATGAGTGTTCAGAGACATCAGAAACCAAGGAGGATAACTCTTTAAATGAATTTAATACAAATTATGGCCCCTTTCTAACTATTTTTGATTGAGCTACCGTCTATGAATAAAGATTGTATCACAATTATTATTTCAAGATTCGATGGCAATATTATAATGTACTCCTGCGATACATTTTGTTGTTATGCTGTGTTTATATACAAAAGGTTCATTTTGTCACATTTTTTCCGCCAAAATTTAGTTTAGTTGTAACTTATTTATTTTTACGTCGATTGGGAAACAAGTTCTTTCAACTTATACTAATCCCTCACGACGGTTCCTGGGTAAGACCAGTACTTTGCGCCTGGGAAGGTCATAAAAGGTCCTAGCCTCCAGCGGGATTCGAACCCACAACCTTCGGATCCGTAATCGGGTACGTTACCTCTAGACCATGTCGCCCTCGTGGCGCCAAATTTTACATCCTGCACTGGGCCAAAGCACTGCCAAGTTTGAAATAAATTTTACATAGAAACATAATTTTAGCTATACAGAAAAAATAGTAGATAGAACCACGTTGATGTATTTTGAGAGGAGGGAAAAGTTTTAAGTTTCAGCTAGTTTTTGTTTTTAAAGCATGTGCGTATTGTGACTGGGGGCAGGATTTAATATACGGACACCAACAAACGGGGGGTTTTTTTTAGATTACAATTGCTTGATTTGAATTTAAGAATAATAATGATAGATAAATAATTCATATATAAAGTATGATTTAATTAACTAGAATTAGTACGTAGTCTTGCATGGTATATTTGGTATTTTCTGTCACCGTAGTAGAAATGGCGTGGTGCTGTTTTATCATTTTGATTAAGTAATCTTTTAAACTCAGCGACAGATCTGGCATTTCTTAATTCATTGAGTAAATTGTTCCACTCCCGTATAGCTGACGGAAGACAGAATAATAATATGAGTTCGAGTGTGCATGGATATTTTGGATATTGTTGGTGTTTCTAAGATTATAAGTTGAAAAAGGTCCTACCTGCTTGGGAATTAAATTTTGTAAATAATTTGGTGTTAAACAATTAAGCATTTTATAAAACAAAATTAATCCTAGAATAAAGCGATTCCCAACAAATTTCACTTTCTAATCTATCAATAGACACTAATTTTGTAGTCCCTGTAACAATTCTAGCGTCCCAATTTTTGAATTTTATCTAGTTCTAATTTTCCGTATGTACTGCAGTTATTAAAAATTACACCATCATAGTCTAAAATTGGTCTGATAAATGATACATAAATTATTTCTAACGTTGAGTGTTTATGTGTAACGACTTCGGTTATTAATTCATTGTTCATTAATACACGAGGATAAATTATTTGTGTTCTTTTACGTGTGGGTTGAATTTTACTAGCCATTTATCAGCCAGATATTAATTGTCTGTAAATCATTGTTAAGATACATTGATGCACTTGCAGGATTATCTACAATTACAAATAGTGCAGTATCGTCTGCAAATAATCTTATATATGAATTTATATGATCAACGATATCATTTATGTAAATTAAAAAAAAGAGGCCCTAACAAGGATCCCTGAAGAACGTCAGCTCTTATACAAACAGGATCAGATTTGACGCCCTGTAGAATAACACGTTGGGTTCGATCAAATAAATAAGTTCTTAACCATTCAAGCAGATCGCCTGTAATACCAGCAGCCTTAATTCTGATAATTAAGCCCTTGTGCCAAACTCGATCAAATGCTTTGCTGATATCACAGAAGACTGTCCTGACGTCTTTTCCTGAATCAACAGTTGAAGAAATAAAATCATACAAATAAGTTAATTGGTTAACAGTAGAGTCGACTAAAGTAAAACCCGATTGAAATTTCGTTATTGTATTACACCCAAGGAAGAAGTTCTCAAAGATTACAATACTACAGATACGTCAATTCAGCTCGAATATTTAGAAACTCTCAGTTTGTAACAGATCATGGACATTTATAATCTATGATGGACCTTCGGTAAAGAAAATCTTCATAAAACCTCACCTGATCTCTAATATCACCTATAGATTATCTATAATACCTTAATCGTATCAATAAGTACGGAATTCCACGACCACCGATTCGGCTCTTTTAAACTTGTTCCGGAAACTGCTTAATTTACATAAATATAAATACAAGCCATCATAAAGTGCACGCACCACTTCATCTGGGAGCAGAGTGCTCAACTTTATTGAAATATTTCTCCGATGAAAAACAAATGTTATGCAACTAGAGAATAAATTAATTCATTTTCTCTAAAGAACTGTTGTGGCTTAGGTGGTTTATATACTTTTAGTATAAACAAACATCTCAACTTTCACAAGGGAATCGTGTTACCGTGCACGGGTTAGACATGGGGACATTCGCTAGACACCTGTTTGGTTACAAAAGCTGACTTCGTGATAGAGCTCGATCGATTCCGGAAATCTTCGTGTGAATATTCGGGAAATCTTCGTGAAGGGATAGTGTTTTTATCGACATCAATCGGGCTAAATCGTTTGAACTACAGAGGCAATATTTTGCATATTGTCAAAAGAAAGATTGAATTTTCATATTTTCACATTATTTTCTGTATTTATTACATTGATTTTGGGTAGTATTGCAACTTTTATAAAGATACAGGTCGGAAATTGGATCTGCGGGCCTTTACGGTCCTTTTGCGGGCCCTTTACGATCCCTTAGTAAAGAAATATGGTGTTTGTATTTGATAAGGAATATGACGATGTTAAACAAAATTTTAAACAAAAAATTCATTTTATTATTGGTTTTATTTGACGTGTTTTTGTTGTTGTTGTTTCCATGTTACAATGGTTTAAATTTACTACCAGCATCGGACGCACTTGCAGGCCCCATTGGGTAAAGAGTAAACATCATTTTAAAGGTAATGTTTGCAAATTTTATGTCATGTGACATGTGTCATTTGATGCTATTTGAAAAATAGTTTTTTTTAGTTTTGTGTGTATCTGTAAACAGTCGCGTTCTCTCTCTCTCTCTCTCTCTCTCTCTCTATATATATATATATATAATCAGTTTCAGTTTTTATTGGCAAATCGGCATAATTCAATGTCTTTGACCATTTACAAACCATACATTCAAATATGACCATCACACACACACACACACACACACACATTCAAATGCATACAATATAAAAAGGAAGAAAGTAAAGAAGAGAAAACATGTTAAACAAATATTAAGCAATCACACCACATGTTAAACTAAAACTAAACAAAGAATACACATAAGCAATTAAACCACATTCAATTTGCAACATACACCATTCATGACTTGTGTAAAAACATACATAGACTACATTACATTTCAAACAAATTACAATATCACGATCACCATACGAATTTTATCTTTCTATCTTGAAATATTTGTATCTGTCACAGCGAAAAGATTCCGATTAGTTCACATGACCAGTTTTGTAACCCAATTTCACAAAGCTTTTGTTTTTAAAAATATTACTAAAAATATGTCAATATTCCTCTTATTCTTGTACTATCCAAGCATATTCAAATCCGTGGTGGTACAATAAACTTTAACCCCCTCCGCCCAATTTCGTCGATCTAATTAATCCAGCTTTTTTAACGTTATATAACAGCCCTTTGGATATCTGTTGAATGACATTTCTAAGAGTTTACACCAGTTCTTAATACATCTTAAATAATATTCAGTATAAAGGGGTAAACGTCCACATTCTCCTAACGCCATGCAATCATTAGCTGATGGATTAAGTCCTAAAATATACTTACAATATTGTGTGTTTTGACTTGTTCAATAGAGTCAGAATAAGCATGTCCCAAACCTTCAGCCCCATACATTAAAATTGGTTTCACCATAACATCAAATAGCTAAAAGTATTCTTCAATACAAAAATATCTAATTTTTATAAAATGTATATATTTTAGCTTGTGCAGCAAGTTTAGACTGAGTGTTTTGTCCATGAAAGCTTCGGTGTATAGAGTAAACCCATATACTTGTACTCTGAAGTAACATTCATTGAATTTCCTCTATACTCCCACTTTTCATATGAACGTAATGGTCTACCATTACGGAAAACAATTATTTCTGTTTTGCTTGGTTAATGGCCATTTCCGTCTCATGACCTTGACTTGTCAGGGGTGGATATGTTAATGAACGCGACACATCCTTAGGTTATGAGGTAAAATTCAGATATGTATTAAGCTGTCTTTTTCATTCAATTACAGTTTCTGAAAAAAAAAATCAGCAAACCAAATACAAATAGTGTAAATATCCTCACGCAATAAGAGAGACAACTCATTAATGAATAGGTTAAATAGTATCGTACTGCTTACTTCCCCTTCCCCTCAGATTGGAGTACATAGATTTCAAAACATTACATAGTATACACATATGTACTTCCACCACATCTTAAGCAAACAAGAGTATAACAATAGGTAATTAAACAATAAACATGTGCATGTATATAGCTATAAAATACTTAAAATTTGGTATTTAAGGCCATGATGAGTACTTAAGTACAGTCAAGCACCTATAATAACATGTGTTAAATAGGTCTTTGGTACAGTTACCTAAATATTTTTGTCTTATATTAGCATAAACTGGACAACGAAGCAAAAAGTGATATTCCGATTCTATCGCATTACTGTTACAGACCTACAATTACGTTCTTGCCTCGTGTTACCAATGAATTTACTGAATTCGATTTCCAAAGTATTTGAAGTTACTTTAAAACATGCCAGTTGCCTACGAAGTCTATCATTTTGGATGTCACATAAATAAAATTCGAATGCGAATTTCATTTTAAATCGTCGATAATAATCTAGTTTTGATGTTATTCATTTGTAAACTTACTTTGTTAACCCTTTCCCTCATAGAGGAAACCATGAAAAGACCTATGCGAACAGCATAAAACCAGATCAGCCTGCGAGTAACTCGCAGGCTGATCAGGTTTTATGCTGTTCGCTGCTCCTCAGTGGTCTGGAAATGAGGATTTTGTAATTAAATTTTGTAAGGTTTAACTGTGGTTTTCTACAGATCAGGCTTTATGCGGTACCTATTGAGTGCGTCAAAATGAGTCTATATGAGGGAAAGGGTTAAATATTGATTAATAAAAACTATTGTAAGCCCTGGTGGCTTGTTCAGAAAAGGATTTTTCCTCTCTCATATTACCGGTGTAATGAAATTAATACCCAAATAGTTAAATGAATCAAAATTTTTTCTTTTTTTCTTCTTCATTTACGGTCCTTTCATTATTATTATCTCGTTTTCGATTTTGGAAAACATAAATTTAAGTTTTATTTGTATTTATTTGTAGACCTCATTTATTCGAGTTACATAAAAAAGGGCTGAATACTTCATATTCGGAGTCAATATAACACATGATTTTGCATTTTCATTTAGTGATTTTAACATGTTAATTATTTTACTGCTTATATCAGGTTCAATTAATTTCAACCACAATGCTTCCCCATGTACAGTGCCGATGGCCTTTTCGTAGTCAATAAAAACGCAATATAAGTTTGACTTGTTGAATACTTTCTGGATAATGGAATGCAAAATAAAGATACAATCTACTCTACTATGGCATTCTCTAAAACCAAAATGATTTTCGTTAAAAAAAATGCTTTCATATTCACACTTCGAATTTAGCCTGTATCTAATAAGTAAAGAAAATATTTTGTCATGATATCAATTAACGTAATTCCTCGATAATTAGCCGGGTTTCCACTATCTCCTTTTTTAAATATGGGTACAATTACACCCTTACACCAACTTTCAGGATACTACCGGATTCGTATATTTTATTAAAAATTGTAAGAAGATATGGACTTATAAAGTCTTTACCCTCAATAAAAAAAGTCGGCTGCATTGCCTGAAAAAGTCTGAATATGATGTGAGTGCTAGGGGAGTCGGGGGCATGCTCCCCCCCCCCCCCCCCCCCCCCGAAAAAAGTGTGACGGAGATGCATTATGAAGGGGATCTGGGGATAAAAGTGAAGGTTTTTTATGGGGTTTTTTTTTTGTTTTGTTTTTTTTGTTGTTGTTTTTGTTTTTTTAAACTTGAAGACTTTCATTAGATCTAATGCCTAGGTCCCACTGGAGAAAAATCATCGGCCATGTGGAAATAAATGACATCAGATGTTTCAGCCAAAAAGACGGAGCATTTCCATGAGAAGCTTCGGGATTGGTCCGTTGAAACGTTCACTGATGTTTCGGTTATGGTCAATGGCCTTGTATTATCGGGGATGGCTCCCGATGCTCGTGAAATTTTTCCGATGATCGTGGAAGGTGCCCGGAGCTTCACCGAATTTGAAACATAATTGGGGGAATATTCTGAGATTCTATCACAAGATCAGGAATGTGTCACAGAAAGGTCGCCGAACCTTCGTGACATCACCCAAGCCTAGGGGGTTCCTCGGGGGTAAAAATATTTCGCGGAACCTCCGTGAATGCTTCCCAGGAGCTTCCGGAAAGCTATGCGTATGTTTCCCGGCCTGTTTTTCCCGATAAAACTTCAAGAAAATATAGGGGGAAATTTCAATGCAAGCAATTCTCCCGAGGCCTCCCGATGACTCCACATGGCTCGCAACACGTTCGAAGCTTCCGCGGGACACAAGGGAACCTGTTCCTGACGCCTCCCGAGGCTCATCAAGTTCCATCGGGAGTACATCCCCTAGGCAAAAAATGTCAAGTGGGACTGAGCCTTGAGCGATATATTTACCTTCGCAAAGCCATGTTTTTGAATAACTACTGTGCAATAGTATTTGACTACAGTTGTATTAAAAAAAATGACGGTAGTAAAAAGGGGGGGGGGGGGCAGACTGGCATAAAAAAAATTAGTAAGTGCTTTTTGGCCCCCCCCCCCCCCCCCCCCCCAAAAAAAAAAAAAAAAAAAAAAAAAAAAAAAAAACAACAACAAAAACCCACAACAACAAACAAAACAACACAAAAAAACAGTGACTTGTGTACACTGTCAATTAGTGAATGTTTTGAATTGCCATCAGTTTTAGACTCAACATTGTAAAAGACAGTTTTGTTTAAATCTGAGGGAAAAAATCACTTTAAACATATTTTGTTAAATATGTTGAAGGGAATACCGGGTTTATGCTGTATTAGGTTTGAACTTGGTAATCTTGACCGTCTTATTGTCGATCTGGAAGCAGCCTTCTCACACAGACTTCCCACATAAAAAAATCTGGCGTACGTTTTAGGGTCGGCGGTTGCAGAAGGTTTGGGCCCCTTCTGCGTGTCGATTTTGGTAGATTTTTTTTCTAAATGTTAAATCAGTAACAAAGCAAACAATATTCAGTAATAAAAGATGTTAATATTTAATATAAAATCTTTAATATCCGTTTTATTTCGCACATAAATTGTGTTTTCTGTGCATTCGTATTTCGTATTCATCGACTTATCAGTAACATTGCTCAATGACTGATTACCTGGATTTGAATTGAATTAGCGATCATGCATTATCTCATTATCTTCATATACATTGTCCTAAAATATGGATTGTCCCAAAATACGGCAGATTGAAATTTTCAAATTCTTTCATTTCATATTCATGATTTCATAAATATAAAATACACCAGGGTCTCTATATTAAGAGACCATGAATACACATACATGTAGAATATTACAATCGTAAATATTAAAAAGTTAACATGATAATATATCGGCCTACTGTTTGTATTAATTCCTTTCAGGAAAAAATATTTAGAGGAGTTAGTTTCATAAAATAATACTTAAAAAGTTATGTAAAAACAGTAAAGCTGATGACATTTAGAAACACGACCCATTTAATTTGCATGGCTAGCGATAGGTATGCATATACGCTGCAGTTTGCTACAGCAAAAATATATAAATACAATAAAATCCTTTTAAATAGTTTATAGTTGTAACTGATACAAACTTTTGGTAATTGCCTATTTTTCCCAGTTGTTAGATCGTCCGGCAGACGACATGTAAATTTCTCTCAATCAGTGAACGTGTCCGCAGTACCCTAAACACATGCTTATTTCTCTCAATCAGTGAACGTGTCCGCAGTACCCTAAACACATGCTTATCACACAGGACTTCATGGACGACTGCCGATTCGGATTACCTACTTATTAACAGCAGGGGGCCATTAAACAATAGGAGTCTGGCTGGTCAGGTGGTTATGCGGGTGGTTCAGTACGGGGGCCCACGATGGGGATTTCCTCTAGGCAACACTACTATGATGTAATCAAGGGATTTTATAGGCTTGAAAAATGTACGACCAGGGCAGCTGGGGGGGGGGCGCAAATATTGTTAGTTTTAAAGGCAATAACTGATTTAAGTTCAGTCATATACTTGAATATTTTATAAAACAGGAATGGTGGAATGCGTTTCTACTCAGTTGAAGAATTTAAGTATTACTTAGCGCTAATGTAGACCAGATAGAATATAGCGTTACTTCCCTTCCCATATTGTAAGGGAGATCACTGCTGGTAACTTTTTGATTTGGGCGCTGGTCCCATTAGATTATTAACACTTAAACTCACTAGCTTTTTCAATATATCTTTTTATTGCATTCTAAAAGACAATAATAAAAGAAATTATTTATATTTGCAAATGTGTGGCTATGCCACATAAGTGGTCCTCCATTAAAACTGGAAGAAGAAGGAAGAAATTTAGCAGGCTATCGGCACGACCATAACTTTCCTTATCCGCACGACCGTCGTGCCGATAGTGTCGCTTATCGGCACATGTATGTATCACAAAAAGACTAATTTAGTTAGTGGACAGAGAAGAAGAAGTCAACAAATACTAGCTGAACGGGATTATGAAAATTTGATTTGATAGTATTTATTACACAACAAACTGTAATTATACATATATTCGATATACATACCTATATAGATAGTCCTAACTAGTATTCGTTTTTAATAGGACGTTCAAACAGGAGCGTAGAAACATATTTACTCCCCTGGTTTTAAGGACACGTACACGTATGTTGATCAGAATTCTTAATGGAAAGAAAATGGTTATCCCTCCCCCCGATATATTTGTCCATTCGAAAAAAAAAATTTTTTTAACCAAGCGTTCTCTTTTCTAGAGCTAATGATAGATATAATCACGAAGCTACATTAGTGTATTCACATCTCTGATATAATTCTTCAATATTTGACAAAAAAGAAAATTTAAATTCTGACATTTACATTGAAAAAAAAATGAAAATTATACAAACATTGACCCTAAAAATAATTTTATATATAATCCGAGAAAATCAATTAAATTACAGTTAATCTTTCGGCTATAAAATGATTATTTTAGAAGAGTAATTCTTAGGGAATATTTCCTTCCCAAAATATCATTTTCAAACTTACTCATACACTATCGATTTTGATAGTAACCAAATCCAACTACTGTATAAATAAAATGATACAAGCTCATTTACTAACAACTTCTACAGTATTTTTGAGAAAGCGGGGCACCTTAATTATTTTAAGAACTGTAAAATTTGCATGTTATGTCTGATAAATTCCATTTACATTTCCATTACTGTTAATCTTTCGGCTATAGAATGATTATTTTAGAAGTTTAATTCTATGACGTTATGGCATACAGCAAACGGGACTTATTTTTAGCTGGAGCGAGGATCTAATATAGTGCGGACTGTTGTGAAGCAAAGTTCTAAGAAACGACGCAGTTATTCTGTATTGTTGTCCGTATCGTGATCGAACTTCTCATCAGTAACAGGGATTAGAGGACACGACCACAAAAATACGGCAAATCACAAGTGAGAGATGTGAATTCCTGTATTTTGTAATCGTGATATAGGAGTTCAGTTCTTTAAATAATTGAATCCAAATGATAACAAATCATAAACAAAAATATCTACTATACTATGTGTTTATAGACCTTTATAATTAAAAAAATGCACTAAAGAAAACCCGAGAAAATCAATTTCAAGTCAGTTAATCTTTCGGCTATAAAATGATTATTTAAGAAGAGTAATTCTTAGGGAATATTTCCTTCCCAAATTATCATTTCCAAACTTACTCATACACTATTGATTTCGACAGTAACCGAATCCAACTACTGTATAAATAAAATATCCCTCTTTTCAGTACTCTATCAATTAGTAGAAACGTCTTGATATACTCTGTCCTGTACAAACACGCATACACAAAACTCAATTGTGTGAGGTTACCCTGTTGAAAGAATGGTAATATACGTAATACATAAAATAGCTGTATTGATATTATACACTATGATAGAATACCGTGATAATTGAGAAAAATAAGGCTGCATTGCTGTTTGAAACGGGCCAATTATTATCGTTAAAAAAAAGATAAAGAACCCCATAAAAAGTGCTAGGTAAACATTTTATGCCTAAATGTTGGTATGATGACATGGTATTCTTTCTTAAAACATCTTTATCTGGACTCAATGTTTATCCTAACAAGATTTTTTTTACAAAATGAAACCATCTAGTTTCGGAGCCAACATCATAAAAAATCAAATCCAGTTTTTTTTTGTTGTTTTTTTGCAAACTCTTTGCCGACCAGTTGGACAAAAATGTAAAACACTTCATGTTAACATTTTCCCATCTTTTTTCTTATAAAATTGCTATTTCATTTTTTTTTCTTTTCCTTATTGGTCACTTGTTTTATAAAATTACAAATCATCCTTTGTCTGGGGGGGCGGGCTGCGAAAGGGATATGTTGGTCAACTATAGAAAATTACCATACCAAGCCAACTCTGAAATTCACTGTACGACGTGGCATGTGTGTGTGTGTGTGTGTGTGTGTGTGTGTGTGTAGGGGGGGGGTGTCCAGAGAGGGTCCAACGATTTTTCAAAGGGGGTTTGGGCCTTCCTAATTTCTTCTTCTTTTGGCCCTTTATTTGATGTCAAAACACTAGAATACTATATTAACCAAATCCCAGGTGGGAGAGTCATGTCCCCTATCTCCCCCTCTTTTATACATATTTTAAACATAATAGCCAAATTACAGGGGGGTGGGGTCCGGACCCCCGGTACACCCCTCTGGATCCTCGCATGACAATGAGAAATCTCAGTGAGATCTGAAATTAGGCCGATCTCATTCTCGCGTTACAACAAGTTCTTTAGACCAATCAGCTTGAGAGTTGAAGGACCCTAGTCAACATTTGTGTAACCGTAATTTGTGATATCGTTCTACTATATCCCCTACAAGTACCAAAAATAGCATGTCGCATCGAGCGCAATCTGACTAAAATCAGCTCCTAACGTCACTCCGCTATGCTACGCTGCAGTACAGCCGTAGCATAGTGGAGTGACGTTACGCTGCAGTACAGCCGTAGCATAGTGGATTGACGTTCAGGAGCTGATTTTAATCAGATTGCGTCAGGCGGTTCATTGGTAGGACTACCCCCCCCCCCCCCACACACACACCATAAAAACAAACTTTATTGCGTGTTAAAACATTTTAATTTACTACATGAGATAAGGTCCTGGTCACTACTTTTCTATTTTAATGCAGGAGATGTTCACACAGGTCATTCTGAGCTACACGTAGTCCCATCAATGAGCCGCTCGGCGCGACATGGTATTTTTAGTACTGGTTGTGTCGCCAAATCGAAAGTAGAACGCGAACGATATCACAAATTATGTGTACAGATATGTGGACTAAGCTACACTCTATCCGCGCTGCAGTCGTGCCGATGAAGAACGTATATCGGTCGTGCCGATAGACACTTCCAATTTAACAAGCACCTTGACAACTTGGGACTCTGACCTTCACTTCGAACATTAACCATGGCGTCTTCAGTGTTTAGTGATATCGAAATGGCTCCTCCGATTGAAGTGTTTGCCTTGATTGCTGAATACAACCAAGATCAGCATCCAGACAAAGTCAATCTAAGTGTTGGAGGTAAGTTAATGTCATGGTTTTCAATTGTAGCTATTGAAAAAATATGACCTCAGTATCTATTTAAATACCGGAAAGAACAAAAAAGATGGAAAGGTCATTACTTGTGTTGCATCTCAACTCTTTATAGTAGTATTGTCCGATATATGTGATGAGTTTGTATAGAATATTTCGATTCAGTTTAAGTTACCTTTGACGCAAGGTCCGATTCTAGACTTTCAACATTGAATTACTTAAGGCTACATATATCTTACCTTCCGGCCTTACCGTTGTACGTGTGCACGTGAATGTAATGTAAGATGCAATAGATCCTCAGATCAGTCAAATAGGCGCAAATATTTTGAAACTTCAAGATTGTCACAAATCATAGACAGTATACTTATTTATCATCTAAGATGGAAATATGAGTAAAAACTTGTTTGAATCCTTATATTACCTGCAAATAATCATTGTTCTAGTAGATGCTAGAGTGAGGTACTTGTCAGGATGTCCTCAAGGTTGTTGATAATCTTGAAGAATAAGGTGTGCTGGGCCTTAGTTCTTCTCTCCTCAAGTGTCTCCCGCTCTAGATGGTCGAGCAGTATCAGTGACGCTACTGGTGTTGTGGTACCAGTTTGTTGTATACCTTGCAGCTCTATGTTATATCATTTCTAGTTGTTGTGTCAAAGTCGTTGTATGAGGATTCCGAACTGTGCATCAGTTCTCAAGTTGTGGTATGTCTCACTAGAGTGAAGTAGGTATTTGACTTCATGTTTTCATGATGTGCAAGGTCGACGAAGGAATCCAAAAGTGCAGTTTGCCTTTTTCACAATCTTCTCGATGTGAGTGTTCCATGATAGGTTGCCTGTAAGGTGGACACCTAAATATTTTGTCACGGTGTCACTGTCAAGGATATGGCCCATCATCTTGTAATGGTGGGTGATGTGGGTGACGGGGCTTTTCTTCTGGTGTATCCTTAGAACACTACACTTCTCTGGATGGAATTATATACCCCATGTTTTTCCTGGGGAATGCCACTGACTACTGGTTCCGCCCCAGATGTTTCACCCTCTACCACAACTCTTTGGGTTCTGTTCTTCAGGAAGGCCTTAATCCATCCATTTGTGCTGCCCCTTACCCGATAGTGATCAATCTTGGCCAACAGTCTTATGTGAGGCACTCGGTCAAAAGCCTTAGAGAAATTCAACACTGCAAGGTCATATGTTAATTGTTTTCCCTTGTCCAGACCTGCCATCAGTTCCTCAACCAGGGTGATCAGCTGTGTCACAACATCTCCTCCTTCTGAAGCCATGCTGACTATATCTGTCAAAATTCCATGAATTGTTCTCTAAGTTTGTCATTAGTGAACCGCTTATAATATGTTCCATGACCTTACATGAGATACAAGTGAGTGATACTGGGCAATAATAACTGGCTTTGAAGCAATCCACTGTCTAAAAGAATTGCAGATACAATTGCTGATTTCCATACATTGGGTAATTCTTGATGTTCCAAATATTTCTGGTAAATGATTTGGAGAAAAGTCACACATTCTTTGGCGTATCTATTTTGTATGATATATTTTAGTTGATCCCTTAAAAGATAAGACCACTAGGGGATAGGCTAGTTTCCTTATATACTCTATACAGAAAATTCTTTAATGAAAGCAATGGTTAAAATTTAATTTCTTTTGACACTAATGGTCATCCCATGGCTGTCTACCATTATTATTCCAAAATTGGATCCCCTAAAAAATAAGACCTCTACATGATTGACTACCTTAAGAATTCTTTGTATATGAATCTTGAATCTGGTAGCTGCTGGGGGTAACTATGTAACCTTATGTACTCTGTTGAGCATGCAATCTGGGGCCATATGGCCCTCTTGTTAGACATTAATGGTAAAAATGTAAACAATGCATTTAAATAAAAAATTCAAATGAAACTCAGTGATATTTTAAGTGGTATTTTAGTATTTTTGATAGTCATCAAACTGTCATTGTCTTTGGTGTATACATATTGTTAGCTTTCAAATATCAACTTGTCACCACATTTTTCTTTTCTGACCGCAGCATACAGAACCAATGAAGGAAAGCCGTGGGTGCTGCCAGTTGTTAAAACAGTTGAAGCCCAGATGGCTACAGACCTAACTCTCAACCATGAGTACAATCCAGTGGCCGGTCTTGTTGACTTTCGGGCAGCAGCCATTCGTCTTATTCTTGGAGAAAACTTCGCTGGTATTACTAAAAACCAGGTATGTACTAAAGGCCTCATTATATACATTCTATAGCTCAGATAGTCTGACCAATTCCTATTGTTATATATAACTTTAGCTCAACTTTTCAAGGAATATGAGGAGCTCTCCTACTCACCCTGGCGCCAGCATAATACTTTGGTTAGGTTTTTCATGCCACCTCCATGTTTTTTCTAGCCCAATATTTTTTGCGGTCAATATAACCTGGTATCTGAAAAACTTGGGGTCATTTAAAAAATTTAGGGGTCATACTTATTTCAGAGATAATTTAATGGTGAACAATAGCATGAATGATGGTGTCAGGCTAGAAATGGCAAATATTTGACAATACCAACCAGGGATAAAAAATTCCACTCGTCACTGCATGGAATATATATCTCGATACATTTACGAGAATAAAGACCTGTTCTGAATTGTGAAATAAATATAGAAATAGATATATTGTTACAGTAACAAATGTGAATTGTTATGTTAGATTGGCCATTGTATGGTATCTAGACTAGTCTTTTTCTTTTGTTTCTGTGATGGTCATTTTTTTTTATTAATATACATGTTATTCTGCATTTTTTCAATTAAAATATTAGTTTGTCATTTAACATCTGTTTTTCAAAAGTTTCAATTTTATGATGGTTTGAATTTGTTGTTATTGTCATGCACTTTAGACTTAGGGCAAGTTGTAGTTATTTCGTAAAATGTCACATTTGATTTTGAAAATGTCACATTGATTTTGCCTCAGAAAGGGCCATTGCCCCATTGATGAAAATTCTTTCCTGATCACTGACTAGGTCTAAATAAATTTGATACAATGTCTTGATGAATTCACTCCAAAGAGTAAATACCCTTGAATTGATAAAATTGCAGCAAGGTTGTACGTTGTGATAGCATTCTTGTTGTCTGATCACTTGAATATAAAGGTTATATGGAATATCTAAATGCATGTGCCCCATAAAATGTTTGTATATTTTTATTACAGGTGGGTGGGGTACAGGCCTTGGGTGGTACAGGTGCCTTAAAAGTTGCTGCAGAGTTTCTAGCTCAGCATATGGGCAAGAAGACAGTGTTTGTGTCCAAACCAACATGGGGTATGTTGATCGATATAATAAAAGGATGTAGAAATATCTACTTTTAGAAACTAGTAATACAATTTTTGAGTTTTGTTTGAGGCAGAAGAGAAAACTGTAAAATTATTATGTAACTGTCATTTATTTAAGGCTTTAATTAAGGTAATGACTTAAAATTAAACCAGATAGCCTGCGGGTAATCCACCAATTATCCTTTACTTCATGAATATTCATGTACAATATTCATGAGTTTATACTACAGTGTGGCAGCACTATATCTGTCTCAAGTAAACATTATTATGAAAGTCTCCAAATGACTGAAATACTGTCATTGGGACGTTAAACCCAACAAACAATCATGGGTTTATAAATAATTGTGTACTCAACTTATAATGCTTTATGCAACAGTAGATTCTTCTTTGTCAATCAGACTGTGTAGAATCCGAGTCTCCGTACCGTATGAGCAAACTGGGGAGACCCTGATCATACTGCTCCTGGAAGGAGGGAGTATCGGAGCAGAGTCTGCTCTGTCTGTCAAGGCATCTGAAGGCATCTGTATGAGGTAGAGGCTTAATCAGGTTTGATCCAGGCTGTCAAGTCTCGTATTCTTGATAATTTTATGGAGGTGAAATTAATGTTAATTTAAAACGTCTATAAATTTTAGGCAACCACAAGGGCATCTTTAAAAGCGCTGGTTTTGAGGTGAAGGAGTATCGATACTGGAACGCTGCAGGGCGTGATCTTGACATTGACGGAATGTTGGATGATCTCGGGGTAGGTTGGGACTGTGGGTTTTAGAGTTATTCAGCATGTGGGGGACTTCGTCAATAGGAAGCATATTTCCAATAAAGCGATGCTTTGACATGTATAAGGTGGTAGATCTGCTACTAAAAAAAAAAAAAAAAAAGGGGGGGGGGCAAAGTATCTGGGCTGGCTCAGTCCTTCAACTACCCATTTTTTTAAATCCCCCACCGTGAAGCGGGAGGGGGGGGTTATAGGAATGGTCTTCGTATGTCCGTCCGTCCATTTGTCTCTGTCCGTCCATAACGTTTTCGTGTCCGCTCCATATCTCCTATACCGATTGATGGATTTTCGTGAAACTTGCCTCAAATGTAAACCTAGTTGAGATGATGTGCAGAACACAGGTGGCAGCCATGTAGGCTCAAGGTCAAGGTCACACTAGAAGGTTATGTGTTTGAACCTTCAATTTCATGTCTGCTTCATATCTCCTATACCCCTTTTAATTTTTTCATGACCCTTGGCTCAAATATATTGTGAATTGTCAGATGATCGTCGCAGATATGGTTGCAGTCATGTTTGGCTAAGGTCAAGGATACAAACTTGAGGGTATGTTCTTGACCCTTTTTATGTTCCATTACCATTTAAATTTTGTTCCGCACACATATTCTTCTTCTAAACACCCTTGAAAGATTTTTGGGAAGATCGTATGCTCAAATTTTAAACCTAGTTATGGATGTAAGAAACAGCAGGTGGCAGCCATTAGGCTCAAAATCTAAAATCTTCTCCTAAAGGCTGTTATGTTTTGGAACCTTCAATTAGTGTCCATTGTCAATTATTGATCCATATACCCCTCTTAGTTTTTTTTCATGAAATCTTGCTTATCAAATATATATTAATTGTGGACGATGTCATTAAACATAGGTCAATTGGCATCATCGTCGGTTCTTCAAGTAGGTAATACTTTAAAGGGTCAAGTGTTTGCAATCCTTTAATTTCAAATTTTAAATTTTGTGATCCGCTCTGCTATACAATCACTAATCTCCTCAAAAATAGGATTTAAATGAAACCTTTGCCTGTCAAATTATAAACAAAATTTTTAGCACGATGTGCCAGAACACAGGTGGACCCCTGTCATACTTGTTTGGTGCACAAGTTCAATGTTCTACAATTTGATGGTTCAGTTTCAATTCCTGATATTTTTGATTTCCATACTATATTTTCTGAACAACGGAAGTTTTTCATAAGTCACATACATCAATATATGTTTTGGCAGTAAGCAGGGCATTTTTCCATTAGAGGAAATAAATGTGTCTTCCTGTGCAGTCGGGGGGGATATAGCTGTCCTTTGGACTGTCTTGTTCTATGCAAGTTTGATACATTTTGTGCTTCCAGTTTGGAGAGGGGTAAATAATTTATATTCCCATGTGGTAGTCCTATCTGTCACAAAATCATATGTTGTGCATTTCAAAAACAATGAAATCATTTAACATTTTAGGATTGTTCAGCAGCATGGAGGTTTGTACACCTGGTGTTTAGTTTTGAAATTCACTGAGTCATAACAAAGTTAAGCCTCTGAGATATTGAGGGGGAAAGGTTGGAGCTTGTCTAGCAAATTGTAATTTGTGTAGTTTGGAGGTCTGATCTTTGTCACAACTAGTGCATAAAAAGAAATATTTACATTTTGAGTTACATGAGTTTGTAATGGTATTAAATTCAGTATAACTAGCGAATATGTGCATGATCCTGTCTTAATTTCGATATTGCAACTGGAAATGACGCAGTAGCCCATTTGTTAAAAAGCAAAATTTATTACAATTTTATTACATTTAACAAAATATTCGAAGGTATTTATTAATTATTATAATAGCCCATGGTCCTATACTGTCATTACATAGTTTTGATCCCCGAAAAATAAGTCTTGCTGATGGTTGGCCAGTTCTTTAATATTTAATCTGATAGAAACTATATTTTTATACCCCCGAAACAAAGTTTGGGGGGGTATATAGGAGTCACCCGGTGGTCGGTCGGTTGGTCGGTCGGTCGGTCCAGCGGTCCGTTGCATTTTCCTTGTCCGGAGCATAACTTGAAAACCACAAGTTGAAATTCAATACAAATTCATGCAATGATCAAGCACATGGAGAGGAAGTGCAGTGCACAAGAACCATAACTCCATCTTGACTTATTACAGAGTTATTGCCCTTTGTTACTTTTCCTTGTCCGGAGCTCTGATAATTAAGAGTTATTGCCCTTTGTATTTTTTCCTTGTCTGGAGTATAACTTGTAAAGTACTGATTGGATTTCCAAACAATTTCATACAATGGTCAAGCACAATGAGAGGAAGTGCAGTGCACAAGAACCATAACTCTATCTAGAGTAATTACAGAGTTATTGCCCTTTGTATTTTTTCTTTGTACGGAGTATAACTTGTAAAGTACTGATTGGATTTCAAAACAAATACATACAATGGTCAACCACAATATGAGGAAGTGCAGTGCACAAGAACCATAACTCTATCTAGAGTAATTACAGAGTTATTTCCCTTTGTTACTTTTCCTTGTTTTTCTTGTCCTGAACATAACTCGAATATTATACATGGTATATACTTGAAACTTAAAATGTAAACAGATGGCGACTAGGAGAAGTGCAGTGTCCAAGAACTGTAACCTTATATTTTTAAACTACTGTGACAAACAACCATTATTGACTCTCTATCAACTTTAAATAAAAACTTTACTTACTTATTACTATCACAACCAATATACTATGTATACAGGTTCTTATCTATGCTCTGCCTGAAGTCTGGCTTCTCCTTTATTAAAGTATTTTGCGGGGGTATTAATCACCTTCAGTGATAGCTCTAGTTTTATCTGAAATTTTAACCAAGTTTCAACTGAATTGTTTAATAAGCTGATGGTACTCTGGTGAGGGTTCTAGGGCCATGATATCCCTCTAGTCAATTCACTTCACAACAATTATAAATACATGTACCAAGTCTACTTGCTCATATTGTAGGCATGTCATGCTTGTGTCAATTTTCTTTACAGTTATTCCCCCCTTGCCATCTTTCTGGAATATATATTTTATCTGCTCTATTTTTCAGCTGCTATTGGTCAGATTTTGATATAACTGCACAGTATTTATAAGTACCGACAGTAGCTGCATATATCATTGGCATGTCATGATCAGCTTCGTTCTTTTTCATATTTATCAAATATTTTTGATCAGCGATACATCTATAAGTGTATCATAGCTCTACCTGTATTGTGTGTTTTATTTTTACCCTTTATAGTGTCTATTCTAGGGTATGGGATTACAGGACTCTCGCATTTTCTTCAAAGATCCCACACACATAGATAAAAATCATGTGTGAAAATCCCACTTGTTACCCAACAATGAATATAAAAAAATCACATAATGTCACCAAGTCCTTTTTGAAGGCTATCTGTCACCACCACGTTGATTCCGCCATGCTGATTCATCATGGTATTTGATATTGTCCCCATCTGGCACCAGGTGGTATAAGTTTCCAGAGTATAAACAGACTAAAATAGTTTTTGGCACATTAACTTTATAAGCACTGTAATTCAGTAAAATTTTTTTGACTATAATATATGACTTAACCATTCTCTGATCCTTTATGTAGACAAAATGTCAAAGTGACAAATGGCTGGAATTCAGAAAATTGGCTGACAGCCAAACATCCCATTTTCTATACAAGTGCTTGCACAGTGCAGATACTGAACTAAAACAGACAGAATCCAACATAGACAGTGACACTCCCTGTCAGTCAAAAATAAAAAATAAATAAAACTGCATATATTCCATTTGATATGTACAGTGGAACCTCAATATTAAGGCCACGTATGGGACCGGGCACGAGTGGCCTTATTTTGAAATTTGGCCTTAATAGAAAGGTTTCACAAAGTCAAAAGGGATTATGTCCCTTATGTCCCTTTGACACATCAACCCTACACTTGTGTGTTATGTGTTGTGTTTGCTATGTGAGTTTTGTGTAATCAATTGATTATTCAATAACTCATTAAATAAGCTATTTTAAGTTTCGTTTTTATAAGTTTTATTTTTTTAAATTGTTAAAAAGAAAATCTAAAAGAATAATTGCATCCATATCGGAAGTCATTTAGGGATAGACTCCGAAGAAAAAATCATATTGTTTAAAATAAAACTTATAATCAAGGTTGCTGTTAATGATAATGAATATCGATTCATGTTTTATACCTGGGTCTTTCCATTGCCAAACTGTTCAGCTAGAACACGATGAGATTTACCATGGCTATCATTAATCAATAAAATTTTGTCTTTGAGAGAAAGTTCTTTACGTTTCTTACTCATGGTTTTGATAGTTACAGTGAACGGAAGAAATGCAAAATGAATTCTGAATGCATTTCATGAAGTGCACATTATTTATCATCGTTTTAATATGAATATTTACTAATTAGCTATAAAGTTTGCAAAACAGACGTGCCGACTATCAATTACCCATAATCATCAATTCATATGTCC
>CM037785.1:23294854-23344854 GCA_021229015.1 Solen grandis | reverse complement strand
CCAGTTAAACCAACAAGCAGGTGCAGGGCACCAGCTATCATTAGACTACCTTCCAGCTGAAAATAGCAAAAACAAACAACAATTTTCTAACCTGTAAAAATGCAACGATTACATTCCGGCCACCACGATAACAACTTTTTAAGATAAGATATAACATGTATCAAAAATAATGTTTTTAAGGCATTCCATCCATTATTAAATTATAATCGTGGTCCTTCAAATTCTTGACTTCAGCGCAGATGCAAGTATCCATTGACTTGGAATTAAAAAACTCTTTCGCTTAGAGTCTATAGAGGCTTGCATTAACTACGAAATCCAATGCCATGATGTGATTCACCTATATATTGAAAGCATGATGATCGATTGATCATTACTGTTAAGTAATAATATACTTGTCAGTGGATCAAGATTTTCGTGGCATCGTCAGACATTAAGATCTTGTTAATTATTTATGATATCAATCGAAAGCTGAGTTACTGTATTAATGAATTCTATGTAAAAATAGAATCAGCTTTATTACCACATACTAAGGTACTTAGTGAAATCCTTTTTACTCGCGTATTTGATAGATTTGTTTTAGACAATTTTGAATCACTACCAATGATAGGTTTACTTGCTTTGGGCCATAAGTTTCAAAAGCGGATTTTTCAATCTGTGTGTTAAATCATTTGAGCGTTTTGATATGCAATGAACAATAAGTGATCTTTAGCAAATGTTGAGTAGTACATTTTAATGTTATTAGCCGCTCCCATATATCTGTGCATTGGCACTAATTTATTATAAGGTATCTTGATTATAGTGCGGTGACAAAATATGTAGCAACCCCAATGACTGAGGAGCATCACCATGGCAACTGGGATGTCGTTGGTTCGATTCCTTGCCGCGACTGACATTAAATCGATACTGAAATATCGCTCTCGCTCAGCGTTCAGCATATAAATGTAGTTCCAGGAATGTTTTACCCGGTGTCAGGATGATATAACTGGAATAGGTATCATATCTCTTGGCTATGGCGTAATATTGGAATGAGGCGACACTATATCTATCTCACGTCCCAAAACGAGTGAAATACTGTCGGTGGGATATGACAACAAAGTAGCAAAACACAAATTGTCGGTTTTTACCTTTTGAACCTTTTCTAAAGTCGTCGTTGCTCGGAAGGCACTTGTTTCATTAAAGGTTTCGTTGAAAAAGTTGACTTAAAGAGACAACAGAAAGCTGTATTAAAAATACAATAAAATTAATTTGAATTGACATAAGGTACTAAATGTCCAGAAAACATTAATACAATTTAATTAAAAAACATGACACTTTATAAGTATAATAAAATAGACAAATAACATGAGTTGTGTTACTTCGTAAATTTAGAACATTAAACATTAAAAGATATACATCAGCAATTTTAGATAAAAAAAAAAAAAATTATAAAAAACAGAATGATGATAGAGAACAGAGGACAGGTTGAGAATAACAGAAAAAAGAAGATAAGATGACAGAATGAATGAGAACAAAGAAGGTGAAAAGGTAGAAGGTGACGCACAATGTTAATATCTTCATATAAATCTATATATAAAAGAGAGAATAGATCATGTGTTTTTCTTTCTGTTAATGAAGAATAATTAATTATTTATAAAGTTAATGCATTTGAATATTAGAGAATAAGTCTCTATTTATTAATGAAAAGTTTAATATGCTCTTCCGTGCCTTGGGATTTCTTCCTTTTTTCCCCATTTGTTCTTGGATTATTAAAATATTACATTATAATTCAACTACAGAATTATCATTTACCGGAAGTGGCTGTCGATTCAGGACACACCCACTGTGGTAGGGTAGCGAGGGCCAACAGAGGGACTACGTAGGTCGCCGTGGGACCCTGATAGAGAGGCAAACTGAAACATAACCGACCAGGTTAACTCTTTACCTCATGAATATTCAGCACACATTTATTTCTTCAAAGATCATTAATCTGCCGAAATTTAAGTCGTATTTAACCCTTTCCCTCATAGAGGACACCATGAAAAGACCTATGCGAACCGCATAAAACCAGATCAGCCTGCGAGTAACTCGCAGGCTGATCAGGTTTTATGCTGTTCGCTGCTCCTCAGTGGTCTGGAAATGAGGATTTTGTAATTAAATTGGGTAAGGTTTAACTGTGGTTTTCTGCAGATCAGGCTTTATGTGGTACCTATTGAGTGTGTCAAAATGAGTCTATATGAGGGAAAGGGATAAACAAAGAAGGTTTCTTTGTCGTGTAGCCTGTATAGTGCTACAGAGTCAAACGAAGTAAAATAATATTTTCAAACCTCTAAAATGAAATAAACATCATTTGTAAAAAATACTATAGTAATGATGAAGATAATGCCGAAGATGTCGACAACAACAATGAAAACAATATGGATGATGATGATGATGATGATGATGATGATGATTAGGTGTTCAAGAAGGGATTTATCCAAACTTGTTAAAGCATGTATTGTCGGCAATTCATCAAAATCATTGCAGTTAAATAATTGTTAAAATAAGCAGTGCTTTGAAATTATCTTTTGAATCCTCTTGCAAGGATTATAAAAAAAAAAAAAAAAAAAAAAAAAAAAAAAAACGGAATATGTCAGCTGATAAGCAACTTTTGTAGGACATAACAAAACAAGAAATAAACTGTATTATCTTCAGCATGTACAATATATCGATAAGAAAAACATTTTAATTCCTTACTTACGTAGCATTTATGCATGATTTTTACCAGATTATTTTTTGTAACATGATTTCCAGGAGTTTAAAAGAAATGAAGTATTAAATGGATAAAAGTTGCCACTTTGTCGCTGATAAGCTGAGTCGGTTACTCGTATCATTTGGGCTTATAAGGAATTTCCGATTTTTTTAAATTTTTTTTTTTGATTTTTTTTTGTGAATTGAAAGTGAAACAAGCTAGAAATACAAACAAGTGTATATTTTAATCCCCGATTTATCCCCCACATAGTTCTTCACAACTCAGTATGATAGTCACCTGTTCTAAACGGCCAAAGCGGTCACATCACTTGACTTTGTGCTTAAACCAGGTTTGACAGTATACATTCTCTTTTGGTTGAGGATAATCATACGTCAACTTACCGTATACCAACGGTGTTTTGGAGTAACGTGCAGAGTCCGGACATGAACATCGTTGTACTCAAGAGCTTCGCTTTCAATGCCTCGTCTGCGCGCGCACACAAAATGTCTGCCACCAGCAGAGATGTGGACAGACTTCGAGAAAGTGACAACAGACCTTGCTGTTGAAGACAATACATGAAAACGTTAAAACGGTTTCTCCACTAAATCAAGATTTTTTTTCTCTTTCATATATTCTGTTTTTCATATACTGAATGAAAAAGTAGGCATGTTTAGAAACAACAAAATTTTTATGTCAAATTCAAATATTTGCATTCATATTATGGTATAAGGTACATTATAGTAATCCATTCATCATTAAATTATAATCATGGTCCTGCAAATGCTTAAAAAGACTTCAGTGCAGATGCAATCATCCATTGATTGAAGACATAGGCTATTTTGCTCTAAGTCTATAAAAGCTTGCATTTACTATAAAATTCCCACGATCACTTCATGGACCATGATCACAATTAAATGATGGATGGATTACCTTATATAGGGATTTGAGTATGATATTTGAGTCTGTGTTGTGACTTAAGAGAACACGTGACCATGAACATGTCATCATTAATTGTTTTAGAAAAAAAGTTAATCTATCATTACACAAGTACCTGTAGAGCAAATGCTAATGTCATTGGAATTGGCGGGTTTTCAAAGACGTCATAATGGAAATGGACGTCTTTTTCCTCTTCCTTTTGGACTTTCTCCTCTTGTTTGATATTGCCATCGCTTGTCACTACAAGAGTTATTGCCTCCTCGCACAATGAGGACCGGGCACTTCCGGATAGTTCCCCGGCTCCCTGAAGAAAAAAATGAGAGCAGTCTCACTTTCTATTCTCAATCGTGCTTCTTCACCTTACGTATGATAGTGCCGACCCAATAATACAACTCTTATGTGAGGGTATGATATGGTAGTTCATATGAGCGCGAGAAACTTTTCTGTTTACAAACACGAAGCTCTGATTTACTTCGGATGTAAAGGAAAACTTGCACGTTGTTTTCAGTTTCATATTTACCAAGAGCAAGCTATGAAATATTTTCATTATGCCATTTAATTAACTCGAAGAGTATCGTTGACAATGACAAGATAATACATCCTCTGACAAATATGGACCACCATACCTGGATCGTGCTATGTTTATTTTGCAGGGCCTGTTTTCGCGTCCAGTATAATTGCGATTACACGTGTTTATATTTTTTCTACATCTTGTCAACAATGTCCAATGCAAATGTTTGAGGAAGAACAGATTTCTTTAAGCACGTATTTCTGGAAATTTGATATTTAAAAACCCTAGTAGGTCTGCATGGGTTCTGAAGGTTTGCAATTAAAATTACCAATACATGTAGGTGTTGGATATTTTAACTACAGTCAACTCTCTTTACAACGGCGGTGTTTGTTTCAGTGAATTCTGCTGTTATAAAGAGGTTGCTGTTATAATGAATGTCGTTGTAAAGAGGTTTCACTGTATATTTATTCATAAAGTAGCAGGTTCAACGATGGCCATAGCCTAAGAATTTGATTTAACTATATTGTCCATTACGTTTAGCAATGCCCATCTACAGACGCATTGTTACCATGCAACCATCCGTTAATTGTAAAAAGATGGGTAGTTTCCTCATCACGGGCAAGAGCGTTACGAACGGTATTGAAACTATATACCTTTTGGTATAAAATGTTGAGTATATATGAAAGATTTTATTTTAGTCATGAGGAACTGTCTCATGTGATATCCCATTATTCACGTACATATATTTTTCAAAAAATAAAAAATAACTATACAATATTCAAAACATAGTTAAAATACTCTTAAGAAATCCTTTAGTTTTTGCAAAAAAGTTTTAGTTTAAAACACTATTTAAACAAGATAAATAAATGGCTCGAGAAGGTGAAGTGAGATTGATAAATGTCTTAATATTACTGTTTTTGGTTTATCATATAAACATTAAATAATTTTGCATTTCTAAAACAGGCAGCATGTTGAAATTCACCTCTTTTCAAAGACCAAAGACAGAATCACATATTAATATCAGATTGTACTGCTAGCATTCCGTAAAGAAGGAAGGTTTTTCCTCAACGGTTTGACTGCAACATTAATGTTTTATACCCTCCCGGAAATTTGTATGCACGACCTCCCTTTGGTTCCTTCGTGTATCAGTATGTATTGGAATTATCAGGATCAAGTAATATTATATCTAGTTATTGCTTTTAAAAAAGGTGGGATCTTTCAGTTTGATACTTATAACCGATGCCGAACAGCGAGGGGACACCTGTAGAAGTCATGCTTGTATTCCTGTACGGAGCAAAAGTCTTGGAATAGGAACACAAGCTCTGGCCTTAGCATATCTTCTTTGAGGTGTTCCTCTTTGTCATAGTTTCTTTCTTTTCCGTTTCGGATCATATTTATCAAAAGAATCACTTTGATCTTGTAACCGTTATGATAAAACGAGTATTGGGGAAAATTGCAGTGCACAGGAAGTATTGAGTTAGTCCCATCAATGAGCCGCTTGACACTAGTGTAACTACTAATACAAGAGTGTCATGGTCCAGAGGGAAGAGCACATGACTGCGGGTTTTGGGTTCGAACCTCGCCAAGGCAAGACTCTTTTATGGCCTCCCTATTTGCAAAGTAATGTTCAACCCAGGAACCATTGAAAAGGATGAGTTTAAGAGAAAGCCAGCTGTGAAGGGGACAAGGTCAACAAACCAAACAAATGACATGGCGACCTAATGTCATGAAGAAATGTACATGTGTGTTTGCAATAAATATAAACTTTTATTTCATTATTTGCTATGTCGACTGTCTCTTAGTAATCAAAATGAAAATATTACATGTCGATAAAGCAAAGGCTACTATTCAGCTGTCTATACGGCAGTTTGAGAAGGTTGGTGGAGCATGTTGTTATAAAAAAGCCACACAAAACACATTGTAGTTATGTTTCAAGTTCGGTGGGAAAATGAGCCTCGGTAAGAAGGTGGTTAGGTATTTTGAGTTTGACAGCATTTCTTTCTCTTTTTTTTTCTCTTTTTTTAAGGCAGGGTGAGGGACCTTTTGCAGACAGTTTCCCCTGGCCAAATACTGACATTTTTCATTTTTCACAAAATATTTTTTTTTTCCAAAAGAAAAGTTTTTTTCTTCAAAAGAAATAATTAATGGAATTTAATGAAATTTGTGTGATAGTTAAAACTTTAAAATGTTAATTTGTAACTTTTTTGAACATAAACACATATAATAAGATATTTTAATTGTTAATTTAAAACATTTTCATTGTCTAATAATTTCCCATTTTACATTTATATTGCTATATTTTGCAAATAAGAAAGCCACAGGTAGTAAAAAAAAGGTAACTGTTGTAACTATTGTATGGATATCTATTGTCATGTTCAAAAAAATAATTCTAAAATATATTTTTTATTTAGAATTCCAGTGCTTTTTTAACTTTCGGCGCGGTTTTTCCTCTTTTTTTTTCCTCTCGGAGCAGAGAAAGTAATTGACGGTACGTTGGCGGTGCAGGATAACGGTCGATCGTAACACAAGAAATACATTTAATTTATTTTTGCTTAACCTGATGTCAACAACTTTGGTCTAGACGTGATCTTGTAGTACGGCCTTTGATCTTCGTGTCATTTGAGGAGTTTACGTTTGATTGAATGCAAACATGCAGGGATAACGTACGTCTGATTAAAAGGGGGAATACTTAATGCATTTGTATAACATACTACATGTATAAGAAAATAGAGAAACCTCATCACAAACAACAACAAACAAACAAAGCAAATCAGCGCACAACAACAACAGCAGCAGCAACACAAACAATACAACAAATCAACAAAACAACAACACACACACATAATTACACATATATACAATACATAATAATAAAAATATATTTTTTTAACAGGAAAAAAAATCTGGTTTCATCCTTCAATAGATTATTTACTCACTGTGATCGTACTTGCAATGGGGGAGCAAAGGGGTCTGGCACGTAAGTTTGGTCATTATATCACTATATATATGATGGATGTGTACTGAAATACTTAATCAACCAAATAACCAAGCACAGAATCCAACTCAGCTAAGATTGCTTGGATGTATAAACAAATTCTTCGTTATTTCTGTAAATTTAAATACATTAAAATGTATACATGTGCATACATTTAATCTAACTTACTTCATCTTGCGTGACACAGTTTTCACAGTATAAAATTTAATGAATAACATGAAGTTTTTACTCATAAAAGGTAATCATAACGTATAGGGTCTATATCATTATAAATGCTGCATTAAATGTAAATTACATATATTTCAATATTTCAAACACAATACTACCATTAACAACACTTTTCAAGACAAATATTTTCAAATGAATGAGAAATATGAATATTGGAGACAAAAGTGAAAATATGTAGGAAGCCAACATGGTAGATATATTCTTGGTAAGCAATTATGTTATACATATTTATGTTATTAACATATTACTTAATATTAAAGAGGCATGTTCATATAATATAAAATTTTTTAAAAATAAAATCTAGATATTTAATATTTGAAAAAGGCTGCAGCAGTTGTGAAAATGACCCAAATTTATGCTCCGTATTTAAAACCCCGGACTAGTAGGCTGTTCCCACACTTCTTATTTAAACTCTTGTACTTTTTTCGGCTGAAACAATCAACCTTACACCAGTTTCCGTTTGAAGGCAAATAATATGGTTCAAAAATCATGCGTTTTATGTATAACGCTTGTCCTCGGGACGTAGGGACATGACGGTTATCTCGTCTACTGTCAGTCATTCCGAAACCGGATCCTTCTCTGGTCCAGACGACATCACGTGACCTTGTCACGTGACAAAACGCTTCAACTGAACTGGATTTGCTGGCTTTGATCTAAGATTTAACTGGTCCAAATGCGGTATACATTGCACATTTATTACTATGTATGTTTCACCATACATTGTTTTATGTGCCTTACATGCCTGTGCGTAGATAAAATATGGCTACTAAGTGTGTGTTACGTGCACCTGCATTTGAAAGACTAGTTTGTACATACATGTATTTTATATCTCTCTCAGCCTCTGAATTGTCATATTCAAACGGTAAAGTGTGACTATGTCTGTATAAATACGCATCTGAAACAAGTTACATTATCATTATAGTATTGGGGTCCAGCTCCAAGGCGGTTACTGTTGGTATTTCTTTTTTTATGGCAATGTCCTGTGTCCGTATTTTTTTTTTTTTTTTTTTTTTACATGTACTTGCATCACCTTGAGTTGCTTCATTTCTGATATATTTGGGAATTTGGAATAACTCAAATGACCTTTTTATCTTTAATTATTATTACTGACTTAAAGATTTGCGAAGTATAAGTGTTAATATTTCACAAAAATATAGCTCATTTCCAGATAGATGTTAGTAGCTTTGCTTATGGCAGGTATACATGTATATGTATTTCAAAACTTCTAAACCAGACACTTGGTTCCTATATAATTTATAAAGATGGCACTGTGGTGAGGGTATATTCATAATGTACATGTATTTCAAAACTTCTAAACCAGACACTTGGTTCCTATATAATTTATAAAGATGGCACTGTGGTGAGGGTATATTCATAATGTATATGTTTTCCTTAAAAAAATGGATTTGGTTTTATTCGAATTTACAAGTAATTCTGATTAAAGACAATATTGCTCATATAAATCAATGTATTCGTATTTTTTAATTCTTCTTTCGAGTCAGCTAAAAAAAAAAAGAATCACTTTCATACACTGACATGACTGGTAATCTTTAAAAATGGTGACCGCGAGTGTTTTACTATTCAGCTTCGATAATACCATTATCACCATGCACGCTGAAATACATTGTAAAAATCGTTCGTTTAATAATATCAAGGGTTTGGGGACATATTCCTACTCACGTTCCCAATATAGGGAAGTGCATTTTTCATAGATGAGCAGCTGATGATCACACAGGTTTTCATGTTATCATACAGGTTTTAAACTTTACACCAGCCCCCGTCACACACACAAAGAGTATATTTGTTAATTTCACAATGTGTTAATATTAGTGTATAGTGATTACAATTACAATCTTATTCGTATTTTTTAATTCTTCTTTCGAGTCAGCTAAAAAAAGAATCATTTTCATACACTGACATGACAGGTAATCTTTAAAAATGGTGACCGCGAGTGTTATACTATTCAGCTTCGATAATACCATTATCACCATGCACGCTGAAATACATTGTAAAAATCGTTCGTTTAATAATATCAAGGGTTTGGGGACATATTCCTACTCACGTTCCCAATATAGGGAAGTGCATTTTTCATAGATGAGCAGCTGATGATCACACAGGTTTTCATGTTATCATACAGGTTTTAAACTTTACACCAGCCCCCGTCACACACACAAAGAGTATATTTGTTAATTTCACAATGTGTTAATATTAGTGTATAGTGATTACAATTACAATCTTATTCAAGATGTGCATCACGGATTTTTAAACAACAAAACATTCCATGTGATTTCGCCGTGATAGAATAACACTTATTGAAAAGATGTCACTTATGTATAGAGCCAACGGTTTACCGATATACCATTTATCAAGTTTTAAATCAGTTTTCACTAAAAACTATCAACAGGACACCAAACTGATATAAAGAGTTTGGTTTTCGCTCTGATCAAGGTTATACCAACATGTTTTTTCACTGTGTAACACACAATCCTAGCTCCTCCGCTGATATCGCTTTCCGTCAAACCTGTAACTGGAGGACAGGCTAGGTAACTTGTTGGATGTTTACAATTTTGAAACATTTCTTGTTCAAGATTTTTCTTTAATTATAAATATAAGTGTAAAACTATGAACGATGCTTTGTCATTGTGTGTGTGTGTATATATATATATATATATATATATATATATATATATATATATAATTGACTAACAAATGAAATATTTGTGTACCGGTATACTACACCGGGCTACCCAGTCTTGGAACTACCTTGTTTTAAAAATAATTTTATCAACATATATTTGTTGTTAAATACTTTGCAGAATAATTGAAGAACATGACTATAAGGCATAAATTATAACCGTAATAACTAATAAAATTGACTAAAAATGAAATATTTGTGTACCGGTATATTACACCGGGCTACCCAGTCTTGGAACTACCTTGTTTACATGCTGAGCGCAAAGAACTTTAAGAAATAAGCATGGTGAAATAAGCCACTAAGTATTTAAGCATTACTTATCGCTTAGTATTATTGGCGATACATAATTTCAGTTGCTGTCATAAATCTTAATGGGTAAATAACCGGTAGTTCCAGGCAGTGTCAGGATAATATGACTGGGTGTGGTATCACGCCATATGTCTAGGGCATGATACTTAAGTTATAATCAAAAGATGAATGTTTATTAACCATAATTGTAACAATTCATTTAGTAAAACATATCATTACCCGCACTTACCTGATTTTTTGCATCACGAAAGCTTCCCTAAACACACACACACACACACACACAAAAATGCGTTCTAAGACAAAATCCCAGATATATTTTCTTGTGTCGTATTAGATGAGAGAGAGTGTGTGTTGCAAAATATCATGTAAAACCTACATGATTGTGTTTGTCTGACAATACGACCTTACTTGTTCTCTTTACCCAGACTCATTAATGCTGCTAATCAGAGGTGTGTGTGTGTGTGTGTGTGTGTGTGTGTGTGTGTGAAAGATGATAAACGCACATACCCTCTGAAGAAAATATATAGATATATGTCAGTTTAATCTCATCAGCCGTTTTTCCGTTGTTTTCATTTGTACTGTATATATACATGTTTCTTTTTTGTACTGCTAATGTGTCCTACTGTTGTAGGACTTATGCAAATGAAATAAAAGATCGAAAATGAAATTGAGATTGAGTTCACTTACATGTTTATGTATACGTGTGTTTGTGAGCGGTTGTGAATTTCATCAGCTGAATGTAAATTAAGTGTTACAATTGCAGACGACGTGATTTTGTGTGCATTTTAAACTGTGAAATTCAATACTTGACAATAGCTGTCAATACAATACAAAGGTATGATGTATGTTTAATGCTGAATAAAGCTTACGTTGGGTAATGTATGTATGTATGTATGTATGTATGCCTGTATGTATTTCCTCTTTTTTTTTTTTTTTTTGCTTGATTTCAATGGCGTAAAAACTATGAATGGACATCTTGCTAACCATCAATGCTTGTATACAACTAACTCCTTTCAACACCAGCTAGTCTAAAAACTACTCAAACTATTAATTAAAATTAAACTGTTCACTCATATACAGTGACCGCTGACCAGAAAAAATAACCGTTAAGTGTATTGGAATGCCGTGTCATGCTATCCAATGAATATATTTTGTTTGTATCGTGATTCTTGGTCTGCTCAAATCCGCGAACGTATCACGCCACGAATATGCCTGGACGCATAAAAACGCGAAAGTTTCCTGGTTTACAGTATTTTAAACATGTACAAAGAATGCCAACATCGACTCTACTACTTCTACTCCCTTGCTTTTCTGTTTTTAGACGGCGATAGCCGTCTAATGCTGAAAAACGAAATCAGGCCTTGCTAATTTGCATATTTTCCGCAACATTTTTAACTGTACCTCTCCGCGCTTAGTGCGGATCCATGCAATGCGATTCTGCACTAACGAATACGAATGGAATATGTTACATAGACGTTTAAATCATAACCGAAACGGCTTTTAGTGTGTTATTGTTTGTTAATATGTTTTCTTTTGCCATTATTTTGCACTGGAAGCATCAATTTTAAGCGTGAAAAAAATATCCGTGACATTACTTAACAAGAATAGCAACCCATCTTACGTACATGAAGATCGACACCTGTAAAAAGAAAAAGTAGTGCTCCGTATGTATGTAATTGACCTAAAGTAGTACACACATTATTTTGCATGATGGCGAGTTAGGTTCCTCCCAGGGCATTTCTTAACTTTGAAATAGATAGGCAAACATTCTAGTATCTTAAATAATCAAATACCTGGCCAATTTCTACACATACAAAACAACAGATAGAATTCGCTAGCACTAGAGAAAGAGAATTGCAGCTCTTTATGAATGAAAGGTTCATGACCTTTACTCCGGATTATTATGTTACAAACAGAACTTCTGTAGCAACAGCGGATGGAGTTTTTGTCGTCATGTGATTGCTTCAATAACTTCAGAAACGCTGGGTTTAGAATGTTAATCCCGTCGACGTCTCTCAGCGCATTGTGCGCTTTGATTAACTGGGGAATCCGATTCTCCATGAATTCTTCTTTACGGTTTCTGTGTTAGACTAGTACAATCTTGCCCGTAAACTAACAATGGACCATGGTGCCTTTTAAAATCTATAAAAAGATGCATTGCAAATGGGGGTGACAGCGAAAACGGTGTGCATATGATTTTAACCACCATAATAGACCTTTGACTGAATCAAAGCGCTGAAGGCACCGAAGTTGTGTGTGTCTCAAATGTAAGCGGGTTTGACGAGCTGCAGATTTTTAGAGTAACTTAGTTTTATGCAAGATACAAAACTTATATTAAAAAAAATGAACGATTGTTGTTTTAGTTTTGTTTTCTTTTGATTAAGATATGCAAATTTGATATCTCTTATAAATTTTAGGCTGTAGAAATAGGGAGACGGTAAGAGTGGCGATGTGCTAATTGTTGAAACAAATAGTGCATTCATCTTTTAATTTTTTGTAATGACCTTGTTAACGCAGTGTTAAGGCGGGTTTATTGGCAATGCGCGAAAATTTGACCCCCGTTTATTAAACTTACTTTCATAAACAAAAGGAATGCGACAATACTATTCTCTTAGCACTATCAGCGCTCTGATTTGTACTCAGTATATATAACCGACAGACAGCACAGTTTATATCTATAGGTGCAGTGGCTCCTAACCTACTTCAGAGAACAGATATACAGGTATCTGCCATTCTATAGTAAAACAAATAAGCTCTGATATCTGAGATGTGATTATAGGTAAATTACACGGATTTGTATCGGAATTTAAGCTTTCTATATGGATTTCTATATGGATCATTGTAACATCATTAAATAAACGAAGCCTGCACGTTCCACCATCCAAATTCACCCACGAGCTACCTTCGCATTCGAAAAGAAATTATATTCCTCCGCATGGCAGAGTGAAAGTTACGCAACATCACATGTGTTGTAGATGATAGTGTTCAATAGTTCGACCGGTCATAAAAAATTGAGAGGTTATTTGGTTTTAAATGTTGAGAGATGGACCCTCAAAATGTAGGTACTATAGTTGTGAGAGACTACGTCACACACAACTAACAAGAGCTGTCAGAGGACAGCACGCTCGACTATTCAAAATGCTTGTTGGTAAATCAAATGAAATCTATTTCAATTCTTGCCCTTCTTATTCACTGTAATAAGTCAAAAAATATATACCTTGATAGTCTAATATCCCTAAATAGGTTTATGAAGTCTAAAATCAATCCCATGCATAGTTACTGAGACATAAGCATAATAACACTTTACCAAGCAAAACTTTAACCAAGTATCCAAGTCAGAAAAGGGCCATTATTTGTATAGAATTCAGCCCGTTTATCCTCCTTGGTTTTCTGATGCCCCTGAACACACTCCTTAACTTTCTAGTCAGTATCATAAACAATTTCTGATATAGAAGCTGAATAGTAGCTTGCATGCAAAACTTTAACCAAAATGTTTAAGTCAAAAAGTGGCCTTAATCTGCATTATATGCAGTAAATACTGAAATGCCACTATAGTAAGATACCATTGAACACATTAAAGAAGTTTCAAATCAAACCCATGCCTGGTTATATAAGCATGAAATTCCTTGCATGCAAAACTTTAACCAAAATTTCTAAGTAAAAAAGGGGCCATAATTTGTAATATATTCCATCAAGAGTTATCTACCTTGGATGTCTGATGCCCCTAAACATATTCATAAACTTTCAAGTCAATACCATGGTTGGTTACAGGGATACAAACTGGATAGTAGCTTGCACGCAAAACTTTTACCAAAATTTTCTATTGCATGCAAAACTTTTACCAAAATTTTCTATTGCATGCAAAACTTTAACCAAAATTTCTTAATCAAAAAGGGGCCATAATTTGTAATATATTCCATCAAGAGTTATCTACCTTGAATGTCTGATGCCCCTGAACATATTCATAAACTTTCAAGTCAATACCATGATTGGTTATTGATATACAAACTGGATAGTAGCTTGCATGCAAAACTTTAACCAAAATTTATAAGTTAAAAAGGGGCCATAATTCATATTAAATTCAGCGAGTTATCTTCCTTGGTTGTCTGATGCCCTGAACATATTTATAAACTTTCAAGTCAATACCATGTATTGTTATTGAGATATAAGGTTGATAGTAACTTGCATGCAAAACTTTAACCAAAAGCTGCAATGCCAACGCCAACGCCAGGGCGACTACAATAGCTCTCATATTCTTCGAATAGACAAGCTAAAAACTTGCCCCCTCCCCGACCACACACGATTTAAGTCTCTGTTCTTACAATGGTTTTACATTTCTTGAATTTAAATGAGTTTAATTCTAACTGTTTTTAAAATCATTGTGGAACCCTTGTCTACGTGAGACTGAGGAGTGCTACCAAACTGCGATTTCACGCCGTAGGCGGTAAGCAAGTGGCATGATACCAATTTGGTCACATTATCACGACACTGGGTCAAGCAGTCCTGAAACATCCCATCTACGATGAGCGCCAATACGAGGTTTAACCCTTTCCCTCATAGAGGACACCGTGAAAAGACCTATGCGAACAACATAAAACCAGATCAGCCTGCGAGTAACTCGCAGGCTGATCAGGTTTTATGCTGTTCGCTGCTCCTCAGTGGTCTGGAAATGAGGATTTTGTAATTAAATTTGGTAAGGTTTAACTGTGGTTTTCTGCAGATCAGGCTTTATGTGGTACCTACTGAGTGCGTCAAAATGAGTCTAAAGGGGAAAAGGGTTAACAGGGCCGTTTTGCAATATTGTGGCCAGTATTTAAACACCAAGACCTTCCGGTTTAACCACCTAGCCACTGATTCCAGTACCATGGAATTTATTTTTATTGAAACTTAAATGGCTTAATGTTGTAACAAGATAGTATACGGCGAAAGCACAACCCTGAAAAGTGTAAGATTCTAAAAGCCGCCCGGTCTTTGTATCATCACAAGGGTCAACTGATACAAAGACGTGTCATTTTTTAACATTTATTATAAAACAAAACTTGGAATATAATGACAATACAGAAACAAATTATAAAAAAAATCAAGCATGTTAATGGTGAGCGAAATTTCATGAGATTTTTAATGTTTTGACAAGCTTGGCAAAAACAATGTCCTGTTTCTCACTTTGAAACTGGATTTAAACAGATAAGGGTATGCAGTATATATACAGCATTACTTACAGAATGTGTACATGTATATATATTCACTACAGAAATCTGTAAAAGTAACAAAAAAAGAATTACCATAGTAATAAACACTTAGGTTTTAACAAGAAGATATATAATTTCCATACAGCTTAATGTTCGAACTATAGAAAGTTCAGTTCCATCTTAGCTGTTGTTGGTTTTGCCAAACTTGTCAAATGAAGCACTACAATGCTTGGGTTTCTACTGATACAAAAGTGTATCCACACATAATTATCAAACAGAAGACATGTTCAGCGAGCTCCTATATCCTTCAAATAAAAAAGAACACAAACATTTAAAAGAAACAATATTTTGTTATTTTGGAGTTTACAGTTGCTGTAATTTTCAATATCTATCACACAGCGAGTCCAGTAAATTACGAGTAGAAAACAAGTAGAGAGGAGAATAAACAACCTGACACAAGCCACCTAGAAGGCTTTCTCCCGTGAAAGGTCAAAATTCAAACCTACAGTGTTGCGGGGCAAAGTGACAGGAAGTCGATGACTATAATCACTGGGCTTCAGAACTCATGAACAAGGAACATATTTATGACATGATGAATATTAAGGTAAAATTCTTGTAATGGTTCCACTATGTCTTGGACTTCTACCAAGATAACCAAGATACCCTAATGAAACATTTGGAAACCATGGATATCTCCATGAAAGGCCATGAGGTCCGAAATGTAGTGGAATTATAACAGGGACTTTACCTTAATTCACTGAACTTTAATGGTATATGAAACACTAATTTGTCTTTGCCTTGCAGACTTTACAGAGACTGAGATATAGTATAGTAACACCAGCAACAGAGGAGACCCTGACCTAACAGCTTTTGGGAAGATGTCAAGGCATCAAAATAGTTAAGTTTGTACAAGAGAAAGGGTTAATAAATAAGACTCTATCTTAATATTTATTTAATATAAATCCTTGAAGCAGCAGTGCTGGAAAAAATGTTTTAATTTGAAAATATTGGCTGTTTTTCTCCTCTCATGAAAGAAATTTGGTTTGTAGGTTTATTCAGAGTTTGAAGAAAACAAAAATTAAAAGTAAACAATATGTGTAAACAAACACTGGTAGAAACCTTAACTAAATGGTATTAATTAATGTAACAAACACTTTCATAGACCTAAAACACCAACAAAAAGTTACATATAAATCATTTCTCTATACAAAACATGATTTGAAAATTGGTATGGATTGAAAATTCCTTTTAACTGCCGGCAGTGCCTGCAGGCCCGTATTTTTAATGAAAATTTTGGCACAAAATGAACACAATCAGTAAAAGTGCACCATGTAATATGTAACATGTAAAAACACTGCCCCACCCCCTCTAGCTTGTATATATCAGGAACAATGGCAAAGTATAGCTAAGTTGATAACACACACTGATATGCTAAATCTTATTCAAGAAAACTAAACATAAATTATTCCTGTTCATTTTTTAAATTTAATCTCCAATTTTATCTTAAATTTTCTCCGTGTAAGTTTGCAACAGATATTCTAAATATTTTTAAATTTCTTGATTGCTACAACATATTTTCTCTCCAGGAGAGAGCTAACAAAATGTTAAATGTTAATAAAGAAAATGTGCAAATATAGACTTTTATGAAATCTTAGAAAATGGGAGACAAATATTCTTCTAGCCATTGTTCCTGAGTCATGCAAGTGAAATGTGGAACAACAGGTTCCAAACTATAAGAGAATATAACCCACCCCCCTCCCAGCACACTCCTTTCTCTCTCACACACACACCTTTTGTGTCCAGAACCACATGTACCAAGGGAAGGAATGTTCAATCCTTACAACATGGGAATCCATATAGCAAAATAACCACAGGATCATAGTAGTATAGGCATTATAATGGATTGTGACAATACTGTTTGATCAAACCTTCAGGTCCATTTATACTTTTATTTTGTCTTCCAAAGTTCCCCTAGTTTAGAGGTCCTGGAAGAAGTTTTATATTTTCCTATAAGGAAAAGGATTCCTGTTTTCCAATCCTAGAACTTTCTTTTCCCTTTATTCATTAATGGGATTTTGACATCCATGACACCAGTTACCACATTTCACCAAAATACAACTGAAAACTGTTCCTCCATATAATGATTTCAATTTACAATACTGTTTGTTCAGCCAAACAGTATGGCTGATAATTTTGAAAAAAATCTTTATCAGCTTCAAAATAATCAGTTGTCTTATCAGATTTAACATGGAATTGAAGTGCCATTTTCACGGAATAAAAAGTAAAAATACCCCTCACTAGAACATTAAGTTTCACACATTACAGTTACCTGGTCTTAAAGTAAACTCTTTTTTTTCTAGTATATTTTTTCTTCAATTAAACTATTAAACTACTTTAAAATCGAGACAAGAGTCTTGAAAACTTGAAACGTTAATTTCCTTTTTATCAAATATCATCCCCTCCAAACACAATTTTGCCCACTTACTGTTTGTGTAACAACATAATGCCTTTGATTGACACTCGAAACAAATTCCATTAATATCCTAAGTAAAATAGACCTGTAGATTTAGGATTTTATCCATTTTTTTTTCTAGTTTACACATTTTTTTCATCTAGGAATACACAATACACAGTGATTAAAAAATGTATGCTATTTCAAGCAGAAACCAAAAATTCATAAACATTATTTTTTTGGTCATTTTTTTTATCTGAAGAACAGTCAAATGCCATCATCTCTCTGAACTAAAAATATTTTGCATATTTTATGCTTGCATTTTTTGTAACTGGTACAAACCTGTGGACTTAAATTGCCTCTGTACACAGCCATAGAATTGGGAATTTTAATTGCGTATTTAACAAGGTTTTCAGTGTTTTCTTTTGCGGTGACATAAACAAGTTTGACTGTCCTGTACATTTTTATCTTTTTTTTTGTATAACAGGAACCTGACCATATTTAAACATAAGCATGAATCTGCTGTAACATTCACTCAGGTATAAAGACCGACAGCACCAACATTATCGCATTCATCGGTAACATGAGCATCTTGTGTAGGCCATTTCAAGGTCATTAGAATACACACAAATACACAGCCTCACCAGTATAACAGGAATGTAAGAACAGACATTAACATGTGCTAGTCAATGAAATGGGGGAGATCAAATCATATCAATTCTATTTCTAATTTGTTGGTCTAATAAAGAAGAGAGTGCGAGAGAGAGCAAGAAAAAGAGAGAGAGAGATAGAGAGAGAGAGAGATGTATAACACTGTTTAGATCTATCAAAGGCTATTATACCCAAGACATGCACAATATCATCTGATCATAATACACAACTATGCCTGTTTTTTCTCTCATATCAGGAGCATTTGATTCAGTCACACAGCATACACACAATGTTAAACACATCTATTCAATTTCTAACATAACATCAACTAAAAATGCTGCGTTATGTCAAAAACTAAAAGTAGAGTATCACAGTACAGCCCAGCCATTCCTGGTCTGGGAAAGGGACTTTAGGGTTGGTCCCAGCAACAAGCCCTGTGTAAACAGAGCATTCTGGCACCAATTATTATAGAAATCTCCTCAGAGAGCTCAGATATTTCTTAAAATATTACAGATTTTTGGTTGATGGTTTACAACCTGTCTTTCGACACAATTCCAAGTATTTAAGCTGGTTAGGTAGACAGGACAAGTTTCTGAGGCTGTAAGACTGGTCAAGTTTCTGAAGCTATAAGACTGATCAACAACCTGTCTTTCGACACAATTCCAAGTATTTAAGCTGGTTAGGTAGACAGGACAAGTTTCTGAGGCTGTAAGACTGGTCAAGTTTCTGAAGCTATAAGACTGATCAAGTTTCTGAAGCTATAAGACTGATCAAGTTTCTGAAGCTGTAAGACTAACATCTAATCGGATCAAGTCTACATTATTAATAGGTCTTAACTCAAATTTGATTTTAACCTTTTCCCTCATATAGAAAACCATGAAAAGACCTACGCGAACAAAATAAAACCAATTCAGCCTGCGAGTAACTTGCAGGCTGATCAGGTTTCATGCTGTTCGCTGATCCTCAGTGGTCTGGGAATGAGGATTTTGTAATTAAATTTGGTAAGGTTTAACTGTGGTTTTCTGCAGATCAGGCTTTATGTGGTACCTACTGAGTGCGTCAAAATGAGTCTATATGAGGGAAAGGGTTAAGTCATGCTCAACACTAATTAAAGCATTGTGTCAAAATGATACATCATCTGCATCTTAAAATAAAATCAGACCTTTTGAGAGGTCACATGATGCCCTTCTTTTAATACTGAAATAAAAGAAAAACTTGAATCTATGGTAAGGTCTTGGAGGTTCTGTGTGAACAACCAACCTTAGAAGGAATTTGCTCTACAATAGAAACATGGTGCCCAACATTTAACAAAACAAAACAAAAATCATTAGGGCCATCCTTAAATAATTGTTTGAATGCAGCAGCCACCCTACCAACTCATTGACAATTCTTGTACTATTTTTTTTCTCACTATCTCTCAAGAACCCCCAACCTTTCTCTCTCTCTCTCTCTCTCTCTTTTTTTTTTTTTGAGGGGGGATTTAAAGTGTGTGTGTCGACAATAAGACTTTGTCTTGGTATTTTATAAATATCTTGACTTGTAGAGAATAATATCATTGCTCAATGTTTCAGTCAAAACACACAATATTACTTGTCAAAATGTGCCCCTCATTTTGTTAGTATTTCTCCATCACTCCTTACTCTTTTTAAAAAAAAAAAAAAAAAACCTAACGAAAAAAGTCTGGGTTGTATTTGTGCAAACAAACTATTATTTAAGGATGGCTAGCACAATACTGGATAATATCTCACAATCTTAAAGACAACAATCACATGAACACACTTTAACATGACCAATCTTGTTTAAAACAATTTGTTATTACACAGATTGCAAATGTCACACATTCTATAAATGCTAGCTTGCAGATTCCACATCAATTTTAAATCCATTTTCTGATAATCCGTTTTCAACAGTCTGGTTCACTTTTAAAATATTTTGCACATTTTATTATTTTTTTCACATATTTTTCTGAGTATTTTTAGTGGTCAATGTCAAACGACCATAAATTCACTTGCAGTACGGCAGGCATCTGCATGAAAGACCCGGTAGTATTGTAACAATACCTAGGTGCTCTATCGCTATGATGATGCCCACGACCCCCGGGGCACAAACTCCGGTGCCTCAGGGTTCAGCTTGCTGAAGCTGGCAGTCTGTGAAAAAAAAAAAAATTCAAACACACAATGTAACATTAGAGGCATGTGAAACTGCTAAAAATCAAAATTATACTATCAGAAATATCACTAGTTGAAATCCTCTCACAAGCTGAAAATTTAAGCTGTCACATTAAATATCCATTATTGTCTAAAAAAAATAATTAATAACACCACCAACAACAAACACTGATAAAATTCAGAATATATCAAATTGTCTTAAATAACAAGAGCTGTCAGAGGACAGCACGCTCGACTATTCAAAATGCTTGTTGGTAAATCAAATGAAATCTATTTAAATTCTTGCCCTTCATAGTAATAGTAAAAAATGATATACCTTGATAGTCTGATACCCCTTAATATATTTATGATGTCTAAAATCAATCCCATGCCTAGTTACTGAGACATAAGCACAATAACACTGTGCATGCAAAACTTTAACCAAAAATCCATGTTAGAAAAGGGCCATAATTTGCATCAGTCCAAAAGTTATCATCCTGTTTTCTGATGCCCTTGAAGACACACCTTAACTTTCTAGTCAATTCCACAAGCAATTTCTGAGATATAAGCTGAATAGTAGCTTGAATGCAAAAATTTAACCATAATTCTAAGTTAAAAGGGGGTCATAATTTTTAATTTATCCCATCAAGTGTTATCTTCCTTTATAGTATGATACCCCTAAACATATTAAAGATATTTCAAATCAATTCCATGCCTGGACTCTGAGATATAAGCATGAAGGTACCTTGCATGCAAAACTTTAACCAAAATTTCTAAGTTAAAAAGGGGCCATAATTCATATTAAATTCAGTCAAGAGTTATCTACCTTGGTTGTCTGATGCCCCTGAACATATTTATAAACTTTCAAGTTAATACCATAAATGGTTATTGAGATATAAGGTTGATAGTAAGTTGCACGCAAAACTTTAACCAAAAGCTGCAACGCCAGGGTGACTACAATAGCTCTCATATTCTACAATAGTCGAGCTAAAAAGCAGACGATGTTAACAAAACATATTTATTTCACTGATGGCCAGTGATTAAAACATGTATATTCATTTTCAATTAATTTTGCACAGCCAATCTATAGGATAGGCCTGTGTTTTATGAAACAAATAAAATTGAGACTTTCCTGAACTCAAAATTTTGAAAAAGTACTACACGGTGTACTACCATATCAATGATATACAGAGCAGAGAATCTGTATTCATGCTGTTCAAAACCTTGTTTCTTGTGAATATCCATATTCAAATTTACCACTTGATGAATAGCATTTTTATTGCCTGAACTTCATATAGTATATGAAATGGCCTATTATTTCATAAAAAAATAATAATCAAACTAATGGCAATTCACAATTTGAGGTACTCCTTCATGAAAATCAGGCATGATGTCCTAAAGATTCCAGAATTATTTCAGATATAAATATTGCATCATAGAAATCTTGTGAAATAATTGGAAAACAGCAAGCAAAAAGCCAAATGCACATTTTCATTATCTTTTTTATGTGTGCATCATTCAGGGGCAGTTACCTTCCATATCTGTAAAAGGTACAATAAGTTTTGCAGTTACCTCCCCTTCTAGTTGTAGAAACCCCACACCCTAGTACCACCTACCTGTAAGTATCTGTAGTCTGTGTTTGCCTGTTCAGGCAGCATGGTGTACATGTGTGTGTCTGTCTGTGTGTAGTGGTGCCACTCAGCTTCCTCCTCCGCCAACATCTCCTCAAAACACGCCTCAATAAACGCTTCCTCCATCAAATCCTGCTCAACCTGTAGACCACACAAAGTCCTCCATCAGTAACATGTAACTCTTTAGATCGTTTATAAATTGACTTGGGTTTAAACTTTAACATCCTACAGACAATTTTTCAGTCATGTGGAAACATTGTCCACATAAGAGTGAAGAGACAAAATCAGGGCTGTAAAAATCCACTCGTCCGCTCTTATTTACGAGTGAATTTCACGGTCGGACGAGCATAATTTCCCTGACTCTCGTCCGACCGTACGAGTAACTTCGTGGCCAAGAAAGAAATGTTTCAGTAAAAAATGAATCTCATATTGTTACAATGGTTAATCAAGATCATAAAATTTTTTACTTGATTTTTTAGAAAGATCCGTAAGGTGCTAGCGCAGACTGGTTCACAATATTCTACGGTGTTTTTTTTTCAATACGTTTTTTGTTAGTTTGCGCACAGTCCGGAACTGCGGCACAGTCAGGGACTGCAAATATGTTTTGTTTCCGGCGGTCAAAATGTCGAAACAATTGTTAATGAAAACGCTTCTCGGCGACAGAGACTACGAAAATACAAAAAAAGCGAGAGTTAAGACATAGGAAGCCAAAGCGCTTACGATAAAACGAAACGCACAAGAAAAGCCCTGGATCATTTGTTTTCTGGCTTTCCATGGTTGATAAAAAAGAAGAAAAATTGTTTTGCGGTGTTTTCGCAAAATATCAAAAACTTTATACATCTTTATGGGAAGCAAAAATTAAAATCATTTTAGGGCGAGCTAACTTTGTTTAAGGACGAGTAACATTTTTCATCTACTCGTCCTATAGGACGAGTGACCTAAAAGAAAATTTTACACCCCTGAAAATGCTGCCTTTCTGCCATACCATGCCGTAGACAAATGGCAGAGACCACACTAAGTTATTATCCTAGTACTGGGCCAACCAGGCTGAAACTAACCTTATGTGCCATGCAAGAAGATATATCAATACAATTTTAAATGACTTTTACAACCTCCACGTTCGGGGGCAGACACAGTCACTATGTATAAATGTAATTTCAGTCACTGATTATGATATTATTATTTGAGGGGTGAAAGCAAAACTATGCTAAGTGCATATAAATATATAAGCACTTAGCATAGTTTCACTTTCACTCCTCGTATTATACTAACGACTTAAGAAAAACTTAACCTTAAAATTTTGCTCGTCTTGAATAAAATATAGACTATCTACAGGAAAAATTAGTCTGAATGACTATTCTATGAAAAATTACAAAGATATATTAGATCTATGAGTATTTCTAATGCCACTGGAAGTTGGATTGATAGTACACCAAAGTACAATTGTATAATCATTAATATCTTGATCCAAGTTTTACCTGTCTCTCAAAGTTTTCCAAGGCCTCTGCCATCCATTCGTATTCTGAAGCATCCATGACTGGTTCATGCTGTGGAACATTGCACAGCACTGGGTCTTTATCCCATAGGTATTTTGGCAGTCGCATATTCATGATTGCTATCACAGAGAATAACAATAACATTAATTATTTAACAATGATTGTTGACTATTTCATAATAAAAAAAAAAGAAGCTTTTGTTTCATGGAAATCCTCAGGAAGCTTGGAAAGTGTTCAAGTATTAAAAAAGATGATTATTTAATATTGAACATAATGGTATATGACTGTATGAGATATGAGAAGAGACAGCCTTCAGGAACACAGGCAAGGCAAGAGACGTGACAGTTATCATGTTATACACTCAATCCTGCTTTTACACATGATTTCCAACATCCTGTTACTGGACTGAGGAAGTCAAGTGTAAAAACAGGGGTGAACACAAAACATTTTGGGAGGACTGGCACAAAGGACAAACACTCAAATGATTGAACCACTTCGAGTAAGTTTCATCCTAATTATTAGAAATCAAAGAAACATGATTAATATCTTTAAAGACTTCCCAGCCATCTGTAGTCTATATATTACAATGTGATAAGGAGAGATCTTCAGTCATCATCTTGAGAGAGATAGGGAGAAAGGAATCCTATGTTTTAGCCAAATAGGGCAGCAGTCAAAGTCTCTTCATTATGTCAAGTTTTAGATGAAAGATGCATCTTATTTTGGAAAGGAGCTTAATGGTTTGAGGTAAGTTTCCACTTGACTAGAAAAGGTAAACAGTTTTGCCATTCCAAATACAACTGAACTGAAATTGTTCCTTTGGACATGCACAGTTTGGAAAAAAAATGACTGCATGGGGAAATAACTACCATCAGGGAAAACAATCTGTGTTGTATCCACTGCTGAAAAAACAAATGGCCAAATTTATGATTGTTGTAAAAAGTGCATTTTATCTTTGAGTGCCTCACATAACAGCAATAAATGCTCCATTTATAGTTCTTGAAACAGGGAGGCTGAATGAACAACCTTAAACTGATGATTTGACTGATTATCTTTTCCAGTGGATCGAACATGTAGCTGGGTACAGGTATTTGGTGAAAAAATCAATAGGCAAGAAGACATGTGACTTGAAAGCTCAGTCGATAGAGTGCAGGTACGGTATTCCTGAGGCCCTGGGTTCAAGTCCTGGTCAAGTCATTGATATTTTCACATGTTCCAGCTGATTTCAATAGTGATTAATGATTACTCACTATTTTTTTCCTGCTTTTAAAAGTTTTTATTTGTACTGTTTCTTAGACATCTCACTGTTATTCATATCTTTTATCTTGTACAGACAAGCACCTGCTAAAAACATCCTTACAATTGAATTTATTGAATATGATATGACAGATCAATTCCTCAATGTCATTGTCCGAGCACTGTTATTGAAAAAAAAACAAAAAAACATGACTACTTTGGAGTAGAGAAAATTGTCTTACTGAAGAAATAAATGAAAATTAACAAAGCGACATGTCAACAAGATGGTTCAAACACAATACTAAGACTGAAATATATTTATTATTGAATAAATTTGGTTTTCGAAGGGGGTTATCTTGCGCCCATCTTACGCAATTTTGATGCCACTATTTTCATTTATACATGTTGAAACTCAACAATAAATACATTCTTTGCTAAACAATTAATTAAGAAGACTTTTTGAAAAGTATATAGACTATGACATCTCATTTTGAGCAATATACTTGAGAAAAAATCTAATTCAAAATGGAAATTATCAATAACCGCCATTTTGGTTGTTTTGACTTTGCGCCTGGACAGAACAAAGGAATCTATCTATCTATCTATATATACTGCACAAACTCCCCTTTCGGGTATTACTGGCAGGTGAATCTTCAACAATTTCAGCCTTTTTCATAACTGATCATTGTTTTCTACAAAGTCTGAATAAGCGAGAGGCTTACATCTATATCATAACATAACGCAAAATTGGATAGCATTACGATCTTACCTTATAATATTAGTTTTCAGGTCAGCGATTCAGTGTTGAATAACCACTTTGTCCGGGAGAGTAAACATTAGATCAGCTGGCTGGGTGAGAAAAACAAAATAGTCCATGGACCACACGAGGTATTGTTTTTCGTACGAGAATGCATATTTATTTTCTTTTGCATAAATGAGGATTGATTATATTATTCAAGGATGCTATACTAATTTCCAATCCAAAATTAACATATTGCATTATTTGTTTACTTGCAAGTATGAATACACAATGTGAGTACACAGTGAATCGGTCTTGTTAGTAAATATAAGAAAAAGTAGTACCATTGACCCACTTTTGCAATGAATCACTCGGCCCTTCCCGTTGCTTCCGTTATTTGCCGTAAATAAGTCGTGTGGAACAATCAAAGCGCTGAAGGCACTGAAGTTGCGTGTCTCTCAGCTTTGACGAGCTGCTGATCTGCTAGATAACTTAATTTTTGCCAGTTACCAAACTTAAATGAAATAATAAAATATTTGTTTGTTTGTTTTAGATTTGCTTCACTTTGATTTAGATATGCATATTGATATAAATATTATAAACAGCAGGGTCGTGCCTGGGACTAAATTAGGGATACGCAGACTTGCTAGGGGGGCCCGGGTGCATGCTCCCCCGGAAAAAAAATTGGGGCTAGAATGCCGTAGGTGCGATCTGAGGGGTATCTGGGGGTAAATTTTGGTTCAAATATGCTCAATAATTTTACTATTTTCTCCTCGGCATCGATTTTTATTGCAGTTTTGGCACTTTTAGAGTTTCGATTTTCTGGACGAAGTATACGCAATTGCGGAAGCCTAGGCACGCGCCTGAACAGTAGGCTAGAGAAATAGGAAGAGTAATTAAGAGAGGCGATTTGCTATTTGTTTATAGCAGTCCATTAAAACGAACGGTGTATTCATCTTTTCTTGTAACAACCTTGTTAACGCAAGATTAAAGCACGTTTTTACCATTGGGTTTATTGGTACCACTTGAAAAGTTGATCCCCGTTTATTAAATATAAAATATAAACAAAAGAAATGCAACAAGGTTGTTCTCTCAGCGATTTCAACGCTTTGAGTTGTACTCAGTATGTGACGGTACAGGCTCTATCTATAAATTGCAGTAATTATGCGAAGGTCATTTGGTTGCTCGAAATTAATTTCGGATGGTAGATATACAGGTTTTGGTCACTTTTTAGTGTAACAAATAACCCCAGGAGGTATCTCAGGTCGTTAGCTTGATGTGATTATAGTATTTTACACGGATTTGTATCTGATTGTGTTCAGTGAAAGTGTTCAAGTTGGATTTATACCAAGTCAAAGATCTAATAATACATGTTGTATATTATATAGGTCTTTGACTGATCAGAGTAATAATTTCAGACATTCAGGACCTCCGTGGCCGAGAGGGTAAAGTCGCTGACTTTCACACTTACTCAGCCCCTCACCGCGTGAGTTCGAATCCCGGCAGGGTCATTCGGATTTTCATGTGAGGAAGCCTTCCAGCTGGCTTGCGGTAGGTCGGTGGTTCTACCCGGATGCCTCCGTATATTCGGGGTCTTCCTCCACCTGTAATTAGCTGGACGTCGCTTAATGACTGAAATACAGTCGAAGCGACGGTAAACTCATATAGTCAATTCACTGAACGAGTAAAGAACGATAACTCTTATGCGAAGAGGACAATGTGAGTGTGTGAGTGCCCTTTCATTACAATAATCAGAAAATTATAGGGAAAAAAATACATACATACACATTCTCGTTAGACGAACGCACGTAGCATGAACAATCTAATTCGTTTGTTTCACAAGTTTATAGCAACAACAGTAAAAGAAACACAAATAATTATTATATATTTAAAGAAAGACTTAGTTAACTTATTTTTTTTAATTATATCACAAGGGTATATAAGTCAAAACGGGTCATTTTCTGAGGGAAATCTAGGATGAATACCGAAACGAGCAAAATGATCTTCATGTTGTCTTTTAACTTAAATCTTTTGAGAAACAACTCCAAAACGTTCCTCATTTGTTCTTGGGCTTGTCCAGTACGTTTTCTCCTTGCGGGGTTCGAACCCATAACCCTCAGATCTGCAATCATTTAAATTACGTTATAACTGGACAACGACACATAGAGAAAACTAAAGCAAACCACATATTTGTGATGATTAGGCCATAATCATTTGCTTGTTTTCACTGACATCTTTACTTTTTTCCAAATTAGCAATGACTAATGAGTAATTACAGGTGAAAATAATAAGAGATAAGGTCCCGGCATGTAGTTTTATATAATTTAAAATTATAGCAACATAACTTTCTTACGAGTATATATCGATCATGAGAATAGAAAGCATGCATGTAAATGGTGTCTTAGTCAGGTTTTTACAATAACAACAACAACAACATAATATGGTTTATGGCACAGGGGCTCGAAGTTGAATGGGCCGAATCATATCGTTTATCACAGTTACATAAAATCAATGGACTGAGAGTCTTAAGCATAAACTGGAACATGTGGCTTTTAATTTGGAGCCGTATTTTACAGATCTTGTAGCTGTGAGGGCCGAACGACATACATTTTACCTGCCATATTCGTATTAAATTCACCAAGGACACATTACATGCCAGAGGTGTGTGAACAGCTGCACTTCACTGACGACACACACTTTCATTTATAATATTTTCATTGATAACTTTTCCCGCCTACGAAAACAGATGCACATATATATTGCCCGCTAGAGGGTATTGAAATTGCCATTTTCGAAACAATGTCGCATTTCTTTTGTTTATCGAAGTATATTTAATAAACGGGGACCAAGAAACAATGCAACATAAATAAAGGTTAGGGTTAGGGGTTAGGGTTTTTAATAGTATCAGTATATGATAGCATTCGCCCATTTAATTTCGCCTGGATGCCTGCGTGTACTCGTGGTCTTCCTCCACCTGTAATCAGCTGGACGTCTCTATATTACTGAAATACTGTCGAAGCGACGGTAAACTCAAAAAGTCAAGTCCATTCAACATCGAGTCACTGTGGGTTATGGTTTTAAATTTATTCAACATGGCAAAGTTGCGATATGATATGGACGTTTATAAATCATATAATCATAAAATATATAACAAGGTGTGACGATACGACCTCATTTTAAAGGAATCATACTTCGTTAAGTTTTATAAACATCATTCAAATACCGTTTGTTTTTCTCCAAAACGACATGAAAGATGCATGCTCAAGTTTTACTGTCACTGCGACAGAAATATACCGACGTCAACTATTTAGTAATTACAAGTGGAGGAAAACCTCGAGTGTACAGAGACCTTTGTAGAACAATCGACCCGTTACAAGCCAACTGGAATCCTTCCTCACATGATAAATGCAAGCGATCCTACTGGGATTCAAACCTACTGCGTCAAAAGGCTTAGTGATAGTATGCCTGATTATTACACTCTGCCACGAGTGCCTTACGTGTATGTGTAAATGTTTATTATATACTGAAATATGTAATGTAATGATACAGGGGTATTTGCTTACTTAGTATAGAATAGTGTTTCATTTTGTCAAGAGGTTATATAGAAATCATGTATCAGTTAAGATTAAGATTTTCTTGTGATAAGTGGTATAAGTTCCGAATTTGGACTGAAAATAACAAACACTCCTTTTATTCATTTCCTTTCTAGTTTTCTCTCTCCCTTGCCGTTTATCACTCTTCACTCGATATGGCTTTCCGGAAATGCAAAATCGACCTTGCCACAAAGCAGATCATTATATATTCGAACTCAAGTGTTATAAATAAGTTTCAATGTATTTCATTTTTCAGCAACAAATATGATTTTAAACTTTTGATTTATTAACAATAGCGTCAACAAAATATACTTAACATACCAAAGAGTACTTTACAAAATAACTTAGCATTGCGCAGGAAAAAGTACAAAAGAAGTTGTACATGTTGCAAAAAAATGCAAGCTCATTAACATTGTGTACGGTGTAAAATAAATCTACCATGCAGTGAAATGAGAACATGTCAATTCATTTGGTATATATATATATATATATATAGGAGAAGTCTTTTGAAAATGATGCAAAGAAATATGCATTCAATTCACATGTTTATATAAAAACTTATTTGTGATGAACATATTATACAGAAAATTAACACGCAGTGCATGTATGAACTATTTATGTTAAGTTAAATCACTATCCAGTTCAATCAGGCGCTTGTCACCTCTTGTGGAAAAACACACACTGTCTCGAAAGCGTCTAACCCACCCCAAACCGGAAGAGGAATTAGTACTTTACATATTGGACAGGGAAACAGTCCATTCCTGTAATACTGGTACACGTGCTGCTTCAGACACTCGTAACAAAACATGTGGTAACAGTTAAGGATTTTCGGGGCCGCAAAACACCGCCGACATAAGGTACACATCCAGTTCGTCGGACCGCGAGGTCCTCCACCGCCAAGGTTCCGGTGAGCCATTTCCGGTTCTATAGCCTCAGAGTACTTTACAATGTCTACCGAATACAAGATATTTTTTTAAATGTGTCAGTTAGCAATAGTTTAAAGTTCCAATATTGGCCACATTTAGATTCTTAAAACTGATATAATTCAATAGCTGCAATTCAAACTGATCAAGTAGGTACTCATTCTTGATGAATTAAAAACAGACAGTTTATATCGTTGTTGCATTGCCAGTTTAATCACCCTGTCGTATTGGTAATTTGGTGTCCGTAATCCGACTTCCAATAAATCAATATAGTATCAATTAAAACTTATTCACTTTAATGATATCTGTTTCACTTTTTTTCTCCAATGTAATAGTCCAAATTTCGAAATAATACACAATTTATATCGCCAGATGAGCTTTTGGTATACCCCCAATGCCACATTTACTTCAACCAAGTGTCACAAATATTTTATCAAATTTAATTTAATGATCTCATTTTATATGTAGGCCTACAAACATTCAACACAAAATACAATTAATGCATGTTTCTATAACCAACATACTTGGCTTAACTGCCGCGTGAATAACACATGCCGTTTGAACCTTGTTATCTATTATTCACTATGCGCTAACTCCTTTATCTACCCACTTGTTGCAACAATAACCTTATAAGCAAATCTTTCCCGTCCAATGAGTTCCAAAGAATGTACGTACATTTGATATCGATTTGCCAAATCCATTTCATTTTTTTTTAAAATTCGACTCCACTCGTGTTTGGCGACTTTCTCGTTAAGCAAACACGTTGTTTACATAGTAATTAGTAAAGAGATAAATGTATATTATTTGAATTCCGTTTGATTGTTGATGTTTCTATTGGCTTATTTACTTGAAGTGGGAACCATTTTCAATCCCCGCCTTGTTTGTCTCAGATAATAGAAGGTAATCGATTAATGACAAAAGTTGATACATGTATTTACAACTTTACATACATTTATGTTTGTGTATTGATGAGACTTGTAATAAAGATATATAAACACTAACATTTCATAATTAATAAATTAAATATCGTATACTTAGATCGGAATATCTTATAGGCGTACCATCAAAATAGGGAAATCAAACCCATAAATATCAGATTAACATCTTTTTTTCATTTATATCACTAACTATTTAACCCTTTCCCTCAAAGAGGAAACCATGAAAAGACATATGCGAACAGCATAAAACCAGATCAGCCTGCGAGTAACTCGTAGGCTGATCAGGTTTTATGCTGTTCGCTGCTCCTCAGTGGTCTTGAAATGAGGATTTTATAATTAAATTTGGTAAGGTTTAACTGTGGTTTTCTGCAGATCAGGCTTTATGTGGTACCTATTGAGTGCGTCAAAATGAGTCTATATGAGGGAAAGGGTTAATTAAATAGATTTTGCACTTATTTGAAACAGTTTTAGAGACTCCACCCCCTCCCACATAGATTAAACTTCGTTATCAAGGATCAGTTACTGTGTGATTGTTTGTAACTGCGGTTTAACGTCCCACAGACAATACTTCAATCATTTTGGGGACTACTTGAAATAGATACAGTGCTGCTTCATTGCGATACTACGTTGTAGAAGTGGCATGCCATCACATCTAGTCATTGGCACTTGTATGGACGACCACATGAATTAACGACCTATTGGTTACCACCGGTTACCTGATAAAGCTACTTCCTGTAATATCAAACATTTTTTTTAAAATTTAAGATCACCTGCTTAAGCCCCACCTGCTTATCCTCCAACTTGTATTTAAGGCTACCTGTATTTTAGACAACCCATGCAATTCATGTTACATTTTCTGAGCGACCAACTTAAAACTCTCTACATGGCAATTTGATCTCCATCAAGTCATTACCTGTGCTAGGCGGACAATTTCACCAGGTCCACTGACTGTCCACTTGAAGGAGTTTGAATTAAACTGATATTTTTTATTTTAAAAAGATGATAGTTATATATATTCTTTATTATTTGATCAGTATGCAGAGGCAAATCTCTTCAATACAGTTAGATCTTCATAAGCGACCACGTGTAAAAAATTCTGCCTTTACGGCCAGCGTCAATTCTACAAATCTAAAATGCCATTGTATTAGAGATATGATTTCGAATTAGCGACCAAATATAATCAGATACCATAAGGCAAACGGCATAGATATTATTTCTATTAAAAAATACCCCATAATTTTCTAAGGTGATAGTTATGTATTTGAAATCGCCGTAAAAATCCTATTTACAATAACCTTCCTGTCAAATACTGCAACGTCAAGCACATGGTTTTGTTTTTAGGAAACACCAACAGCAAAAACAACAACAACAAAAACAACAACAACATGAAAATGAGTTATATCAAAGGCCTAATATCCTTGGAAAGTTCAAGGCCATTTTTGCGTCATAGTCCGTTACTAACAAGTCCTAGAGGATCAATTACATTTAAAAAGCCCCACCAAAATCCCAATCCAATCAAAACAACAGACAGGGTTATTACATTTCCTGCAGCTTTGGACATGATAAGCCAAGGGATCATATTTTCAGTAGATGAATTAGAATTTATTGTTTTTCTGTCAATTTGGTGGGTCCTGGGGAACACTAAGTCACGCTTGTTTAGCGCGACCATCAGAATGTATAAACCACAGCCTGCTTACTGGCAAGTGAAGTAGAATTAAGTTTATTGTAGATTCATTATTTATCAGTGACATTAAATTTCGCGGAGGTAATTTTAACGGTAATATCTTGGGTACATACTCACACATTCATGGATTCTTGGTCCAGTTAACGTTATGTTCAATTCTGCGGGACTTATTTTAATTGGGTGATACCAACTACGATATAAACGGAAATTAATTTTCTACGAATTATTGTGACATAATAGTGTTTTGTGAAAAGCCTTAAATGTATCATATATTAAAACCTCACTAACAAAAGATGTATTTGTAATTATATCACACGATAAGGTTAAGCTATAACTATATGTATATACGAATTACATGTATATATTTCCTGTAAGGCTTGAAACTAAATTTTGTACAGAACATGTTCGTCATGGCCGATTGGCGTTTCTATGTTAATTATTTTTATCCCAAAGTATATAGTAGTGCATACAGGTATTAGCGTACAGATCTAATATTACTCATATACGTACGAGAGCACCGGTTTCTTATAGTTCACACATGTGTTTAAGTATAGTTCACATGTGCACCAGACTATTACATGTGTGAAATATCAGAGTATCAAATGTGCAAGTTTAGTTCACATGCGTGTTAGAGAATAGCACAATTACGATATAATTCTCTCGCTTGTTAGAGGATCACACATGTAAAATATAATTCTCACATGTGTTAGAGGATCATATATGTATATGATATACTTCTCACTTGTGTTAGAGAATCAAGCATCTAAGATATAATTCTCACTTGTGTTAGAGAATCAAGCATCTAAGATATAATTCTCACATGTGTTAGAGGATCATATATGTATATGATATACTTCTCACTTGTGTTAGAGAATCAAGCATCTAAGATATAATTCTCACTTGTGTTAGAGAATCAAGCATCTAAGATATAATTCTCACATGTGTTAGAGGATCATATATGTATATGATATAATTCTCACTTGTGTTAGAGAATCAAGCATCTAAGATATAATTCTCACTGTGTTAGAGGATCAAGCTTCTAAGATATAATTCTCACTGTGTTAGAGAATCAAGCATCTAAGATATAATTCTCACTGTGTTAGAGGATCATATATGTATGTTGTATAATTCTCACTGTGTTAGAGAATCAAGCATCTAAGATATAATTCTCACTGTGTTAGAGAATCAAGCATCTAAGATATAATTCTCACTGTGTTAGAGGATCACATATGTAAATGATATAATTCTCTCGTGTGTTAGAGCATCACACATATATAATATAATTCTCACGTCTGTTTACACGTAATCAGAGTATTACATTACTGTGTTAGAATACCGGTATTCTTCATTCTTTCATTGGTTAAAAGCCGGTATCTCATTGATAACATTCACTGCAGCTATGTGAATGTTGCTGTCAATTTATCGCAAAAACTACCATGCGAGTTGTCTCACTTTTACTATGAAAGACAACGGTAATAAAAAGACAGGAGCAACTGTACAGTATGTGGCAACAATTTGCAATATTAAACGAATAGCAACAACAGCAGCAGCAGTAGTGGCAACACCAGCAACAATCACAACAAGATCCGAAACAACAACATTAACAACATCGACGACGACGTCAGTGGTGGTGGTGATGATGATGATGATGATGATGATATGGATGATGAAAATTATGATGATGGCAATGATGAAGACAATATGTAATAAAAGAGGTAATAATGATTATTACAACAGAGCTAAAATTGAACAACAACAACAACAACAAAACAGTTATTTTCATTCTAAATCAGTACAAAACAAGCGAAGTTATTTCAGCCAAATCCGAACCTGTGTTATCTTAAATGAATCAATATTGATTCAGTATGAATGGATGTAAATTAACCATATCGCCAGTAGGAAACATTGTCTACTTATTAATTTAATCATTTAAGCATTAAACCGACAATTGGTCAAACGACTGAGTTGCGCCCAATTTAATAAAGCCTCGTCCTAGTAATTGGCTATCGGTAGTGTTAGAGACGAGCACAATGCAAACAGTATCATGGGAAATGGGGAAGAAAATTGTTCCCGATATAATCTAATATTCAAAGTCAATAAATGAAACCGATGTCAAAGAGTTTCATTATTTTTGTGAAGCAGGAAATATCGACATAGAGAACAAGGACTAGATCTTCGCGACAGGGTATATAGGAGAGAGAGAGGATGGACCGCGGACTTGGCGCAATGGTCCTTGTGGATAACTGTATGGAGTGTCCGTTTCGTAATCGAGAGGTTTTGGGTTCGATCTAAGGCCGCGGCATGTCAAAAGTCGTAAAACAGTCTTGTTATGTGCCTTTCATTTGCCTGTATGCAATTGTAGAATCCGGACTGGTTGGCTCAGGTTGATGCGATTGATTGTGGTATCATGCCACTTTTTCTTGCGGTGTGATACCACAGTTTAACAATTTGTTAGCTGTCTCATCGAATCACTGGAATTATGTCGGTAAACAGGAAATCTTGGGGAGACATACCGAATACGTTAATAACGGTGCCGGTCTATATACCTTGTTTAGCGCAAAGCATATAAAGGTAGATACCCGGTGTCGGGATAATTGTCTATGGGGTGATATCGAAGCAAGGCAGTACCATGTATGTCTCATGTAGACACAAATCCAAAAACAATTGGAATGCTTTCGGTAAGTAAACAAATAAAGAGAAATAAAGTATCAATAACTACAAAAGTTTACCAGTTTACGTAATTAGACGAATTTTTGCAAGGACTGAAATAAATGTTTTGGATAGAAATTTGAATTTTGGCCCGCCATCAAATGTTCATTTGATCGTAGCTACATGACCGTGCCCGGGTGAATATCATATGAGAAAAAAAATCCTGCTATATAATTCTCACATTGCTTCTATCGATAAATTTCGCTAAAATATATTTACTGACTACAGGGAGTACTTTACAACAATATGAGCATTATAGCCAATGCATTAGCGAGTTATTTTTAGCAACGTGGCGCCGGAAATTCCGACCGCAAGACGCAACACATTATGTAACACAGCATAACATGTATATACGAGGAAATAAAATGGTTATTCTGTGGCACATCATTACGCTACTGGAGTATTGCTGACTTAATTCCCACTACATTAGATGTCGTATACTTTTTTTTGCCTAGAGTTAAAAACCATGGTCAAACGTACTCTTTTTTTATATAAATATGTGCAGCTTTTAAATGTGGATAATAAACACTTACCAGCTGACAGATTACTTTTAGTACAGTTCACATTAATGCTTTGTAGACAAAATATGTGCGCTTTGTTAGCCAATGTTGATCTCTCAGTCGAAAAAAAGTACTATTATTTACAATTAATTCTGTTTTATATGTCTGTTACTGAAGTAACGGGCTACATCAGCGATGCAATGAAGCTATATACAGTTTGGTTCCTCACAAACCGTTTTTACTTCGTTTGCTTGTATGTGACTAGTTTAATATCAGGCATGTACTTTTTTGTGAAATGTATTATAAACAATAAAATGAAATTGTTTTTTATGTGTATTAAAGGGATAAAAACGTATGCAAACCTGTCAAACACTGCAATTGTTAAAATGTACGTGTGTATTGTCTCTAAACTGACAATAGGCCCAATAAAATAACGCCGTTAAGTTATTCATAATAAGCTTAGCGACACAGTCAAAAACTCCAAGTTAAGGTCACCGTGTTCTAGTGGTAACGTATACAACTGCTGATCCGAAGTTTGCCCGTTCGAACCCCGTTTAGGGCAAAGGTTTTTCATGGCCTTCACAGGCTCATATTACATCCAGGGAACTATCGAGAAGTATTACCGGTAGTTTGTATAAGTTGTAAGAACTTGTTTCCCAATCGACGTAAAATAAATAATATAAACTCACTTTAAATAATCGTTTGACCAACATCTGGGTAAAGTCCTTAATCTGGTTAATCCTTTCCCTCATAGAGGAAACCATGAAAAGACCTATGCGAACAACATAAAACCAGATCAGCCTGCGAGTAACTCGCAGGCTGATCAGGTTTTATGCTGTTCGCTGCTCCTCAGTGGTCTGGAAATGAGGATTTTGTAATTAAATTTGGTAAGGTTTAACTGTGGTTTTCTGCAGATCAGGCTTTATGTGGTACCTATTGAGTGCGTCAAAATGAGTCTATATGAGGGAAAGGGTTAAAGAACCAGTAAATTATAAATAGAAAATGTAAGTCTTGTAGATTTAAGAATATACTTTTATGGGAAGTTTTTCCCTTTTCTTTCTCTTTTTTTTTCTGGCAAACTATTTCTCTATTTATTTCTTTATCAGTGTCTCAGTAAGTTAAGTATATCTATATTATACTGAAGGGTAAAGAAAAGGCATGTGAACTTTCTTGTAGATTCGGAGGTATATATAAGACAGTATTTAAATTGTGTTCATAAATGAGTTTAAAGACTCAATACCAATTTTAAGGAGAATGATCCCTGTAAAATAAGGAGGGACTGGTGTGGCTAACAACAAAGTCAGACGGCAACATTTTAAAACTGGCTACTGATTTACATTTTGTTACTCTTTATTTCTTTTCCCTATCTGTATATAGAAAGTATAACAGAAAGTGGCAATCAGGCATTCGTTATTTAAAAAAACAACAACGTATTATTGATATCAAAAACGTGATTTGGCTCAAAACAACAATCTTATGCATAAATATTTTTGAATATAATGCGCATCATACTGGCCGTACCTTTATTTAGGAAAGAAATACTACATCTAAATTAACTAAAGACTGGGTTGTGAGTGCAGCTGATATTGAAAGGTCAAGGAACAGAAACGATTCAATTAGGACTTCCATCGGTAGCAACAATATCGATATATCGACGCTATTCTTTTGTCGATCGATTATCGATACAGGATTAAATATCGTTTTTTTTATATTTTCTTTTTAATTTTTTTTATGGAAAATGAGTTAATGAAACCAAAAAAAAATAAAAAAATATATCACAATAATGTGACAAGCTGTAATAAGGATGGTCTAAAACTCTGCTCTATATAGAAACGGGATAGTAGCAACATCGTTCAAAAAGCATTACTCTCATTTGTGCACTATGAAAGTATAAAGTTACAATTTTTTTTTACTCAGACGATAGGTTTTTTTGTTAACACAAATTAAACTTTGACATTTACACACATAAACGAGTTAATATGATTTAACAAGAAAAATTGACAAAACAAATGGATATTTTGATATATCGTCGACATCTGTCTTCCGATTTATCGATATCGGCAACATCTGTCTTCCGATATATCGATATCGTCGTTACGCAAGAATGGGAACCAATGACAGTCCTTGTTTTAAGACTGCTGTTCGTGTATAGACATTATGTCAGTAAGTTGGCTGTATATATCGCTTTTGTAATTCATATTTTTCATAATAAGCAAAAGGGAAATATCATGTCAATTTAATCACAACATATTGTGTATTCAATAAATTTGTTGTTGTTGTTCTGTAGTTTATCGTTGCTATGACAATACTTCAGACATCTAGCGACGTCCAGCTAATTACAGGAGGGTGACACCCCTAGTGCACAAAGGCACTACAAAGGAAACCATCGACTTAGTGTAAGATAACTGGAAAGCTATTCGAGCGGTATGACTTGAACAAATAGCGACTTTACCCGCTAGGTCACGGAGACTCCACGTTATATTCAATATGTGTGTGCTAAGGTTCATTAAAAAAAATAAAAACGATATAAAAAAATGCCTTTGTAAGTCTAATGTATCATACTTTTCTGTATATTATACTGTTGTGACTCTAACACTGTATAAGAGTCCCAGAACCTTACTTAAGACATTTCCATATGCTTTTTCTTTCCCAAAGACATGCATTAATCTCAATAATCTCAATTTTTACATAAGATTTAGTTTTAGTGAACTCTTACGTAAAACACTCTTAAAGACAGGAAAAATGTTTACTTCAAAATGTTTCATGACTCGGTAACCGTAGGTACGACGGGACAATGGGACGTCTAGTGTCCTTAGCAAACTAATGCATGCATACTAACAAAATTACGAAAGGAAGAAAGAAACGAAAAAAAGTTGACCATTTCTTCACGGATCATTTTGGTTTTATGCGGTTTTCGCTCAGTGGGGACCATTTTGCTAGTGGGTCATTTTGTTTAATCATACAATTATTAGCCAAACCTTGCAATAACTATTCAGGTCATAATTTGAGCCCAGGAACTAATGAGAAAAACGTTGAGCAATAAAACGTGTCGAATGAGCTTTTACTCTTTCTTAACGAGCCTGGCCCTCAACGAAAAATAATTTAGAGGTCTTAAAATGATACGCAAAAACAACAAAATTAATTTCAAAACAATACCTGGCATTTTTTTTTATTTAACAATTGTTTTCAAGTATAATTGAATTTAGTTTGGCGTGAACTTCAAATAATGAAGGAATTTAAAAAGATAATTTGGCTTAATTAAGGAGGGTTCGGTCCAAGAACTTGTCCAAGTGGTATAAAGTGAATCTAAGTTACTATGGAGAATGCATGTGCACTCAGGCTTAAGGCTTATGCTATTTTTTTTTCTTACCGTGTTCGTCACGCTTTTTTACGAAAGCCTATTGAGCTCATTTTGGTTGGAAAAAAAAAATATTTTTTCGCGAATAAACGCGATATTTTCGCGTTATAACGCGAAACTTTCGCGAATTACTGCGATACTTTCGCGTTATAACGCGAAACTTTCGCGAATTAACGCGATATTAACGCGAAACTTTCGCGAATTAACGCGATACTTTCGCGTTATAAGGCGAAACTTTCGCGAATTAACGCGATATTTACGCGTTATAACGCGAAACTTTCGCGAATTAACGCGATATTCGCGATATACGCGTTATAACGCGAAACTTTCGCGAATTAACGCGATACTTTCGCGAATAAACGCGACAATATTTACGTGGCACTCAACATTGTAGACACGTTTGATTACTAAAGAGCATATAATTTTACACTAAAACAACATTGTATATACCAATTTTGAGAAACCTGACCCAATTATGTAGAAATATCTTTTTCGCTTTTGATTTGGTACATATTGATCGCCTTACATTGTCTTTTTGAATATAAATGATGCCGTAAATGACTTACCCAGTTATTATTCTATAAATAATCAATATGCACGTATACACACTTATTAAAAATGTATATAATATAATCAGTAATCGTTTTGCTTATTTGGCATTTAGAAAATATTAATTCATTTACATAAATTATTTAGGCCTTCGTGGCCGTTGTACTATCAAAGCGACGGTAAACATGAAAAACATTTTAGAACGATACATTTTCTTTCAGCATTTTTTTCTGATGACACATCACTCACAAATGTATAGAAGTCACTATCTTCATCCATTTTGTTTATCTCACTAGCCATGAAGGAATTTAAATTAAAACCTGTCCTTATATAGTTTATTTCGCGTTTATTCGCGAAAGTATCGCGTTATAACGCGAAAATATCGCGTTATAACGCGAAAATAACGCGTTAATTCGCGAAAGTTTCGCGTTAATTCGCGTAAGTATCGCGTTATAACGCGAAAGTATCGCGTATATTCGCGAAAGTTTCGCGTTAATTCGCGAAAGTTTCGCGTTATAACGCGAAAATATCGCGTTAATTCGCGAAAGTTTCGCGTTATTACGCGAAAATATCGCGTTTATTCGCGAAAAAAAAAAAATTTTCCAACCAAAATGAGCTCAATAGGCTTTCGTACTTTTTGGTACCCCAGCCCCTAAAACATAGGAAGAAAAAAAAACATCTGTAGTGTTGCGTGACCCAATATGATGCGTTTTTATTTCGTAAATAAAGATTTTGCAGCTCCAAACATGATAAATTCCTGTAAGAATTCTCGATACCTCAGTGCACTCTCTTTTTTTTGCAATTGAGTATATAAATAAGAGTCCAAGACGTTTCCCACTTTCTACGAAAGACTTATAAAGCACTTTATGATGCATAACTGATGTCACATGTATTTCTTGAAGCACAAGGGTGGACAAACTCAAATCCCTATATGGCAATAATTGAGCTTGAAAAAAGTGCTAAATCATAGTATTACTTCGAGATCACGTGATCTTGCCTACAAATGAAAGATAACAAATAAAATATCCATGTTGTCTGCCAGTCGTTCTTTCTTTCTGTTTCCTGCCTTCCCTTCTTTTAGTACGAGTATCTGTGACCTATGAAAGTAAATATTCAGACTGTTGCAATTTATGTGTATACCCATCGTGGGATACCTACGCCTGATCCATAAAATCTATCGGCGGTGGGATTTTCACGACTGTATTTCGTCGTTTTAGGGTGTTTAGGGGTATTTGGTTCTATCGCGGTTTAACCAGGAAATAAAAAACTATCATAGAGGCCAATCATACAGCTGATTGCAGCTTTTGGTATTTTCAAAAGTGAAAATAACGAATGTTTGACCATCAAAGGTATTCAGAGGTCATGACTTTTTTCAGGCTCGAAATCTACCAACCGTAGACCTACTTAACGCTTAGTAATTTAGTAATACTTAAATATACAGGGGCGTATAGAAGTATTTCATTTTTCTTGTTTCTGTTTTAAAATACCAAAATATTTCATTTTTTAACCGATACTTTTAAGGAAATTTTTATTGATTTAAGAAGGTGGATTATAGGCGGGTGAAAATAAAACAAAAATCAACCTATTAGCATCAAAGTACAACGATTGTCTATACTGATACATCTGGAATGCCACCTTCTCTCTTAATTCAATATCTTAGAAAAACTAAAAAATAATTATACTTTTGTAATTCTTAAAAAATATTGACAACCCTACAAGATTACACGTAATAGATTGATCTTGACAAAACGATGTGTATAATACCAAAGAAGAGGCTTACACAAAAGTGTTTTTGAATTTTTCTCGAAATCAAAGAAGCATGATCTCCACTCCGAAACTAAACAGGCTAAACCCTATTTATATCATTTCTTTGCTATATACATAGGACTGAATTGCAAATAGCCGAGAAATTAAATAATTAATGGTTTTAGTTACAGAATCACAGGAATGACAATGATTGAACTAGGATATGAATATTAAAGAATTCCTAAATTGACAAAAGAGATGGTTAATCAAGCCAGTCATCCATGTTCTTGTCATATTATGATAAAGTCTGTATGCGAATGAATCACAGTTTAAACCCTAGCCCTCCGTTTATTCCAATGCCAAAATAAATAGATGGATGCATATTTAAAGGAAAAATGATATTAAGAGAAGTCGGGCATTACCAAACATAGCAGTTAAACGGCTTTATCGGACTGTCTCTTTCAATTAAACAGTAGAGCATATCTTGTTTCCAAGGGACCGGGCCATCCATCACAATGCTATTTGATTCTTCATTAAAAACCATTGAACTCGATGGCAAATATTCCTCCCGTATGTTTTATTCATGTTTTGACACGATGAATTTTAAGGAACTGTTCTTGAGAACCTTTCCAGGAAACCAATCTCTTCACGTGCATGACTGATTGGATGCCAGCAGACGACAAATCGAGGAAGGTATCAGAGGATACTTTCTCTCATTTATTAACGTCTGATAGATTGGTCAGATTGTGTACCCCCAAAGCTATGAGAAATGATGCAAGGACAGAAGCACTATATATTTAATGAAAAATATCTTGTTGCCTCTTTTCCTCAAAAGAGATTGAATAAAATATGATTAAAAAACAAACAAACTAGGCATTCTATTTCAGACGTTTACAACCCCTTTGTCATCGGCATGGTGAATAAATAAGCTATTCACTAATATAAAATGTGTAAACATGTTTCTCTTCATATTGTTCGTTAAAACCCTTTAACGGCTTTGATAAGAAAAACGCAAAAAAAAAAAAAAAAATCATTATAATTTCATTTTTTTCCCAAATCTATTTTTGTATTCTGTTATGCCCATATCTACCATTGTCAACTCTCAAATCATGTGCAGAAATACGAAGTTTCCTATTTGTTTTGTGAGACCCGATAATCAGACCACCTCGCTATTAAGACCAGCTGACTGGTCGTTGTGCTATGGATTTCCTTCATTGTACTGTAAAAGTTCCACACAAGTAAAGACATGATATAATGAGACCACCTATGAATATATACACTACTGTAAACTCCGCTTTTTTCGAGAAATTTGTACGATAAATCCGATGTCTATATATGTGTACATACACATGTACGAGAAATTGGTTAAATTGAGTTATTCAGTGATGTTCGGTTTCTAAGCCCTTACTTTAGGCCACGAAATGCATAAATACCTTGGGTATCTACTAAACGAACAAATGTTAATTTCTTATCAAATGTTGTTAGTTGATAGGTTATATTCACCAAGATAGTAAATTGTTAGTTTATATGCTTACATGTTCTGTTTTTTTGTTTTATATGCAAAATGAGATAAATAATATTTGTAATCGAATTGTTCTTGTATTAAACAATTTTTAAATTAGTTACATGAAGTAAAATTATAAACTGTACATTGCATTGCATATAATAAATAATAATAAATATTATAAACACAAATTATTAGATTAGAGACGATTACATTTATGGTTGCAAAAATGATAACTTAGCACTAAAATTAATGCATCCACTTTCGGGATTTAATGACCTTGAAAACAAACGAGGCAATAAAAAGAAACCTTTTGTTATGATAGAAAATAAATTAGAATAAAGAATTAATTGCCATCATTAATGATAGCAGTATATTGGTTTTTGGTAAGAGGGTCCCCTGTCGGAACTTTTTGCAAGCAATAAACGAGAATATGTATGTGCTAATGATCTCTTTAAAACATATTTAGTCAAATTAAATTGAATTTCGCCGTAATGCATCAAAACGAAATGATGTTATATGCCTGGATAAAGCGTTGCTGCGGGAGAAACGCGTTGACATTTTTTCCATCTGCTAATGGTGGGAAACTGACATGGGAACGAAAAGCGGAATTAACAAGTTCAATTTTCTGGGCTGATTAGACTAAAATCATATTTCATTCATTTTTTTTGATAAAAGTGACTAACGATCAAAGTGAAAGCATTATTCATTATAGTTATTGGAGACCAGGAGAGACCATGAGAATTTTGTGAAATTAATAAACATCATTCTTGAAACCATTATTGCCCCGAAGGCGTTAGAAAGAGATCTCGTGGCGCGTGGCCTTGGTTGGTAGAGATGGTCGGCCCTTTAGCAGAATGTCATTTCGGAAACGTACTGCTCTTTCAGTTCATTTACTTCAATCGTTAATTTGTGTTAATTACAAATAATAGCGCGTGATGACTCAATATATGGCGAAACATTGGTACATGCATGTTAAAAAATAGCACGTGATGAAGCAGTATACGGAAGAATGTTGGTACATGCATGTTAAAAAATAGCACGTGATGAAGCAGTATACGAAGATGTTGTATGCATGTTAAAATAGCAGTGATGAAGCAGTATACGAAACCCCCCCCCCCCAAAAAAAAAAAAACAAGAAAAAAAACATTGGTACATGCTGGATAAAAAAAGAGAAAAAATCAAACGAAAAAAAAAATGTATATATTGAAATGGGGCAGAACGTTGGTACAAGCATGATGCACAGAGGATATTTGTTTTGCGTGGATATTGGTTATATCTAATCGAGTAGTGATACAATTTCACATTTTCACGAGCGCGTGAAAATTTTATCACTTCGAGATTAAATATAACCTTTATCCACTCAAAACAAAAAAGTTTTCATTTCATTTTATGCTAACCGTTGACGAAAGAATGGAACTAGTTTGTGAAATCGTTCTTTTTCACACGCGAATAAATTTGTGTTGAATACACATCTTGTCCGCCATATGATATGTTGAGATATAAGTCAGACATTTTATGATTATTACCTACTACACTGTCAGACAAAATAAATAGTCAGTCTTGATACAGACAGACAGACAGAACGACAATTTATTTGACGTAACATAAATTATAGTCATATAAGTATGATAAGACATGCTATAGATGACAGTAGCACATACATAAAAAAAAAAAAAAAAAAAAACAACAACATAAATGAAATGAAAATACAACAATACAAGTGTATACACATACATACATTGACTAGTAAATACCTCAAGACTAAATCTCCAAATAAAAAGTAGTTCCGGCATATCTATATCCGCCACAGTGTGGATTGATATAGGTTATATCTCACTGACAGAACCCAGTATTTCATCAATAAGCATAAAATTAAAAAAAAAAAAATAAAAAAAAAAAAAAAAAAAAAAAAACGAAAAAAAAAAAACGTGATGAAGCAGATTACGGCAATATGTTGGTACATGCATGATAAAAAAGAGAAAAAAAAAAAAAGAAAAGGGAAAAAAAAAATATTGAAATGGGGCAAGACGTTGGTACACGTATACAAATACGTTTAAAGTAGTTTAAAAAGTTGAAAGTTTATTTTACATCGATTACAAAACCAGTTTTAACAACTTTTATTTATCACTTCCGGTGGTTCTAATGGTTGACTCTGTGAACGTTTCGTTGTTTGATTAGACCAGAGAAGTAATACAAGTAAAATGAAAATAAATGAGATAAATGGAAAGTACTAATACGCAGCAATAACAGAAATTTCAATCGTTTGTCATGTCAAAATATAGTGCCATGTGATCATATCAACTGTGAATTTGCTTAGACATCGAACTGATTTTGGAGAATTATACATGTAGTTGCACCATTTTAATTATTGGCCAAGTATCCTATCGTTACTTAACTTGTGCTATTCCTAACTCGAATTCAACCAAAAATGCTCAGTGATAAATAATATTAAATTGTTAAAATATTCTGTCATTCTTGTTTGACGGAATATTCAACTATATAGCTGACAGTATTATTACGAAATTAAATATTTGGATATTGTTATGGCATGAAAATGAATTATGAAATTCGACGCTAAGCATTTTAATATTGCTCAGCGCTAAGTAATTTGTTGGAATTCGAGCCTGATTGTATTTCATAGAGATACTTTATCACTTACACGGCAGTATCGCTTGCTTCATTGATTTCAAAACCAAAACTAAATGCATTCCGTATTGTATTTAACTGAATTTGAAATCGCTTATGCATTTCTTTGTTTAGAGACGTAGATTAGATCTTTTAAAATCGAGACTATGTCATGGGAGCGAGCTTAAATCCTCTGGAGTCCGTAAATACAGTAGCAGCAACATCTCTAAGCAACTCATTTTTTATAACCCCCTTCCTAAATCATCTTTTTCCCGACATTTAAATCGTTTTATTTTGTTGTGATTGATTGATTGATTGATTGTCTGACTGACTGCTTGATTGATAGACTGATTGATTGATTGTCTGATTGACTGACTGATTGATTGATCGATCGACTGATTGACTGACTGATTGATTGAGGGAGGAAGGGAGGGAGGGAGAGAGGAGTGAACGTGCGAGCGTGCTTGTTTCAAAGTCAAAATAATCCATTTAACCAATAATTTTCAAACATACTAATTTGATCTTATACCAATATTTTTCTCAAACATTTACACATAATCTTTTTTCTTTCTTTTGAAATGAAGATTAAGAAAATCTCAAGCTAGTCTATGTATAACAGACACTAAAAGAGCACGTCGAACAATATAGCAAACTATTGAACGTCCCATGCCTCAAAGCAGCCGGCTTACAAGATGTCCAGATGTACGCTAGATTACAAATGTAATGGGCATCATCCATCCAAGCACGTCCGAATCACAATTTCGATCCATCATAATTAATATAGAGTTTCCTTATTACCGCTCAACCGCCATTTTATTTCACTAGGAATTATTGAAATTAAGAAAGATGTTAGTTTAGCCGTCAAACGATGTTTTTGAAAATGCATTAAAATCGAGAGTTTTGTTGAACCCCGAGGCCCGCCACTTAAAAGAGATGTTTTTAAAACACTTATTTGAACACATTAGGTATAAAAATTAAGAAAGATAACCCTGGAATTGATGGGGGAACAGACGACATTTTTAGTCTGAGTTTTCACGCAATTCTGGGACAGCTTCGATTTATGACTTTAGATTCTTGACGTAGTGGCAACGCATTTTTAAGAAGACAATTTTAGAAAAATCAAAGAATACCAATAGAAGCTGAAGTATTTATATAAATAAAAATTATAAATTGACAAATATTTGGAGAGATGGACAGATAGATGGATGGATGGATATATATCACTTTTCTTAAAACGGTAAAATTGCGATATTTTAAGGATCGAAAGGGAACTATTAAAATACTCGGAATAACGCAAGACTCTCGGAATCAAAAGAACATACTTGTAAATTCAGTTGTACGGAAAGTAATGGCAGGGATCTTTAATATACCCAGAATATGCATGATTTTTAGAAATTCTGTCCTCTGAATAATACATTTTTACTGTAAATTGTTTTGTATGAGATAAGAACATCCATCTCGGGAGCGGGAGGTCGTGGGCTCGATCCCCGACCGCGAAATACTAAAGTCGTTAAATAGTATGAGTAGTTCTCTGATAGGCGCTCAGCATATATACATGGCAGTTCCAGGACTGGATGACCAGGTGTCACGATAATGTGACTTGTTGTGGTATCATGCCACATGTCTACAGTATGAAGCACCATATCTGTCTTAAAGTAGACCAAAGTCTCTTAATGACTGAACTACTAAACTTCTTTTACCTTACTTTTGATTAATATACACGTGCGCACGTAACATGCCTATTACTTCCTGTTTAGTTAAATATTTCTTAATTGCTGCCTCTAATTAGGTGAAAATGATGTGCAATAAATTTCTCGGGAAAGGAGACTAAACTAGACAACGCCCTTCAGAAACAGTCCATCACTCTAGTTATTAATATATACAACAGCGCTGAGGCAACAGCGTGATACGTTGCGACAGATTTAAACGTACAACCGATTTCCCGATTTTCCCCCAGCTCTGTTTAAGCACGGATATAATTCATTATAAGCGAACCTGCTTTGTTGCAAGAGAATACAGTAAATAGGGTTGGACAAATGAGCGATCATCGGTACATAATCATTTTTATCCCCTAATTAGAGTTAATTTAATGATCCCTATAACCGATGGCCCTTTCCCGCGAGGCTGGATAGGGTATCAAAAAGGTCTCACACAACTATTGAATATTTCGTGCTTGATATGGAACGGTTTGAGGAATGAGTTCACGATTGCTTTGTTTGGAAACAGATGGTTATTAAACAAAGGGTCTGATACTAAATATCAATGCATGGAATTTATAGCCTGGTTCATTACAATTTGAACCTGTCTGAAGATTTATTGTGTTATTTGAGTAATTTACTCACACGAACTCAACTATCAAAAACTCCCGAACCGGCTAAAAACAAACAGAAAGGGTAATTAATGTAATCGTTTTTATTCATATTTACTTCAAGACTCATGACAATCTTATCGTATGGCCCGACCATGAATTGCAAAAATGACGAGGAAACATTTTTTTGATGATTTTACATTAATGTTTGAAAAGCAGTAAATCAAAAGTATGTACACGTTTTGAATTGGAGTAATAAATATACCGGAAGTAATCACACACACACACACACACACACACACACACACACACACACACACAAATGCGTCTACATCTATGAATATCAATTTAACAACTACATTAGTAATAAAAGCAGTAATAATGGTGAAAATTATTTTCATCACACATAAGTTACATAAATATATAAGTGAGTATACATTTCTTGGTGACCTATTATTCACCCATATGGCAAATAACATCTATGGTATACTACGATATTAAGCCACACATCATCTTATTATTGCAGCCGTATTCCCAGTCGTAGAAGACATTCAGAAATAAGTCATTTTTCCAAGCACGGCATGTATCAAACTTGACAGAACAATTAAAGTCCAACAATTCACTTCTCATATAGTATCTTTATACCTTTGAGTCACAGAGAAAAGACACACTCCGGTTTTCACTTGTGTAATGCCCTAAATCATAATTACGAGGCAGTTTTAATGAGAACAATTTTCCGAACGAGCCGCAAGCCGTTCCCCATGGCCCCGACCCCACCCACTTTCAAGTGACGAAATATAGTGGAGTGAGACCTGATATAAAACGTCGATGCTGACTTTTCGGCCTGTGTATAATTTAAAGCGTTTTAATCGCGATCATCGCTGCCAAATTTACAGTTTCTCTCCGTAATGCGATTGACTTGGCAAATCTTATTGATTCGAGAGTCCCGTAAAAGTAGCAGATGTCTCTTAATGCCAACTCGAATTATAGACAACCATTGAAAGGTGGGGTTACATCGCAGTAATGAAGCGATTTCCCTTGCTACTGAAAATTTCAATATAAATTGTGTTTATTTTGCTAAATGCGTGTACGAGGATGTATGAAGAAGACTGTAGAACTGTTTGGACATTTTTCAGAGGTTATTCTAGTATTTGTTAGATAAAGCTACAGTACAGTAAGAGATTGTGAGAACAAGGAGAAATCAGTTCTTGATTTTTTCCTCAACATTTGCCTCCGTTATTTCGCCCAAGAGAGTAGAAACAATTGCGAGAAAGGAGCAACACTTTGACGCGCAAATATGCGAGCTTATTCTAGTTTTTTTGCTAGCATCATTTAGTTCATGTTGGGGAAAATGTTGAATGACGCTTTATAAGGAGTTACAGGATTTTTTGACACTTTTTAAAAGAAAAATAAGAAACAGAATACGGAAACAAAACAGTGAGTGTTAAACTCTGTGCGTGATATTGTATATGCTTTTGAGAACAATATATTTTAAAAATGATTAGTGATGCTGGAAGTGAAAAAGTTGAGGACGCAGTGCATATGCAGGAGGAATACCATGGAGAACAAAGATACGACAATAGATAATGAGAACAATTCAACTGATAAGTGTGACATGGAGAAAGACTGTGTTGAGATTAA
>CM037785.1:23244754-23294754 GCA_021229015.1 Solen grandis | reverse complement strand
CTTTAAAGCAATTCGATTATTTGTATAGAACATTCAGTAATAGATCAACTTCATTAAATTAAATTTAGTTAGTTTAGTATTAGACAGCTATCAGAAAGTACATTTATCGCAAGCAACAGAGATGTTTTCCTGCCTCGGCTCTGGTGTCCCAATTCCTCATGAAGGGCTTTGAAGACATTTTTTTTTTTTTTGGTGGACTGTAAAATTATGAGTTGTTTGTACTTTTTATCTTTGAATTGTCCGAATTTTAACAAAACGCCTTCTATCAACTTAAGATTGTCCAAATCACGAAGATATCCGATCGCTGGACTTATACTTGCACTGACCTGCTTAGCTGATGGTCTAATGCCTTTCTCCAAATGGTCAAATATTTCTGATATGATCGGATCGTCATGTTGCACTTTCCTCCAATCTTTTGAACTCAAGTGATTGCGAATTCCAAGATATCAGTCGGGATATCATTAAAGGTCAGAGGATCAACCACATCTATTGAATCGGTTGAAACCACAGGCATAGCATGTGGTGTTTCAGATTGGGGTGAAATAATGTCTGCATCAACGGTCCTTTCTTCTTTATTAGTATATGGTACTAAATAAACCGCTTGTCCTGTTCTTCCTTCCAGATCTATGCGTTGTTCGAAAATTGTAGTTTGAAAGAGAAGCCAGCCATCTAGGTCCAGTCGCATCTAGTTTTGTAGAGGTGTTTACATATATAATAGAGGATTGTAATCCGTGAAAATTTAAAAATAACTGTGGAATGTTTCTGTGATGGACCATTTCAAAGCAAGGTATTCAAATTTAATTGTAGGGTAATTCTTATCAGATGGTTTTAGACTCCTGCTAGCATAAGCTATAACACGATCGAAGTCATCCTGACGCTGGTAAAAAAACTGCGCCTTGACCTTTAGAGGATGCATCTGTGTAGAGTTTAAACGGAAGATCGTAATTTGCTTATGCGTGTGAGAAACAATGTCTGTACTGAGTTCAAAATTACCAACATCATCAGCTTGGTTCCATACGTCATTGAGTGTTTCGCCCCTTCAAACCCAGAACATTCTAGTATGGTGGGGCCAAAGTGGTGATCAGGTCACTGTGTGTTGGTAGCGTGGTTCCTGCGGAGCCAAATCCAACTTAATGCCTTCACAGTAGCACTGTTCACTGCTTGGATGGCTGTCTTCCTGTCGCGTCCAGTAACTCCAAGAGCAGTGAACATTTCCATGCAGAAGCGTCAGGAAATCCTTTGCAACCGACTTCAACGGGGAACAGCCAGGTGCTCCAACCATTCCTACGACATTCCTCCATCAATTCCATGTACTTGGCAGTCTTCCTCTTATGGGCCTCGTCACATCGCTCTTTCCCATAGGACTGTGAGCTCTATCGCTACAATCTTCTTTGCGTGCGATGACCACAACTCTGTCTGGGCGTGGATTAGTTTGGACGACATCTGGGAACTGCAATTTCTTTTCTAGGTCGACTTTCATTTTCCCATGACTGTGCTTTGGACAGAACTCCAACTCTACTTGATGTAGACTTGGCTTCCTGTCCTTCCTTTACAAACGGAATGAAGGTGGTGGGTCAACTAGTTTTGCTTTCAGGTCTTCAAATGTTGACTGCTGTTCTTTTACCCACATAAATGATTATCTTTTGATTTTCTTTTTGATTTTCAGACTTCAGGGGGTGGGGTGGGGGTCCAGTTAAGAGATTATTCAGTGGCTTGGCGATTACAGCGAAACCTTTGGTAAGTCTTCTAAAATAACTGACGAATCTCAAAAACTTCCTAACCTCTTTCACAGACTGTGGAAAATTGCCATTTTTCTCAACTTTAGTCTCGTCCAGATCTGTCTGTAACCCTTGTTACGTAATTACGTGGCCAAGATAAGTAATCTTATCCTTAAAGAATTTGCACTTTTTTGGGGTTAAGGTTTATGCCCTGTAATTCACTTCCGGTAAAGTCTACAAACACCGCTACGTCATGGACCACCTAACCTCTAGCAAGATAACCAAGGTACCCTAATGAAGCATTAGGAAACCTTTGTTAACTCCGTAAAAGGTCATGAGGTCCAAAATGCAGCGGAACCAATAAAGGGGCTATACCTTTATCTTAAAATTGTTGGCCGATAAGCGTTAAAATACTGCATTTAGACTTTCAATGTGAGAATAATGCGTACGAAATCTTCACATATGTGTGTTAAATACGAGTACGAATATTTTACTCGTTCTTGTTCATTTCGTTCTGTATCTTTACCCCCACCCCCGTCCCCGCAACACACACACACTTCAAAAGCAGAAACGAATTCCGCACGCATTAACAAAAGTAGAAATGTATAGGTAAAAGTAATGCTTCATATTTCATAAAATGATTATTCTCAATGCATTCAAAAAGTGGCGTTAGTGAGCGTTTAGTTTAAGGTCTAGGTCACAACTAGAGGCGTGTATGAAAAGTTTGTGGTACGAAACTTGGTATCCGTGAAATACCGTATTTTTTATCATTCATCTTTATTAAGAATTCATATCTGAAGAAATCTTTTTTATATATTTACATTGAAAGTTCTTTTTTTTAATTTCTAAGTCTATTTTCGCTGTTAGATTCTAGTTTTGATATTTACTAGAGATATATGGATTCAGTGATTTCGTTACATTATCATATACCGTCCCCGGTGACCGAGTGCTTAGAGCGTCCGCCTCGGGAGCGGGAGGTCATGGGTTCGATCCCCGGCCGCGATATACCAAAGTCGTAAAAATGGTACTGTTATAGCTCCCATGCCTGGTGCTCAGCATATAAGGGTAGTTCCAGGACTGGTTGGCCCAGGTGTCAAGATAATGTGACTGGATGTGGTATCATGCCACATGTCTGCGGCGTGATACTGCAGTGTGACAGCACCATATCTGTCTCAAGTAGACACAGTCTCCAAATGACTGAAATACTGTCGTAGGGACGTTAAACCCAACTAACAAACAAACATTATCATATTCATACACACATGTGTAACCACATTCAAAGGGGGGGGGGGACAATCCACATGTAATAGCCGTGGTACTTTTTACCGTGGTACCCAACTCTAGTCAAGGGATCATAAACATGAAATATTTCAACATTAAATATCTTGATATCTGTATGATACAAAAAAAAATGGTATCAATGAAAAGAGATCACTGTTTCTTTGAACCAAAGATTTGATCGATTCTGTCCATTTGTCATTCCATCGATTTATCCTTCGCATTTTTGTCCGGTCAATGACTTTATGATACATGAGACTGCTTGTGAACAAATTGGTACAAGTGTTATCCACATCATGAAAATGTGAGACGTGCAAAACCCAGATCCACAGTACAAAAGATCAATCGCATAGATCACATTGAACCCTTTTGATTTTCATTGTATAAGTAAAGTGATTGTGTTGTTGCGCATTTTGGATTTATTGTCCACTCAATTGTACATGCAGTTCCCTTCTTTTTGTCAATGGCCATAACTCTGTCGTTATTGTTCTGGTACATAAATGATATCTTTGATATAAAGAATAAACATTCATAAATCATAACGTTTTTACATTCGATAATCTGAAAATTCGCAAAGCAAGAGCTGTCACTATATAGTAATCAAAGCGCTGAAGGCACTGAAGTTGTGTGTGTCTCAAATGAAAAAGTGTTTGAAGAGCTGCAAGTCGATCACCAATAATTAAATTCACTTTGATAAACAAAATAAATGCGGTATTCCTGTTCTCTCATCGCTATCAGAGCTTTGATTTCTATTCATGCAGTACCTTATCTACAACAGACTCTTTTTATAGACTGAAGTAATTATGCAAAATTTCTGCACAGGTCAGAGGCTCCGAACTTATTTCGGATAGTAGATATACAGGTTTCGGTCATATTTTAGTTTAAGAAATAACCCATGGAAATATCTGAGGTCGATAGACTGATGTGATTATTAGTATGTTACATTGATTTGTTTTGGACTTCACATGGGTTATTGTAAAAGCTTAAAATGACCTAACGCTGCACATTTACTATCACATTTATTTGCTAGCCACCTTTGCATCGAAACAAACTATATTCGTGTGCTTGGTAAAGTGATCACGTGATAAACAGTTACATCATTTGATTGCAGTAACATCAGCTTAAAAAAATAAGTCATACTGTTTTCATGTCACAGGCGATTTTTGTAGCCTGTAAGTATTTATTTTTGACACAGCATGGATTTTTCAGCATTTTTGCTTAATTCTTGTATACTTATGTTGTAGAGATATATACTATTGTTCGATCATATTTACACTATTCTGTTAAGAGGTTATTCGGTATTAAATCTAGGAGAACCTGGGTTTAAAACGTAGTACTATAGTTGGTGTGACTGACGTCACACACAACTAAAAAGAATACACTGTATAATGATAGAATTGTGCCTTAATGATAAACAAAACGTGACTTGATACGGGAGGAGTGTCCTTTGCTATTTATTTGTAAATAGAGGTTCTTAGAATTTTGAATAATTTTCAAGGTATTGAAATAAGGTAACTACCCCATTTTCTTTTGTGAATTTTCTTGGAATATATTTATAAAATCGTGACAAACTTAGAAGTTGGATGTATCAAATCTTTTCTTCGCATTTTTTATTTTCTTCATGCATACAATTCTCTTTTAGAATTTATTTATGCTTTTAATGAAAGCGTGCGAAACAAAGTTGATTTATACACGGAATGTGTAGGAGGCTGTAAAATCGGCAATTTTAGTTCACGAACCAAAGTCGGGCAAGCTCAAAATTAAATGCAGTTGGGGTAATCTATGTTTTCATATTTGTTACAACGTACTTTTTGTTATATACATATATAGTACATTTAATTATCTATTTGTATCAATAACCTTGTCATGCCATCTGCATTCTTATTTCCATAATGCATATATATTTCTTCCGAATTATTAATCATACTGCGCCTGACAAAAAATCGAGATATTTTTTCGTTTGTCGGTTAGGCGCGAAGAGAATAAAAAACAACAAAATATTGTTTTTCGACTGGCAGAAAACAACCTAAATTGCAATATATCGTGAATAAATCAAGTCAATTGCAATTCCTTTTACCCGCATAACAGATTTCTTTTTCGGCGCAAGCTGTACTAAATGGATTTTGAACCTATTTCTTGAACCAATCTAATATTAGTTAACAACCGAAGAGTTCGAAAAAGCTCTCGTTTTATTGGTTTGCATAAATTATTTTAGGATATTCTATCATAAAATGGGAGTTTCGGGCTGCATATCTTCCTGTATGATTGTCAATTGGCAAATAACAATGTATCTACCTATTTAAACATAAAAAACCGTTGAAAAATTCAAATATAAAAACCACCCAGTTGAAAAAGTAAACCCTTGTGAGTATTTAGAAAGCGTATATGTATATGTATATATGTAATACTGTATTTTGCAAAGAAAATAATAACCTTCTCAATCACTTTCATTTTCATATTTAAACTTTTTTTTTCAATTTTTTTTTTTTTATTTTTAATGAGAGTTAATATAGCCAAAAACTCCCCCAGCTGTACTAAAACTCGCAACCTAGCTTTGCAGCCAGTGCCATAAAATTTGTATTAATAGCAATATTTAAATCATACAGAAAAAAATATTTTCACGGATCTAGATATATTGGTTAAGAGGGCTGTGAGTTCGGACCCCGGCTACCATCTATGTTTTTTGTATGCGAGAAATCTTTACGGAGGATGTGAGTCTAGTACTGGTCCTTTCCAAGAACAGTGGTTAGGTTAACTGCCCGCCTGGGTCAAGAATTTTGTCAAACAGAAGAAAATAAGGTGCACTGAAGTTGATTTTAAGGACAAAAAGCATAAAAATGAACAAATAAAAGGGCTGATGTAAAAATTTCGTCCCCAAGCCATTAAACTACTCAGCCCAAAGCTTAATTTTCAATATATAAATCATATATCTAATTATAAAAAAGCTACCATATTTCCCCAAGATACTGCTAAAAATGCATCTCCGTCATCCTAAAATCATTTCTTTTCCTGGGGAGCATGCCCGCCCAAGCTTAGATTTCACTATATAAATCATAAAAGCTACCATATTTTCCCCATAAACCCATAAGAATGCATTTCTGTCATCCTAGAATCATTTTTTTCCCAGGGGAGCATGCCCCCGGACCCCCTAGCACTGACATCACAATCATGCCTTTACCCCCCCCCCCCCCCCCCCACGTTGAAAATTTTTGGATCTGGGCCTGCAGTTGTAAGCTGAAAAGTGTCTGACTGCTTCGGATTCAAGGCAGACACAGTCACTTTGTGATGTTGTCATGTTTGTGACAGCGGATGATCTATATTAGTAGGGGGCTCGGAAACAGCAGGGGCTTGGTGACTGGTTGGGTGAGGAACAAGGGACACACAATGGGGATCTCCACTACAGGGCACAAAAAAAATCAATTCACGACAATTTCATCGAAAATAGCCTAGAAAATTTTATGACCAAGCCGCCTGGGGGTACGTGTCCCCTGTGCCCCCCCCCCCTCCCCGAATCCGGGTGAGGTGTTCCGAATGCCTTAAAGGGTGCATGCTCATCCGCAATTCAATGTTAGGGTGTACATCGTGATTTGATGTAGTTTATATAATGGTACGAACTTAAGAATACTCTGGATGATATATTTTTAAGCATTAAAAAGGATATCAACAACAAGACTAAAGCAAGTTAGATGTACAATAGGCCTATTTTTTTTCCACACAGAGCAAAGTGGTTATAACAACTTGCTGTTCTCTCAATACACCGGTAATCGGTCACGTGATCAAATTGTTTATCCGAAAACATGACTACTAGTGGGTTGTGCAGATGGTGAAATATTTATAAAGGTGCGGTTGACGGTTGTTAAAAGTATTGCACGCTGTGGATTAGTATCAACTAAATTGGCATGGATTATGATTTTTTATGGTATGTGATGAATAACATGCACAGATATGAATTTTGCAAGCTGTCAAAAAAAAAAGAAAGAAAAAAAAGAAATTATTTTAGATTTACAAAGCAAGATGCAGTATAATGAATGAACATACTTCTTATTGCTTCATACATTGAAATCTTGGCATCACATTTGTATGTGCTTGTGTTATTACGCGCTCTCTCTCTCTTTCTCAGTCTCTCATTTTACTCCCTGACTGCAGCAACCGAACCACTCGACCCCAAGACATTTCGACCCCAGAGGTCAGAGATATTTAGTTTACATATTTCATCATTCACATTCATACAAACATGAAGGTACTTATCATCAAGGTAACCTAAGACTATATAGCATTTATTTCCAATGTGCACTAAAATTATATTCTGTTATAAATTGAATAGACAAATGAAAATATGGAGTTCCTTTTTCTTGAATAAGTGAATTATTCAATTAATTGTGTGAAGTATTAAAATTGATGAGTTTTTGGCTGAAGTAATACAAACAACACAAACAAGAATGTGTAACTTCAATAAGATTATGTGTATGTGTAAGTTTTATTTAATGTATCATTATAAGGATAAAGTACATTTGTTAAAAAGTTAGTTATTTCAATTGGTGCAAAGAAGTTGAGAATGAAAAATTGTTTTTTAAGCATTATTGTTTAATATAGATTTGATTTTCAATGTATGATGTGCTTTATTCAGTCAGAGAATATTATAGGTTTTCACTTTTCATTGTAAAGAGGTAGTATGTCTATGATTTAATCAATTCAAAATTATACAGGTGAACATTACTTATGACCCAATAATAAAAAAATAGCAGGGGTGTAGTTTCCTAGTATAGGCTGTGTACCTGTGGCCAGCACTCTTTTCCAGGAAAGTGAAAAAATAACAACGCTAAAAATGCAGAATGTTAATATATCATGGATGTGCGATGATTTACTTGTCTCTACCTGCAATTTTAATAATCCCCTTAACATATTCATTTGTACTAAATATACGCCAAAACACACCTGAAAATCCAGAGCAAAAATATATTTTAGTTTTTTGGGGTAAGGGCATTCCTCCACCAACATTAATTTTAACTAAGCTATCCCCTTGGTTAGCGTTCATCCTGGTACGCACATTTTAATGCTGGTGAATAAATTTACATTCATGATGTCTATGATGTTTTTTAATTAATTAAATTTTTACTTAATTTTCAACAGTTTCCCATTAAAATCATTACATAGCAATAAATTGTCACTGAAATACTGATTGTCTACTACAGTCAGTCTTTGATGACTTCATGTCTCCTTATACATGTAGCTGCATGTATGCCAGTGTTGGGGCTGAAGATAACATAATCAGTAATTCAAAAGGGTGTGTATGATTTAAATGTCTTTTTTTTTGGGGGGGGGGGGTAATATTCAGGAGAGCTCTGGAGAGACTTGAACCCCACATGAACAACAGGCTCTGAACAGCTATTGAAACATTGTACCTTGCTCTGGAATCATTTAGGATAGTAAATTTTATTGGCTCAGTCATACCTTATTACCATAAGCATGTGGAACTCAGCAGGAATGCTTACAACTATATTAGTTTCCAGAGTCTGAGTATAGCCATTGTGAATACTCATGTGTTCCCTGGTTTCTTCAAACTCTGGTTAGTTAGTTTTATGTCAGTTTAGCCTGATCTTTCTCCTTTTTTCAAAAGATGACAAGATTAGTAAGCATTGTAGATCTATTAAGACACACTTGACTCCATTACAGTGAGAAATCTCATATAAGATGGTTTTAAATTAGATCATCATATATCTGTTAGTGTATTTTTATTCTCCCTGGAAAAAATTTGGGGAGCATATAGTTGCCGCTTTGTCCTTCTGTAGTTCCATCATGCTTTCCTACAGTTTCTCCTAGCAACTTCATTTATTGACTGATATCATTCATATTTGGTAGGTAGATACATTTGGTGGTTCTGTAACGTCTGGTGGGGTTAGGGGTCACTGGGGTCAAGGTCTAGGTCAATGGTGCTAAAAGTAGATTTTTACACTTTTGCTCATACAGCCTTTATTTATTGGCTGATGTCTTTCATATTTAGTAGATACATACCTTGGGTGGTTCACTTACTTCGGATGGAGTAAGGGGTCACTGAGGTTAAGGTCACTAGTGCTAAAATTAGATTTTTACACTTTTGCTAATACAGCCTATATTTATTGACTGATGTCTTTTATATTTGGTAGATACACACCTTTGGTGGTCCCCTATCTTCTGGTGGAGTTAGGGGTCACTGGGATCAAGGTCAATGATACATTGACAAACGTGCATGTTGGGGAGCAACGTCACCTTGAGCGATATGTTTTGTTTTTATTTGTTTTGACTTTTGTTCTGTTGGCTTTTTCTGTGCAGTTCACATGGTTAGGGGATCTGCCCTGGGATCAGGAGGTTTTGGGTATGATCCCTGGCTGTGACATACCAAAGCTCCCTTGCTTAGTGCCCAGTATATAAGGGTAGTTCTAGGTCTGGTTGGCCAGGTGTCAGGATAATGTGACAGTGTGGTATCATGCCTTATGTCTATGGGGTGACACTGCAGTATATCTGCCCTATATCTGTCTCAAATAGATGCAGTCTCCATTGGCCCATGGACCACACTGTACTTCAAGGGAAGTCTCTGCATCCAACTTCCACAGGATACAGCCATTTCTGCCTACCCTTGTCTCTGCACATCTGCAGTAGGTCAGAGTACTTTGCCCTCTTAAGCTCGTTGGCAGTCTGGCATCTTGTCTCCCATGGTAGCATTAGCTCTATCATGATGTATAATGAGACGTTTTGTTGCACAATGTCAGGTCTTAGAGATGTCTGAACGATTGGTTGAAATGTAAGTTTCTTGTCAAGGTCAACTGCCATAGCCCAGTCATTTGCCTGATGCATGATTCCATTCTTGCTCTCTATGGTCACTGTGCAAGTCTTTGCACCTTCCTTCACGAACTGTATGTGCCATGGGTCTGTCTTTAACTTTGGATGCTTCTTCTTCCTTTCTAGTTCAAGGGTGTTTGCAAGTTCCCTAAGCACCTGTCATGGCACCATCTAAACCTTCCTTGTGTCAAGGCTGTGTTGCAGGATTAGAGGATGTGCTCTAGTGTTCCTCTGTTTCCGCAAAGTGGGCAGTCAGGGTTCTCTACCTTATTCCACAGACAGCGGTTAGCTGGGGTGGGCAAAAGGTCATAAACTGACCAAAGTAAGAACTGCTACTGGAGTTGTTCGCAGCACCAGATATCTTTTCACAACAATTGTCTTTCCAGAACAGTCCATTTGGTCCATGCTCCTTGGCTTTCAAGCTGGACAGCTCTAACTTTCCTTGCCTCTTCTTCAGCACTTCTGATTTCCTGTTGGATCATTGTTCTCTGCTGCTGTGGTCCTGCTTTTTTCCACTGACTGCTAGATGGTGAGCCTTATCTTTAAATGCACCCAGTTTTAATTGACAAAAGCCTTTTTTCTCTACAGTACATATAAATTAATAAAAAAGTAAGCTATGATTAATTACTTTATAAGATAGATAAAGTATATATTTGTACTTTTTCAACTATTGCAGTGTGCATTCAAAATGCTAGATAGACAGAACCTGATCATCAAATCATCATTACTACTGTGCAATGGGTGCACAATCCCATGCATAATTACCATTATTCATTTTGACATGTGATATATTCCATTTCATTATTGTCTGCTAGGTTCTACACAACACATGCTGCATGTTAGGTGCAGTCCCTGAGGGCTAGATAACCAATATGTTATGACTTAATGACATTATGTCTACTCAGTTAGAGATCTTTGCATACTGAATAATACATGGGTAATCAAAATGTAATTTTAGATAATTGATGTTATAAAAAAAGGTTGAGTTTTCAGTTTGATATCCTTGCTTGTAATATTTCATTTTGTGTCAGTTAGAATTGGAGTTTAATAATTATATATTTAATTTAGAAACAAGATTATACTGAGAGACTGTACATGTATTTGACACCCCCCTCCCCCACAAAAAACCCCCAAAACAAACGAAAAACAAAAAACTAAGGATGTCACAATTAATACACATCCATTGAAATTTTCTTATAAAAAATGCTTTGGTTTACCATTTATCCCTACCAATTCTTGACAGAACATTGTATGTATGAAAAATAGCCTGCAACATTTATATTCCCAGAGAATTTAGAAGATTGAAACAGACAAATTTATATGAACATGATGAAAATCTTAGAAAAAACAGTCTTTTTAGTGACGAGTACACGTGAAAATGACCATACTCTTAAAGACTAACATAGTTGGAAACAATTTGATTGCATTTGGAAAGGCTCGTAAGTTCAGAACCTTATGAATATTATTTGTACTTGTTTACACAAGACAACCATGCTATTAATATGTCTATAACTTAATCAAAGGAGAGCATGGACTTGACTTGACTATTTGGGTTTACTGTCACTTCCACAGTATTTCAGTCATATAGCGACGTCCAGCTAATTACAGGTGGAGGAAGACCCTGAATGCACGGAGGCATCCAGGTAGAACCACCGACCAACAGCAAGCCAGCTGGAAGGCTTCCTCACATGAAAATCCGAATGACCCTGTCGGGATTCGAACCCACGTGGTGAGGGACTGAGTGAGTGTTAAAGTCAGCGACTTTACCCTCTCGGCCACAGAGGCCCCAGGAGAGCATGGATGCCTCCAATTCCTAATGCTTATTTTGTGATACAAAGAATATGTTTTTCTATGTTTCGGCCTTCTTCCTTTATAGAACAGTGATAACTATCATTCTAGTCGCTATCAGAATGTTGTTCAGTCATTTTGTATCAGTGACATTTTACCCTGTGAACTCACACTACTGTATATGCATATAATTAATTACTAGTGGGCCAGATTTCTGATAATGGCTGACAAACGACTGTGACTAGGTTTTGCTTCTTGACTTGACTATTTGAGTTTACCTTCGCTTCGACAGTATTTCAGTCATATAGCGACGTCCAGCTAATTACAGGTGGAGGAAGACCCCGAATGCATGGAGGCATCTGGATAGAACCACCGACCGACCGCAAGCCAGCTGGATGGCTTCCTTACATGAAAATCCAAATGACCCTGCCGGGATTCAAATCCACGCGGTGAGGGGCTGAGTGAGTGTTAAAGTCAGCGACTTTACTCTCTCGGCCACGGAGGCCCCTTTTTTGCTTCTTGAAAAATACTGGTGTCACTGGCTGTCTTTTACAAGTACATCTGCGCAGATACCATTTTATAGCTTTAATTATGTTTCAAAATGAGAAGATTTTTCATATCCAATTTTATTTGAAAGTTGAGCTGAATACATCTTTAAATCAAAGCCCATTATTTTTTAAGATCATGTATGAAAAAAGATCTTGTAAGGTTAATAAATAAGGGAGTTCTCCAATTAAAATGAGTTTTATGAAACAGGTTGGTTTTTTTATGTGAGTTGCTTATGGGATCTGGATGGTGCTGTATGTTATTTATTGTGTCTACTGTGAAGTATTAGCCTGGTCTTATAAGACTTTCTGATTACTTTATTGATTGTGAATTCCTGAAGGTTGGTAAAGAGCTAATATCTTAAGTGTTTTCAGACTGTTTTAAAATCTTCCCCTTGAACGCAGTAGTCTCTTTGCTCCCAGGATTTCAAATCAACTTAGCATAATACATGTACATTCAAAGTAAAAGCAATTCTTGTCATTTCTAAGAGAAGACAAACTAGTAAGACTCAAGTCATTATTAATCAAGAAAAGAGGCAAGCACTGTGGACATTTCACCAGCCTCCATGTGTGATATACATACAGATGGTATGAAGAGGTTAATGACTTTGTCTTCCTCAGACAGGTAAGTGTACATCCCGTTGTGTTTTGTGTTCTTGGCATAATGGATAAACAGCATGGAGGGGATAATCAAGCCCAGCTGGATAATCTGATGTTGATCCTTTTAAACTTCATGTATAGCACATCATCTTAATGTATTTATTTGAAAGACTTACCTACACTGGTATAAACATTAAGTGTTTTGTAACTAAATATGGGCACACAGCAGTGGCGATTACATTGTGCTGCATGTGATGTTGAAAGTAAGCAAAGACAATTGATCATGTTTTTAATTTTATTTCTCTCTTTTGACAAACAAACTGAAGAAACATATTTGTGTTGATGGTTTGGATGAGCACTAAAGAGCATGGATGCATGTTTTGCAGATTGCAGACCTGATTCAGATATTAATGAAGGCAGGGATAAAAATATTTCAAAATATCAATAGATCATTTCACTTGGAAATGAGACGTAAATGTACGTAAATCTATGAGCACTTCCCGAACACCTAATCTACATACTGGTGTATAATTTCACATATTGTTCAATAGAAAAAAACATACATTTGAGATTTTTCCCCAGTCACTGATTGGTCAATTTATATGAGCATATTATACCAGGTATTGTCAATCCTCAGGTGAAATGGTCTATTACTATCATTCAATTACACAATTATGTTATTAATGTAATTGCCCATAAGCTAAATATAAAACAGTAAAATGTATCTTTCACTAAACCAGGGACTCTCTATATATACAGGTACATGTTTTTATTTGTTATATAGACACCCTGACTAAACTAATAGATTATTGTTGCCTGTTTTCAGGTAGCAAGAAATTGTGAAAAATATAAGTGTAGTGTTAGAAATGTGAAAACGTGTTTGTTGCCAAGAAATTAATGAACCAAATTAACTAAGTATTGGTCACAGTGATGAACGTATATCAACCTGGGAGGATACATTGTGAGTTTGATCCCCAGTTGCGTTTATTTATTTGACATTAATTGTGAAACATTTAGTTCTCAAAGCTTGTATAAATCATATTTGATGGGGCTTTTAGCAGTGTGTCTAGCGATTGTCGTGGTAGGATACTGGAGCACCTGAAACAGGGAGATGACAAGTGCTGTAATGATACATGTGATTATTTAAATAGGCTTGACTGTTTGAGTTTACCATCGCTTTGACAGTATTTCAGTCATATAGCGACGTCCAGCTAATTACAGGTGGAGGAAGACCCCCAGATGCACTGAGGCATCCAGGTAGAAACACCGACCTACCGCAAGCCAGCTGGAAGGCTTCCTCACATGAAAATTCGAAAGACCCTGTCGGTATTTGAACCCACGCGGTGAGGGGCTGAGTGAGTGTTAGTGATTATTTGGTGTGAATATGAATATTATCATATTTAGTAGGTCAAGAACAAATATATTTAAAATAAAAGATTAAACTATTGTCAATAAATTCCTCAATAAATTTCATATTTCAAGCAAAGGTATCCGGTGCATTGCTGCCCATTAAAAAAAAAAATTCAATGACCTTATAATTATATATATATATGGTAATTTATTTTTTTTTTTTTAAATTGGCAGCAACGTACTGGGTACCTTTGATTTCAAGCATGAACTTCCACTTAGTCTCTAATAGTTTGTACTATCTAAAGCGAGGGTTCTAGAATGCCTAAAATTATCACTCACCATGTCTAGCCCTTCCAAATGTTGTGATGGTAAAAATCAAGAAAATAACAAAGAATTGTTTTGATTTTTCACTCGCCCTGCAATAGTTTTCACTGGCCATTGCAAGCCAGTCAGTGGAATTTTTCGCCCCTGAAAGCCTAATTTGACATTTACATGATTTTTTAACAAGATACTTGAAAGCAGTCTTAAATAAGGTCAGAAATCAATTTCTCCTTTTTTTCCAATATCAGTATGCAGTGATTTAGTCCAGGATTGATTGGGCATGGCATGGTACCAGGTTAAATAGACTGGGTGTTGTATCTTGCCAATTTTAACTGACATAACAATGTAACATTACCACTTGCATCAGTTTCAAACAGACAGTTTGACAACATTGCAAAATGTCTGTGGAGATATACTGGTCCCAATGCTGCAGTGGCTGAGTGGTTAGAAAGCCCATCTTGGAAGCGAGAGGTCGTGGGTCATATCACCGGCTGCAGCATACCGAAGTCTAAAAAATGGTACTGGTGTTGCTTCCTTGCTTGGCACTAAGCATATGGTAGTTCCAGGACTGGTATTATGGCCCGTGTGTCAAGATAATTTGATGTAGTTTGGTATTATGCCACATATCTACGGCATGATACTGCAGTGTGGCAGCACTGTGTCATTCTCAGATAGATGTGAATGACTGAAATACTTTCGGCGGGACATTAAACCAAATAACCCTTTCCCTCATAGAGGACACCATGAAAAGACCTATGCGAACAGCATAAAACCAGATCAGCCTGCGAGTAACTCGCAGGCTGATCAGGTTTTATGCTGTTCGCTGCTCCTCAGTGGTCTGGAAATGAGGATTTTGTAAATAAATTTGGTAAGGTTTAACTGTGGTTTTCTGCAGATCAGGCTTTATGTGGTACCTATTGAGGGTGTCAAAATGAGTATATATGAGGGAAAGGGTTAAACAAACAGAGGAGATGTAATTTTTGTTATGTGAAAATAAAAAAGAGCAAACCTCACTCTGATATTACAGGTAATGAGGTATGTCATATACAGTACATGTGTCATATGCTAGCCTGTTTACAGGGATTTACTTAAGGATTTGACTTTCACTTGTCCAGGGGGAAAGTTACTTTGAACATCTACTTGCCCCCAGTGAAAACAGGTTGCCCGATCTTTAAGTTAGTTGGTGTTTGTTAATGTTGAAAACTAAATATGTGCAAGCATTTCACCCCTGATATACTGTAGAAAATAAAAAACTGAAAGATTTCATTTACATAAATAAACTTGCCTGTCGCGCTATCTTCTTTGAAAAATCACTTGCCAGCAGTAATTTTAAACCCAGTGCGGGCAAGCGGGCATCCACTTAAGAAAACCCCTGTGTTTATATTATCATGACACCTGACTCTGCAGGGTATTGAACCCACAACATGTATGTCTTGCATTGGTTACCAGGGTAAACACAGCCACTAAGTCCCAGTGTTCTTATTGTTTGGATTTCACTCTATTTATACATGCAGAGCTTAAGCTATTGTTTGTATTAGAATACTGAATGTTGTGGGCATCTCAGACTCTTATAGGTATACACAGTCATGTGCAATATATATTATAATAGAGGGGTGCTGAGCTCCCCATGCTGTTATGTTATGTATGCATCTAGCGAATACATGCTGAAAACCAACATCTGTTGTTGCAATTCTGAGAATAGTTGGCATTTCTCTAGCATGTACTGCGTAGTTTAAATTGATATGAAACAACTTGCTCTGTAATTTAAGGCTTCTCACACCTCCAGTAATTAAATATTAAAAGGAATTCACATCAGGAGCTTAGGCTGTGGAAGTGGATTTCACACAGAATCCATGCTGTTTACCAACTTACCTGAGGTATTCAATCACCTTCCCGGACACAAAGTACTGGTCCAACCAAGAAACTGTTGAGATGAATCAGTATAACTTGTAAGAAAAACTCCTTACTCTCCTTATTGAGAGAAATAGAAATGAACATAAACTGATGTTTGGAAATTATTTTGTAGGTTTGAATGCAGTGATGTCTTTTTGAATTTCAATATGATCCTGGGTTAATGTTTGTTGACTGAGGGTAGGGAGTTCAATACCCTGTTAGGCACTTTTGTAACCCAGCAGTCAAGTAGGGTTTTCATTAGTTGTAAAATCACCTCCTTGTCCAATTTAATGTGAAATATATATATTTTTTAAAGTAAATTTAATCTAACTGATCATAGTTCCTGATTATTGTAGTGACACATTTTTATCATGGTATGGTCCATAATGTAATGGTAAGAAATTACCATTGTCTCATAAGGTAATCAAGACAGTCAGTTATACAGTGTAGACATTTTAAGTTTTTAATCCTTTACTAAATATAGAGATTTATTTTGATGCATAATTGGCAAACAGAGAAGACTCATACCAGACAGCTCCTGGAACGAGCAGTCTGATCAGGGTCTCCTCTGTTTACTTGTATACATTATTTTAACTCAGATTCTACTATCTGCAAAGCAAAGAAAAATTCATTGTTTCATTTACCAAAATCATAGATTTGTAAATGAATACTAATGAGGTAATGGATTATAACCAGATCATCTTGAGGGCTGATCAGGTTTAATTATGTTGGTTACTTATTGATATTATTGAAATTAAGAAAAACAGACAATAGGTATATCAGTCTCAGATCTGTTGTAGCGTTAGATCCAAGTCATCGTATTGCTGTTTTATATGAGTGATAAATAAAATATAATCAGTGCTTTTAATTAATTGCTAGTGAAAATTAAAAAATGATTTAACCCTTTCCCTCATAGAGGACACCATGAAAAGACCTATGTGAACAGCATAAAACCAGATCAGCCTGCGAGTAACTCGCAGGCTGATCAGGTTTTATGCTGTTCGCTGCTCCTCAGTGGTCTGGAAATGAGTATTTTGTAATTAAATTTGGTAAAGTTTAACTGTGGTTTTCTGCAGATCAGGCTTTATGTGGTACCTATTGAGGGCGTCAAAATGAGTAATATGAGGGAAAGGGTTAAGTATATTTTATTTGAAACCAACATAAGTAAAGTTTGAATGATTGCAAGGGATGAATTATTGTAACCAATATATATTGACCATATATTTTGTAAGATTGGGTTCTAAGATTTCAAAATCCTTTGAAGTAAGAATTACATTTCTGTTGAATGCTGCAGGTTTGTTAGATCCCTTTTATTTGAGTTATTTCCATTGAAGTACCTGGTAAAACATGTACCTCAAGTTGATATTTCAGATTGAGGCATTGATTTTAGGTATGTCAGGGGAATGGTATAAAGACGTATACTATTGAGTGTGAGGAATCTGATTGTTCTTAATTTCTTGTGAAAATATTTAATGTAATTTCATCATAAATACTTGAACGTGAGAACCACTTTAAATATTAGCCCTGTGAAGTTTGGTATGTAGTCGTAAGTGCACTTAGTGGTGATCCAAGATCGAGGGAGACGTAAGGATTGGTCCAATTACTATATTATTACAGGTAAATACACACAAGGTCTGCCTGCATGGTCCCAATGGCTTGTTACTAACCTTGCCTATTTAAACTTTTGAGGTATTAAATTCCTTGGTATCGTTTTGTCAGTCAAAATCAATCAATACCCCTTTGCTGTACATTCCTTGGTGTAAATATTTCTTTTCCTTAATTAGCTAGCTGTCTTTTAGGCGAGCCATTTAATCTGTCCCAAAGTATCTGAGTAATTATTAAACTAATTAAAGAAAACAGTAACAGAAAACAAACACTGTGGACAAGAGAAAAAAATGAACAGCATGTATATCTATATTTCAGAAAAGTAACCAAGACATAATTTTTTAAGTCATCAAAGTCAAATATTCTTATATATAGTCTTCATTTTGAATATATATATATATATTGTCCATTGAAAGCCAGAAGGGGCTATCAGCATATGTAAAAAGAAGGCTAATAGCCCCTTCTGGCTTTCAGTGGACGATCATACATACATATATATATATATTCTGCTAAAAGTTCAATATAAATGTGTAATATTATAATTAATGTAATTATATAATTTATTTATTAGCATTTACATATATAATTATATAATTTATTTAATTATTAGAATTTACTAAGTCTTCCTTGTCTGCTGGTATATTGAACAGCCTTGCTACATGTAGCAGTAACAATAGATTCTAGCACTGCATCCAAAAATCCAGCAGATACCAGCAGGAATAACAGAAGTCCTCAAAATGTAGGTGCTCTGTGATTCAGTAATAGAACAGAATAGAAATCAGTAATTATCAATGACCTAAATATGTGGTCAATTTCGTTGGTACATATATTTGTTGATTCATGTTTTAGAACATGCTGTCTACTACGTCAATAGTTTTTAGTTGTGTCTTTGACGTAGTCACTCACAATAATAGTACCCACATTCTGAGCATCCGTTTCATTTCATTGAAAACTGAATAACCTCTCAGTTTAGTATGAATGATTGAACGATTGAACAAAATTCTACAACACAGCTAGATATGCTGAGATTTAGCTAAAGTGTTGAAAACTCAATTTTGAGTAAAAAAATAAATATCTAAGGGACACAATAATTATGTGTGGCATAAAAGCAGAGAAGAACTAATTTCTCTATGATGTTGTGTAACTGTCACTTTATCATGCGGAGGAATATAATTTCTTTTGATACAAAGGTGGCTCGTAGGTGAATTTGGATTGTGGATGTTCAGGTTTCGTCTTTTAGTGGTGTTACAATGAGCCATATAGAAAGCTTAAATTCCGTTACAAATCCGTGTAACTGATTAATAGTCACATCAAGCTTAAACAACCTCAGATACCTCCAGAGATTATTTTATGCACTATAGATTATGGCCGATACCTGTATATCTGCTATCTGAAGTTGCTTAGGAGCGAGCCACTGATATTTGCACTTATATGTAGAGACAGTGCCGTCGCTTGGTTAGAGTTTAAATCACAAGGGTTTGTAGCACCCTTTGTCGACTTCCGCTGTTTTATTTCACTATCATGATTGAAGTCTTGAAATTATAGAAAGGGCAGTAAGTCCCTCAAGCATACTTTTGATGGTGACCTTAATTACTCTCCGATATTTTTGCAAAGACAAGGGACAACATGGATCCGTTAGTCTCAGTAGATTCAGAAATAATTTATCTTTACGAAAATATATACTTTTGCTACTCTGGAAATTGTCTAGACCTCAAAGATGTCTTTTTTCCATAAAAAATACCCGTTTTTTTGTTTAGTCGGACAAGAAGTCGTAAAACCAAATCACTCGTTCTCCCCAAAGTAAACTGCAAAAATTACGCAACAGCTCGCTTAAACCGGACAATATATCAATATCATAAAATAAAACTAACCGATTGCGTTTAAAAAAACTAGCACTAACGTCCCACACCGTGCAACAATCGGCGAAAGTTTTGCTGTAAACACTCCTTTCTTTGCTCGTCCGTCATGACAGGAATATCGACATCCATGAAACGAGCTTTCTGATTGGCTGGCTGAACAAAGTTGGGGCGTGACAATAGGTGTAAGCCAATCGGATTTTGTCTTACATATACATCTCATGACACAATAATGGAAAGTGATTTACATATAAATGCCAACAGTAAAAACTTTCGCCAATTGTTGCACAGTATGGAATGCCCGGGCTTGTATTTCAAACGCAATCGATTAGATTTATTAAATTTTAATGATGTGTTGTCCGATTTTATCGAGTGATTGGCTATTTTATGCGGTTTACTTTGGGAGGAACGGATGTTTTGGTTTTACGACTTCTTGTCCGACTAAACAAAAAGCGGGTATTTTTTATGAATGAAAGACAACTAAGAGGTTGGAAGAGTTTCCAGAGTGGCAAAAGTATATATTTTCGTAAAGATAAATTATTTCTGATTCGATCGAGACCTATGGAATCGATTTATTCTAAGTATTTGCGAAAAAATCGGAGAATAATTAAGGTCACTGTCAAAAGTAAGCTTCATCGACTTGCTGCCCTTTCTATTATTTTGATACTACATTCGTGAAATGGATAACAGACAACGGGTGCTTCAAACCCCTTTGGTTTAAATCAAAGCGCTAATAAGCGCTGAGAGAACAGTATTGTCACATTTCTTTTGTTTATCAAAGTCATTTTATTAATGGGTGTCAAATTTTTAAGAAATTGACATAAAAACTTAGCGTGAACAAGGTCATTACAAGGAATTAAAGATGAAAGCACCATTTGCTTTAACAGACTGTTAACAATTAGCACATAGTCACTGTTACTCTCCCTATTTCTATAGCCTACAGTTTATAAGATGTCAAATATGCATATCTAAATCAAAAGGAGACAAATCTAAAACAATAATTGTTCATATTTTTAATAAAAGTTTGGTATCTGGCAAAACCTAAGTTACCCTGCATATTTGCAGCTTGTCAAACCCTAGCTCTTCTAGTACTTGACACACACACAACTTCAGTGCCTTCAGCACTTTGATTGTGGTATTTGGTGAAAAAGCAGCAATTAAGTCCCCCACGAAAATGAATATTATACAGTATATATTGTCCTGTAGTTCTTTTGCATCTTGATACTGAGAAAAACATCTTGTTACAATGGAATCTGCATTGATAAAAAAATAACCCTGTACTTTATATCTATAAACTCATTTTGGCACATCGCAGGCAAACAAGAGTAGATCTTAGGATTAGACAAGACCTTAAGGTGTTTAAGTCTCTTTTGATATTGTAGTTCAGATTCTACACAGTAAGTAATAAAGTAGGTTGGTCGGTCGGTCAGGTTGGTCAGTCAGTCAGTCAGTCAGTCAGTCAGTTGGTTGGTTGGTTGATCTGTCTCTCTTTGGCATAAACGAATCTGCCATATGGTCCACATAAATGAACAATATTCACAACATTTAATACAACAACATAATAACAATACATGAAATAAAAAAGAAACAAACAAACAATAAAAAATAACTTGTCCCACTCTGGGAATTTCCACCGCAAATAAGAATTTTTAAATTGGTGGACAAAAAAAGCTGTACATACAGTATAGGGGGTAAGGAATTCCATTATTTTAGACCTGAATAAGAAAGACTGTTGTGAATTAATTTAAATGCACGGTTAAACTTAATTCCTAGAAGTAAATATAAAAGTGAATTACATTCTGTAGGGTGACCGTCCCAGGTAACTGAGTTGTTAGAGCATCCGTCTCAGGAGCAGGAGGTCATGGGTTCGATCCCCAGCCAAAACATACCAAAGTTGTAAAAAATGGTACTGGTGTATCTCCCTTGCTTGGTGCTCAGCATATATAGGTAGTTCCAGGACTGGTTGGCCCGATGTCAGGATAATGTGACCGGTTGTGGTATCATGTCACATGTCTAAGGCGTGATACTTCAGTGTGGCAGTATTATATCTGTCTCAAGTAGACATATTCTCCAAATGAAATACTGTCGGTGGGATGTTTATAAAACGCAACATGGAATAAGCAAACATTCTGCAGGGCAAAGAAAAATCCATTGTTTCATATACCATTTAAGGATCAGTAAATTTCAAGTCATAAGTTTGAACAAGGTAAAGGATTAAACTTAATTTCCAGTCTGATATCCAGCATGATCATTGGGAGTGATAAATGATAGTCCTTAATAGTGCCTAATTGACAGACCATGAGAGTTGTTTCTGCTTTGCTTTGAGCACTCAGCTTAAAAAAGGTAATTTGTCTTTACTGAGACATTGCAGAGAAGTATATTACTGATATAGAATAGTCCTTATGATGACTGAAATATTGTTGATAAAGTTTTAAATAAACCAGGTTTAGCTTATCTAGCATTATGCACGCTTTAACCCTTTCCCTCATAGAGGACACCATGAAAAGACCTATGCGAACAACATAAAACCAGATCAGCCTGCAAGTAACTAGCAGGCTGATCAGGTTTTATGCTGTTCGCTGCTCCTCAGTGGTCTGGAAATGAGGGTGTTGTAATTAAATTTGGTAAGGTTTAACTGTGGTTTTCTGCAGATCAGGCTTTATGTGGTACCTATTGAGTGCGTCAAAATGAGTATATGAGGGAAAGGGTTAAGGTATAACCCCCCTAATACCCATTTTCTATTTCTTGCCACTGGATGGTTATATTTTTATAAAACTTTGTCACTTTAAAGACATCCAAAAATAAAAATGTTTCACCAAGAGTTTCCAGGTTTTATCTGATGTAGGGGAGATAATCTGTTTTTAAGTTAACATTGAAGTCTATGGGAAATATACAATTTCTGTGAATATGAAAACCTGAATTTGATTTTCGAGGAAAACTCGCCGTAGAACGATGCATTATTTGATTCTGATTCAAATTTCATGAACGCATCCAAACTTTACCGTAGGAAAATGGAGAAAATCACTTTTTTGTAGTTTTCAGGGGAGATAACTCATGACAACAAAATTTCAAAGGGGAGGTAATAAAAGAATTTCTGTCATATGTCATAACATTTCAATTTGCCTTTAAGATATCCATGGTTTGACGTTTTAAAAGCTTATATTGTGAAGTTATATGCATGGCTTTGATGGTTGTTATGAGGCATATACCTTAAGCTGAAGTGAATTACAGGGTATAAACCTTAAGGCAATTTAGGCGCTTCATTTCTTCCACTACGTAAAAGATAATAAAAAACAAACCCAATAAACATAGTAATCCAGTATCTGCAAAAATACATATTGACAAACAAGTTCCTTAAAAGTGATGTAAAGATTTTTCTGAGGCAATTATTGGAAATTGAGTGATGATACATGTATTTCCTTTCTAGCTTCTTCTGCTTGATATTGTTTCTATGGCAACCTTGATTGTTTTCCCTGTGTTTATTTTGCAAATGAGAGATAATTAAAATCATTATATAGAAGGCCCAATTTAATAGATGATTCTTGTCTGGAAACAGTTTGATTTGTACACATAGTGGCTTAGTTCATGATGGAGAGCAATTATCCTCAGTGATCTTCTCCTGTGAGTGTCAACTTTATTGACTTCTAATGAAGTTACAGAAGGTTGATCCAAGGTTTATACTGTTCCTCAGTATTTGTTGACATGCAATGTACCTGAGAAATCAATAACTTTTTTTACCACCTGATGAAATTTGTATCAAGACCAATCCTGATATCTGACCTTGCCAGTTCATTACCTAATTGTACTTAAAAGGTTTAACCTCAGCCCTGTGTCTACTTACTGAATGTGATTTGACCATTTTCTGCATTGTTATTAATCACCTTCAGTGACAGTTCATTTCAATGTGTCTCTGTGATCCACTCATAGTGTATGTTGACTACAGGCTGTGGGTTTGAGTCCTCAGAGAGGGGTAGTCAATAATCTTTCAATGAATGTTGACGGGGACTTTGTCAGAAAATCCTTAAGTCCATGTCATAGTAGTAGTAATTGTTTAACCCTTTCCCTCATAGAGGAAACCATGAAAAGACCTATGCGAACAACATAAAACCAGATCAGCCTGCGAGTAACTCGCAGGCTGATCAGGTTTTATGCTGTTCGCTGCTCCTCAGTGGTCTGGAAATGAGGATTTTATAATCAAATTTGGTAAGGTTTAACTGTGGTTTTCTGCAGATCAGGCTTTATGTGGTACCTATTGAGTGCGTCAAAATGAGTCTATATGAGGGAAAGGGTTAAACTAAATATTTATTTTACGTTGATTAGGAAACCAAGTTATTACAACTTAGACTAATCCTTCTCAACGGTTCCAGGGTTGGATTGACCAACACATTGCGCTTTTGATGGTCATGAAAAATCCTTGCCCCCAAATGGGGTTCGAAGCCACAACCTTCAGATCTGCAGTGGAGTACATACCACTTGACCATGGTGCCCTCCATTTTTATACGCCGCCGGAGGCGGTCGTATATTGGCGTCATCTTCTCCGTCTGTCCGTCCGTCCGTCCGTCCGTACGTCCGTACGTACGTCCGTACGTCCGTACGTACGTCTGTACGTCCATATCTTGTGAACGCAACTCCTCCTACGTTTCTGAATGAATCTTTTCAAAACTTGGTCAATGTCATAACTATAATGGGTAGATGTGCATGAAGTGGCGATTTTCCGGTTCATTGATTTTTACAAGATTTGTGTCCCTTTGAAACTTAGTCTCTGTAGCTGAATGATATTGCAGCCTTGTGAACGCAACTCCTCCTATATTTCTGAATGAATTTTTTCAAAACTTGGTCAATGTCATAACTATAATGGGTAGATGTGCATGAAGTGGCGATTTTCCGGTTCATTGATTTTTACAAGATTTGTGTCCCTTTGAAACTTAGTCTCTGTAGCTGAATGATATTGCAGCCTTGTGAACGCAACTCCTCCTATATTTCTGAATGAATTTTTTCAAAACTTGGTCAATGTCATTACTATAATGGGTAGATGTGCATGAAGTGGCGATTTTCCGGTTCATTGATTTTTACAAGATTTGTGTCCCTTCGAAACTTAGTTTCTGTAGCTGAATGATATTGCAGCCTTGTGAACGCAACTCCTCCTACATTTCTGAATGAATCTTTTTATAACTTGGTCAATGTCATTACTATAATGGGTAAATGTGCATGAAGTGGCGATTTTATGGTTCATTGATTTTTACAAGATTTGTGTCCCTTGAAACTTAGTCTCTGTAGTGTGATATTGCAGCCTTGTGAAGCAACTCCTCCTACATTTCTGAATGAATCTTTTTTAATTGGAATCATTACTATAATGGGTAGATGTGCATGAAGTGGTGATTTTATGGTTCATTGATTTTTACATGATTTGTGTCCCTTGAAACTTAGTCTCTGTAGCTGTTTGATATTGCAGCCTTGTGAACGCAATTTCTTGTATGTTTCTGACCTAATCTTTTCAAAACTTGGGCAATGTCATTACTATACTGGGTAGATATGCACAAAGCAGGGGCTTTGATGTTCATCAATATTTGCAATAGTTATGCCTTTCTAAACATGGTCTCTTTAAAACACAACTCAAGTTTCTAAACAGGTAAAAGTGCATAAGGCAAGGATTTTCTGGTACAGTGATTTTTGCAAGAGTTATGGGGAGAAAGAAAAAAGGATTCAAATTGATACTGCTATTTGACCTACTGTCATATTGGAAGCATTTTTAGGGTTCTATCTCTGTTCAGCTAAATTAATTGGTCTTACAGACTTCATTATGAGCTTATGCTTACAGAAATGTTAAAAGCAATAATTAAAAGACCCCTCTTGGTCTTTATTTTTGTGGCGGCGTATATTGTGGCATCACTGACACTCTTGTTTGGATAAGGGGACACCAGGGTGTTTGTTTTACAGATGTTTTGAAAAATCCCATTAAATTCAGTTTGACATGTTCTGGCAAATGAGCACAGTTTGTATACCAAATGTTAGCAGTTCAGAATTCCATCACTTTGATGTTGACCCCTAATGACCCAGGGGAATCGCTATCCCACCCTGATTAATACAAAAACAGGGTGGGGCAGGTAAACAGCTGTAGAGCAGCAGGTACCAGCATGTAGTGAGTCGGGCAGGTACATATCTGTCTGTGGTCTGTAAGTGCAGCAATGCTACCTCTCAACTAGATCTGCAGCATTGTTGTTACTGGTAGTTCTAGTATATTTCACACCAGCATTGTATTTCCTACAAGCTGTTGATTTGTTGTGAAGTAAGGGGAAGTTGAGGTCACACTGCACTAAATGTGAGTGTAAATGTATGTAGTAATTCACTTATCATACAAGTAAATAACATATTGTCTTTCTGAGAAATTGAAGCTCCTGGGGAACAGTACACTAAGAAGACATTATTTCCAAGGATAGATAAATTCCAAATTAAAACTAATCAATTGTTGATAGGAAATGAAAGTGTGTTGAATAAGCTCAGGTGCTGACGTATCCTTAGGGGGAAAATTCCCCTCACCAATCTTGATCATGGCATCATTAATGTACAAGAAATGTGTAACAAAAAGTAACAATTTAGTGCAGTGTACCCTGAGACTGACTACAGGTGAATCTAGGTGAGTGATGCGCCCAGCTTTCCAATATGCTGGAGAAAGAGCCAGCAGACTGGTTGATATTTTTCCCCTGGCTTGCATTCAACACTGTTTGGTAGAAGATCAGACTTGCAGCATGTTTATAGTGGATTAACCTTCACCTTCTGCAGCCCTCACTCTTCATGGTACCAGTTTTCGATATTTAAAGACTGAATAAGTGAAATGCTGTTTAATATGAAGGATTTAAGTCGGGTTGTTTTAGTATTAATTAGCCACTTTAGTGACCAGGCTAAGAAGTATGGTGTAACAAAACACTTCATGAAGTTTCTGTAGCCTTTAAAATATTTTAATTGTCAGACTGCTGGTTAGTCTATATTATGGACAAATTGGAATTCAGACAGTGAGTAAACTCTTGTTTGCCATTTTATCGTGGGTCAATGTATTTACAAGAAATATGCTACTTGAGTTTTCAAGATTTTAACAATAGCATGGTATGCTGTGGATTTTAAATTGGACCACTGTACCTGAGTTATATACAATGGATTTATATGGATATTAGATTTTCAAATATAACTTCTTCAAGTTTTAAAATATTTGGATTTCAAAAAGTAAATCCCCTATTACGATAAGGAATTTAAGTATGAACGCTAGTGTACACATCTACAGAGTTTGTGAGTCAGAGTTTTAACTTATACAGTGAATCAGATTTTGTGAAAGAAGAGTGTATCACAGTACAGTCAGCAGATGCCAGTAGATAGAAAGTTTCAGATGGTGTTGGGTGGATCTTATTGATTAATGGTCCATCAGTTATCAATATTTTGGGGAATTTAACAGAACACCTGTGTGGAAGTGAGGGAAGTTTAACAGTCAAGACATGTGATAATTCTGGTAGTGTGATGATGTGGTTCTTGGAAGAGTAATGGTTTTGTAGGTGCACAACCTTCAGGATTGTTGTTACAGTTAGGTAAGGGAATGGTTTATCTACCATGCACCTCCAAGATGTGTATATGTCATCACCATGCGTGACTATTGGAAAACTAGATCAGTCTGAGAGTCTGGCTTTACATCACAAAAAAGTAGCAAACTATATAAAATATTCTATCAGCTTGTTAAATAATAAACTGCATAAAACATTGTCAGCTTATCTATATGGGTATATATTGTGCAGGTTGATCTAGATTTGCTTTTGTTATGTACCGGTTAGATGGCTTCTAAAGGTTAACCCTTTCCCTCATATAGACTCATTTTGACGCACTCAATAGGTACCACATAAAGCCTGATCTGCAGAAAACCACAGTTAAACCTTACCAAATTTAATTACAAAATCCTTATTTCCAGACCACTGAGGAGCAGCGAACAGCATAAAACCTGATCAGCCTGCGAGTTACTCGCAGGCTGATCTGGTTTTATGCTGTTCGCATAGGTCTTTTCATGGTTTCCTCTATGAGGGAAAGGGTTAATATCAGCCAGGTGGGTTACATAGATTATCCTGATCCAGATTTTCCTATTGTAGATATGATAAAACTGGTAATATTGTCGAAGGAAACACAGGAAAATGGAGCTTGAGTGAGTTCATTGTTGTGATCACTTATATTAATTTACACTGCCACTTCACTGAAGTTTGAGCCCTATATAGGAATCAAGCTTGTGTCCTGTCTGGTCCTGTCCTACATTGTACACTCATAAAGCATGAAGACAAGGTGGGATACTGTGGGGGTATATTTTTAGTTGTATACTACTGTAAATTGAAGATTTAAGGATGATTTATATACAGTTTGTCCTACTTGATCATCCAATGAAATGCTTGTATTTTGTTCAAATTTCGAAAAATATATTGCATAAATGAACCGTGATATCTTGATATGGAGAAAATATGATGCCTAATGTCGTGACAAAAGATCAATATGGGCAGACCTTAATGTGGCAGCGAATGATTACATCATAAAAATATAAATGTACCCAGTAACATTGTCTCTGAACCGTAACTTAAAGCATCACATGTGCTCTCAATCAAACGAAAGGTGGTTCCATAATGCAAGGTCAAAGGCAAAACTGTATGGTGTACGTGACAAACTGTAAATATATTATTGTTTATATTTTAAATTTATTGGATTTATCGCAGTGCTCCGCTTTGCCCATCCCTTGTGATAAATTTCATAAAATTTAAATATTAATGAAAATTAATATTTGACTGTAGGTTGGTATTATTGGTAAATTGTATAGTAAAAATCTTCAAATGATCTGCAATATTTTAAGAAGTAGCTCGATTTAAATTTGCAGATATTGACAGTATTCCAGTTATATGTTAATGGAGACTTTTGTGTACATGAGACAGATATAAAGTTCTGCTTCACTGCTGTATAACATGCCATTATAAGATATGTGGGATGATACCACGCCTTCAGTATGACTTAGGTCACTTTATCCCTGACTCAGGGCCTGACTGTACCTTTACCCGTATGTTGAGCACTGATAAAGCATCTACAAGGCTGAAGCTCTCTCCCAACAGTTTCTGAATTGGACCAGTACTGACCATGTCCATTTCTCAGGTTCAAATCTGCAACCATCATGACGGCTTTAGTTGATTATTTAAATTGTCAAAACTTCTTTCCTCAGTCATGGTAAAAATTAAATATAATACAGGGTTTTCAATGATGTATAAATTTAAGCATTTTGATGCAATTTAAGATTGAATGACCCCAAAATTACATACCAATGCACCATCAATGACGCAATTTTAAAAACTCGCTTGAAACTTACTTTCATATTTGAATATTAAAAAATAGCTTGCTTGGAATAACAGAATACTGTAATCTTCCATTATATAGTGCACAATCCATTTTTTTTCTTGCTTATCAGATTGTAGGCCTCCTTTACAAGACTTCTCATTAAAAAGCAACTAATTATTATACATATATATAGTAATAAGTATTTAAACTAAGCATCACCCCCCTAAAATTTCAAATGATTCCCAAATTCTATAACCATTAGGGGACACATGACAGTCAATATTAAACCCTAATTTATACCACTTATGTTTCTAAAGTGGGAAATTAAAACCATATGAACAGACTTTAATATATTAAATTAATCATCCAAAGGATAAATAAAGGACTGAAATTTCGGTTTGATATTAGATTTAAATCATACATAACATGTATCCAACTGGTCATTTTGTTTTTATCTCCTTTCATTGTAGAATTAATGGGGTTTGATTACATGCATCGGTGTTTGTATGAATTATTGATAGAAAAAGGTATGGCTTGTATAGTACACTTGAATTCACCATTGATTTGAAGATTTTTATATGGACTGGGGGACTGGATTTCAAAACAGCTGTAAAAAAGATGGGATGGTTGAAAAACATTTCTATATAATTGTTTGAATGTTGCTATTCATTAGATAACAGATTCTGTTGTTTAGACATTGTAATAACTAAATGAGAACAATTAACAATGGAATGACCTAGGGATTTGAGAGTTAAATGATCTATGTTATATTGGAAATTATGATAATGGAGTGCTGAAATTGAACCCTCTACCTCATAAAGACTCAGTTTGATGCACTACCTAATTAATTATAATTCATTGAAGTCACAGATTTGTACATACATATTGATGGGAAAAGAGTTAATGAATATGTACTGAATTGTACTGGTTAAGGAAAAGTAATACAGAGTAAATATACAGAGCAACCTTAATAAAGAGTTACTACACAGAGTACTATACAGAGCAACCTTAATAAAGAGTAACTATACAGAGTCACTATACAGAGCAACCTTAATAAAGAGTAACTATACAGAGTCACTATACAGAGCAACCTTAATAAAGAGTAACTATACAGAGTCACTATACAGAGCAACCTTAATAAAGAGAAACTATACAGTCACTATACAGAGCAACCTTAATAAAGAGTAACTATACAGAGGAACTATACAGAGCAACCTTAATAAAGAGTTACTACACAGAGTAACTGTACAGAGCAACCTTAATAAAGAGTTACTATACAGAGTCACTGTACAGAGCAACCTCAATAAAGAGTAACTATACAGAGTCACTATACAGAGCAAACTTAATAAAGAGTAACTATAAAAAGTCACTATACAAACCAACCTTAATAAAGAGTAACTATACAGAGTCACTGTACAGAGCAACCTTAATAAAGAGTAACTCTATAGAGTAACAATACAGAGCAACCTTAATAAAGAGTAACTATTCAGAGTCACTATACATAGCAACCTTAATAAAGAGTAACTATACAGAGTCACTGTACAGAGCAACTTTAATAAAGAGTAACTATATGGAGTCACCATACAGAGCAACCTTAATAAAGAGTAACTATACAGAGTCACCATACAGAGCAACCTTAATAAAGAGTAACTATATGGAGTCACCATACAGAGCAACCTTAATAAAGAGTACTATACAGATCGCTATCAGAGCAACCTTCTTCTTCTTAACTTATTTAAATTTATTTTCATGTAAAATATGGTACAAAAAAGTACAATATGACTCTGGGTATTTTTTGTTCTCATAAACATATTTCTAGTTTACATGTTTAATGTTTATTTTTGTAATATCTAACAAGTCTATATAAAAATAAAAGGGTTCTCTCATTACTGATGAATAAGGTCAAGGGTGTTTGCTAGGTAAATAACAAAGCAATGTTAAAAGTTTGGGTGTGTATTTTGGGATAGATACAAGGTATGTAGATTGCCTGTACATGTACTATACAAATAACATGAGAGGTGTGTTTTCTTTTTTACTCACAGGAACAATAAACATACATCATATGATATTGGCTGATCATTTTATAGTTACCTGAAATTGAAAACTGATCGTAATTAGGATCAAAGTGCTCAAGGCACTGATAAAAACTGTCAGCATGATTTTCCTGCAATATAGCAATAATTCTAAACCCAACGTTTCACAAGGTATAAACTCGGTAGATTTAGAGGAATAGGTATATGACGCCAAAAACTCAAGATTTTTCCTGGAACTTATTATTTGTAAAGTCATTCATGACCCCAGCTGATACCATTCAATAGTTGCACAGAATGATATAGCTTGTAAAGTTAAATTGGCTTCATTAATTATGCGAATCAGCAATGTTTGTTTTTGATGTCCCATTTTATAAAACTGGATCTGCCACACGTCTTAAAAAACTGGATTTATATTAAATACCTGGTAGATATAATTCCAAACCCAGCATTTCAGCTGGGTTTAACTCGTTAGAGACAAAATATGATGCCAAAATACCAGACTTTTACCTAAGCCTGCAACTTTACAATTATTTGTAATGCAGCTGAAAACTGACTTTGTTTCATGATAACCCCGCTGGCAGTCTCTCAGTATCTTGAGTGATTTGATTTCTTTCATAATATTGATCTGGGGTGAGGCTCCTTATAAATTCATTCATAATTTGCATACCTTTAAATGAGGTAATGACCATACAATAAAGTAGAACAATCTAACTTTTTGTGCAGTCTCAGTTTTACAATTAAATTGGCTGTAGTAATTATGCAAAACAGCAACGCCTGTTTGACTTCCTGCTACATGAGATTGGCTCTGTGTGAACCCATCCAGCTGTCCTGTGGTCAGATCATATGTTAATAGTATTATTTAGTTACCCTTGCTGCTATTGGTTCCAGTCCCTGTAACTATGGCCATGAAGAAGCCTTCCAAAAGTAATACTGGCTTGTGATAGGTTGTGATTCTATGTGCTGGTACCTGTGGGTCTTCTTTGACCAGTGATTAACTTGGCGTTGCTATATAACTGTGAAGCATTGTATCAACAAATGACAATAATTAATAAGGAATGGTTATCAGTGTTAGTGACCCCCTGCGGTGTGTATATTTAAAGTGTTGTAGGGAGTGTGATCCAGCTGACGTATAAAACACTCCTATTGTTCACCTTATGAATGGATTATTGATTGGATAATAAAGTGTTAATAAAGAGGCCAGGGTTAAAGTGGCCTTGAGTGATTGGGGGATTATAACAAATGTAAACATATGACCTATATAGTAGCACAGGTTTATATTTGCATTGATTTGATACTTCAAGCATTTTAATTATGTTTCTTTAGAATTTAACCTTTCATATTTTTTTTTTCAGTTTAGGATATCTTTTTCATATATATCAAATCAGTTTTAACACAGGTAGAATTACATTTTCACTTCATCAATTTACATTATACTCCAGATAAATGTCATAAAATGTCTATATCCCTGACATTATAAGTTTGTAATGGGCACTTATAGTAACACTTGTACTCACATTTTCTGATGGGCAGTTGTATTTACTAAATTGAAGGGTTTGCTGTGGCCGAGCGGTTACAGTCGTGGACTTCAAATCTCTCAGCCCCTCCCCGCTGTAGGTTCGAATCCCGGTAGGGACTTCGGATTTTTCATGTGAGGAAGCCTTCCAGCTGGCTTGCAGTAGGTTGGTGGTTCTACCTCCAGGGTACCTCTGTGTACTCGGGGTCTTCCTCCACCTGTAATTAGCTGGACGTCGCTATATGATTGAAATACTATCGCAGCGACGATAAACCCCAATACAACAACAACAACAACAACTAAATTGAAAAGTTTACAAGTTATTTTATTTGGAATCTTGCTGTATATGCTAGAGTTTACCATCACTGTACAGTTATGTATTTCAGTAATATACTGCTACATCCATCTCATTACATGTAAAGGAAGACCTTGAGTGCAAGGACGCCAGTCAATTCAACTGGAAGGTTTCCTCACATTAGAAATCCTAATGACTCTGATGGGATTTGAACCCACAGTATTGAGGAGCTGTTAATGATGAAGTGTCAGCGGCTAAAACCACTCAGCCACAGAGGACCTTGCTGTTTATGTCTTTAAACATCAATCGTAACCACTGTTTAAACTAAGGCAGTTGTCCCGAGGAGAATTAAGAACTGAATGTTTCAAAATTACTTACTTACATTAACAACACCAAATGTAGATTTATTTGACTGGTTTAAAAGCCTCAGTATCAAAGCCCTGCAGAAAGTGTATGTAACTTTGAATGAACTTAGTTAAATTGGAGGAAACAATTTTATGCAAGTAAAACAGTTTCATAAACAGTTTCAGTGACTGTAACTAAATTTTGACATAGCATCATGATGATGAGTGGATGTGTGTGATGATGGTGGTCTGTCCAAACAGTTGCAAGGCATTGTAAGAAAATATATGCCCTTGGACACACATATAGATATATCTACTTAGGCTGTAATAAGACTAGATATCACATTATATCACTATGATTGATTAATTACAATGTATGAGACATGTACACATACAAGGGGTACACATTTAGCAGTTAACAAAAATCAAACCAGTAACAAGTAGAGATGTTTATATTTAATTATGCCTTTCCAAAGGAAAAAGATGAAAAGATAAAGTTAATCAAATTAGGAAATGAGGATGAATAATGAATATATGTACATAATTGAGAGCTAGATCTATGGAGATTTTAAGAAGTATATACACACATATATATACCTATATGTATGAGTATATGATAGGTGTGATTAAAAACATGCCAGTGGAAAACAGTATTTAACAGCTGAAGATTTATATGAACTTTTCTATTATCACTTTTCAAAAATTAGCAAGTGTCTATAATTTAATTAAGATTTACTGTAGGAGAAAAAAAATCCAAATTCATAGATGTTAAGCCATAAGGTGAAGAAAACCACAAAGTGATAGATGAATTTAACATTATGAAAAAGATCAAGACTCTGTACAGAGTTGTGTGCCCTTTCCTAGTGACAGCTAATATTACAGAGTTGCATGGACCTCCATCCATACCTCGGTTATGTTTTCTCAGTGTTGTTCTTTAATCTGTATTTGTTTATCATAATGGCTCTCCACTTAACCCTTTCCCTCATAGAGGACAACATGAAAAGACCTATGCGAACAGCATAAAACCAGATCAGCCTGCGAGTAACTCGCAGGCTGATCTGGTTTTATGCTGTTCGCTGCTCCTCAGTGGTCTGGAAATGAGGATTTTGTAATTAAATTTGGTAAGGTTTAACTGTGGTTTTCTGCAGATCAGGCTTTATGTGGTACTTACTGAGTGCGTCAAAATGAGTCTATATAAGGAAAGGGTTAAGTCTATGTTTGTTTTTTTCTCTCCAAAGATGAAGGCAGATATAGAAGAATAATTCATGAAGGAATTTAAACTGATCAGAAAGACATTTAAACTTTGTATGGCAACTTCACAAGTGCTTCAGATTTCACACTCTGTGATTACAGTGTTCACTGTGATGCTGCCTTATTGAACAAGACATCTGAAGAACTAATATGCTGCTTGGTTTAAAAAAATCATCATACTTGAAACATCATAAGAGAAATGAAGCATGAATGTACCTTTCTAAGAAAGCTTTGGACTAAAAGGGAATAATTAAAGCTCATCATAATTTGACTTCAAATGGTGTTATTATGTTATCTTACCAATATTTATCATTGAACAGAATTTTTTACATGATAGACATTCATCCTGGTAAAATTATATCATCATCATCATCATCATCATCATCATCATCATCATCATCATTGTAAACATCAGTCAGTATTGTATAACAAGTTGTCTCACAGACTGAGAGCTCACAGACTGAGAGTACTGGTCCAATGTATCTTGGACTGTTGAGAGGGATTAGCATATATTATAAGAACTTGTTTCACAGTCAACGTAAAAGAAACAAGTTTTAACTGAAAGATTTTGGTTATAAAGCATAAAATATTCAGATGCCTATAAAAGCTAGATTTCTTGCCAAACCTTGTGATTTCTTGCCAAACCTTGTGATTTATTAAGGTTATTGCTAATTTTGCTGCAGTCTGTCGTCATTTGACTGAGTCTGATATTTCTACGCCAAACTGTCTTTTTTTTTTTGTCTCACAACAAGGTAAGATTGATGTGCAGCTTATATAGGTCCTTACTTGATACATATATTTAAGATAGAATTTGAAATAGATAATAAATAATAACATGATATTGCATTTAAAATCCTAGTGCTAATTATGTTAAATTTTGCTTGAAGACTATACAGTATGTTTTACAGTAAAATTTTCAGCCTCTCAATTTTTTTTTTTTACAGAAATAGATATCAATAGTCCTAGGAATGTAATCCTAATTTATTGAAATACAAGTGACTGTTGTAGTGATGGACTTCTCAGTTATAAACAGTTTAACCCTTTCCCTCATAGAGGACACCATGAAAAGACCTATGCGAACAGCATAAAACCAGATCAGCCTGCGAGTAACTCGCAGGCTGATCAGGTTTTATGCTGTTCGCTGCTCCTCAGTGGTCTGGAAACGAGGATTTTGTAATTATATTTGGTAAGGTTTAACTGTGGTTTTCTGCCAATCAGGCTTTATGTGATACCTTTTTGAGGGCATCAAAATGAGTATATATGAGGGAAAGCGTTAATGTCCCGCCGAAAGTATTTTAGTCATTCACATCTACATGTACCTGAAAATGACACAGTGCTGCCACACTGCAGTATCATGCTGTAGATATGTGTATACCTATTGAGGGCGTCAAAATGAGTATATATGAGGGAAAGGGATAATAAACAAAAAGTGTGGGTATAATATACATTGTATGGTCCTACAGTGTTTACACTCAAATTTTGAATGAAACGACAATAAACAAACCGAAAACAACAAAAATAAAACAACAACAGAAAGGAAAAGAATTACAACTTTAAGTTTCCACAGTCTTGTAACCCTGGCATGTGTTGAACAAGAGCTTCACAGCATTCAGAAGTTCATAATCATCAGAAAAGACTGATATAATGCCATTCAGGCATGTTAGCATGTGCTTTGGTACACTTAGGTACACTAAGGCAATGATACATGTACATGTATATACTTAATGTTTTATGCCAGACAAACTTGGCTTGAGTCTGAGATCTTCCCTGAACACATGCATGTATAATTATGTATTTATATGTTATACATTTATATGTGGGATATAGTCATTTATATGTGGGATGTACATTTTCTTATGATATACATTTATTTCTGAGATGTGATGTATATTTTTTTTGTGTGATACACTTATTTATATGTGGAATGTATATTTATTTGTTAAAAAAGTTTTGATCGTTTTGTTTCTCTACTTCAAGTGTAAAAAATTATAATATAGTTTCTCCAAGGGTACACTGGATATAAATTTCAGTGTTTATTGCATCTAGGGTGTAAAGTACGCATCCATGACAGTACACTGATCAATGTGTTTGATTTACTTCTGTTTCTGTACATTAAGAGGATTGAAATGAAGGCAATCCCTCAATTAAATCACCCGTTTTAACAAATCTTATACTTGTTTTGAAGGTCATGCCACAAAGAGTCATACATTATAGTATTGAAATGAGTAAATTATTTTTATGGCCATAAAACATTGCACATTTCAGTGTTGTTTACAAATAAATATCATGCAATTATTAATATACTGGGTACATATATAGGGTCAAAAAGAAAGTCACTTAAGGAACCAATTAACTATGCATATGCCTTTCACAACAGTCTCAGGTGAGTGTCACAGGACCATCTTGGCACTCTTGTTGCTGATTTACATAGAATAATTTTCTTATTACAGACTATGCATTGAAACAGCTACATAATGGCTTCTCTCTCAAATCCTGCTTAATATTCCAGCTTCATTCTGAAGGCATGTTTCCGGAGAGTAATTCAATTTGCTTCTAATATAATATCCAGACAGTGAGACAGGAAATGAAAGGAAATGACTTATTATATTTGATTATGGAGATATTTACAGTAATTTGAACAGAAGTTTATCCTAGGGCCTTATCTATAGATGTCTTAAATATATTTACATACAGTACATATGAACTTAGCTGAAGTAACATTTGGACCAAACTGAAAATTTTGAAATAATGATACTTTGAATTGAAAATCTGACGGTCATTTCGGTGTGTTTGCTGCTTGCATAATACTTGGAATATGCTGAAAATCATTAGATTTTGCTGCTTTTTTTAAAATTATATACATATATATAATTGCTTTTTAAAAATCTGTATTTCAGAATAACGTAAGGTTTGGAGAACCAAGCTGCTGAGGGTTGCAGCTGATAGTGTTGGACATAAGACGATGTTTCCATGGTAACAGTTGGGTGTGTTGTTGAGGATGGATCTATCATCCCTACCCCCACTGCAGGGGCAGATTACTCTGCAGGACACTCGGAACTCCCTGGAACTGAGCGGGTATGGCATGCCTGCATACGGTCTCCTGTCTGAACGAGACAATATTGAGGAAAACATAGACCGAGTGTTCAATGAAAACGATGGTGAGGAGGCAGTCAAGTGTCTGCGGAAATGTTTCCAGGTGAGTGTGTCAGCTGGCTGGGCTCATCAGTTCAGTAGCTATATCATACTCTGATATGAACTCATCTGGACCTTGGAAATGAGTATTCCAGTATTCCAAAAAACCGTACAGTGTCATAGTGTCTATGTGATTGCATATTAACAAAGGAAATAATCTTGGAAAAGTGGACATCAGAAACAAAAAAAAAAGCCATTACCACTTAACTCAAACGCATGCATTGTAGTAGCATATTTCATTCCAGGACTTTTTGGAGTCATTATTATAGCAGTTATTTGGTTAACATATGTTCCAAATGCCAAGAAGTATCTTTTTATGCTTAATTTGGTAAGGGAATTTTGAGTTTGGTCAGGGATAAGTCAGGGAAATTTGATTTTTCAGTTTTGTAGGAATCCTGTATATACATAACTTACTGATTATTCACTGGTAAAAAAAAAAAAATCCCATTTTACTAAAAACAACGTGAAAATTCCCAATTTCAGTGATAATTATGTCTTTTTCCAAAACAGAAAAAAATCCCTGCATTTCTTCTTATGTACCCAAGACACCTTCCCTTACATACCAGACATGGTAAAGGGATGGTAAAGCTCACTATAGGAACCAGAAGGTATTCTTTCCTTGGTAATCTGTTTGACATTCAATTTGCTGAGATTCTAATTCCTTGAATAATACAGAACATTTGGTTTGGAGAAGCTTTGGATTACCATTTGTACTAGTTGGATATAAAAGCTAAACAATTCTCTGGGAAACTTTAAGGACTTGCTACAACTAAAGAACAACTAAGGAATACAAACATTTAATTAGATACACAAAAGTTATACTAAGCAGCACTACAAACTGTAACACAGCTTAAATAGAAGAATGTTTCCTCATTCAATGTATATGAAACATTGGCTTTTTCTTAGCCATGCATGCTGACTGTTTAGAATCTGTTTAGAAAGTTGATATATCGTATTCATGAGCAAACAGATGAGACCCTGTTGGGTATATATTATCACCACTGGACCACGGCACCCTTGAGGTTGATACAGCCTTCCTGGAGCTGTCTGATCTGGGTCTGCTCTGTTTGCCAATGTATCAAAATGATTCTAATATTATATGAATTAAAGGGTTAAGAACAGAACAGAACTTTATTCTTCCAAGTATAAGATTATTGTACAATATGGAGTATTAACATACATAAATATTAATACAAATAAAAAACAACAGTTCCAGTTGATGATTACAATTGAGGTGACAGTTTGTTCAATGATAATTGATATTTCATCTAGCTGCTGTCAATGAGAGTAAAACAGTATGCCTGGAAAGGGTGTGTGTGATATATTCATGGAAATCATCAACAAAAGCAGTGAAAAATATTGATTATTTCATTTTCCGTGTTATCATTTCACTCAAGCCTTTGTGAAATGACGTGGTTATCATCCAGACATTTCTCATTCTCTCCCTAGAAGTTACTGATAAGCAGCCTTTCATGTGTCCAGACAGCCTCATGTTTGGTTAGGAAGCTCGAGTCAGATGCTGAGAAAAACATTCAGTTACTGAACCCTACCCTGTTAATAGGGATGTATGTCAGTTGGTATTGGTGAACACCAAGAACTAAAGATCAGTTTCTCACACGTCATTGTTTATGATTACCCGAGAGAACCGAGCATGGTAAATATTTTTTTCCCTGATGCTGACTCTTACCTAGGTGTGACTAGGTACTGACCGATTTCTTGTGTATAAATTGGCAGGTGGTGTTCCATACTCAGTGTTTAGTGTGTTGCAACTGCTTTATGTGGAATTTGACAGAATCAGGCTATTATGAATATTTTGTTTTAGTTTTATGTGCTCTCCATACAGAGTCAAACAACTTCTTCCTGGAATCTGCTTGTTAGTCTCATACTGGTGTTTACACTGGAGGGGTCTTAAGGTTTGCCCTTCGTCTGTCTGTCCTTCTGTCTGTCCAGAAATCTGGATCCTGCAATAACTTAAAAAAAAACTTTTAAGATAATATTATGAAACTTGGTATATGAATAGATGGCAGTATGGAGATTCTGCATGTCACTTTTTTTTTTTCTTGGACCAAAATTCTGGCTGCTATGGTAACAAAAAAAAAAATGCACCTCACTGATAGGGGACTCATATGTTACTTGTTTATATTTGTAATACAGATACAGACTCTTACAAATAGAGGCAGTCTGGTCATTGAGTTATTTCAGCTAGATTCAGTGGTTAAATAAATACGCTATTTACATTTATAAATAGTTAAGTTCATAATTAACTTTCATTTCCCAAGAAATACAAAAATATGTTGCAACTATGATTGAATAATAAATTTTCCATTTCATAAATGATATATAATATAGATAAATATGCATATGCAGATCAATTAGATGCTTCATTTATATTCCAAAATTGCATTAATTATATAAAAGAGAAAAAATATTGCATATTTCAGTGATATTTAAGTTCATTTTTGCTAAGCCATGCTTTCAAAGTTAATGGAATGGAAATCATGAATAATATAGATAGATGCCAATTCATTACATTCCATTTAATTGCAAAAAGCCATTTGGTTAAATGTTTGCCATATTAGAAGCCCCTTGGGTCTTTATGCAGACTTATTAAAAGTTGGTATAGGATTTTATAAAAGGACTCATTAAATGTGGAGAAAAACTAGGGGAGCTCTATTTGATGTTCAGTCAGTATGGGGATATATTTACAAGATCAAAAAGATACTAGAACCGCAAAGCGGCATCTTGGTTTTCGCTTTTAACTTGACTAGTAAGAGTACTGGTTTCAACTGCAGACATAATTGATTGATATTAACTTTATTCGAATATTATTAACATATAAAAGTCAAATAGAAAGTTTGAAAAAAGAAGATACTTAATACAAAACAATCGTGTATTATATTACAAAGGGATATCTCCTGACGTTATTTGATGATAACAGCCTTAATCGAATTTGATCGAGAGAGTGTGGTAAAAAAAAATAAAAATATAAAGTTTGAAGATAAGAAATGAAGTGCGATATTTTTTTTCTTCTTTTTTTAATATTCATGGGGGAAAAACTCAATATATAATAGGCTGATAACATTTGTTAACCTTCTTGCCCGAATTTAGGAAAGAACACTGTGGTTAAGTTTAAAAGTGATTGCTTAGAGAATGAACACGCTAAAAATTTGGATCTATTTTGAGCTGAAGAAAATGGCAATTATCGTTATATAACCTTGACCAATGAAAATACTGTTTAATTTTTTATTTATGAGAATTTGTGTATCATAAAACTATACAACCAGTGGAGAAAATGATGAAACTTGAACTAAGAGACAAAAAAAGACACACACTAAAAACTTATGTTTTTGAAAATGTAATTCATCCAATTAGTGACGTTTGCCGCATGCTGTTGACAAACAATACATACCCTTAACTCACTTACCCAAATATTCTCTGTATATATGTTAAGCAAATTAAATAATGCAAATATAATTCAGATAACATACTGATTTACGATTTTTCGATAAAGGATCAAACTTTGGACTGTTGTAAATTGATCAAATGAAGTCCGATCTTCAAAAACTAAACATCATTAGAACGATCTCTTCACGTACTAAAACTTTTGTTCATATACTTTCTATAAAATATTTTTAGATTTGAAGATATTTTGTGCCGATAAAAATAACAATAATCGGTATTATAACCTTGACCTTTGCATATTTTCATCGTTATTTAGTATGAGTTTATTTGTATTATTTAAATGCACAAACAGTGAAAACATGATGAAGATTGAACAAAAAATAAAGTCAGGAACTGCAAAAAAGAGGAAACATACTGATTTACAATTTTTGATAAAAGGATCAAACTTTGGACTGTGGTAGTTTGATCAAATGAAGTCCGATCTTCAAAAACTAAACACCAATGGAAAGATCTCTTCACAAACTAAAACTTTTGTTCATATACTTTCTATAAAATATTTTTAGATTGAGAGCTATTTTATGCCGATAAAAATAATAATAATTGGTATATGACCTTGACCTTTGCATATTATGTTTGATTTTTTTTCTATGAATTTATTTGTTTTATAAAAATGCATAAACAGTGAAATAATGATGAAGATTGAACAAAAAATAAAGTCAGGAGCTGCAAATAACCTTAAAAGTCATGCTTTTAAAATGTTGATTTTTCGAAAATATTGGTTAAGTTTGACCGCGTACTGTGGACAAACCATGCATTTCCCGAATTCGCCACCCCATATATTTTGTGCGTATATGTCTTGCAGATCATATGCAACAAACAAAATTCTCCTATCTCATCTCTGAATAAAATGGGTAGGTTTTTGGTAGACCTACCCTTATTTCACAGTTTTTGCGAGATTCGAACTTTCAACCTCCTGTAGCACGAAAGTTTTATATACGCAAATAATTGAAACCTATCATATTTTATTGGGCTATTTACAAGGAACATTATGCCAAAACCGCATTTGAATCGGACTTCAAATAATGGAGATATTGCTTATTAAACATTTTCATATAAAACGCCCCCTGGCGGGAAAATCAAAACAAAAATGAAAATTATCTCGACGTTAGGATCATCTTCAAGTACGTGGTTATTACTGATAAAAGTTTCATAGATGTGGCTTTTCTCACCTCGGAGCTATGCCGTTCACAAGAAACAGAAGAAGAACAATAGGTTTTCGCAATGCGATGCGAAAACCTAAAAAAAAGAAAAAAAAAAAGAAACAGAACGAGAACAAAGGGTTTTCGCACTGCGATGCGAAAACCCCCAAAAAAAAAAAGAAACAGAAGAAGAACAATAGGTTTTTGCAATGCGATGCGAAAACCTAAAAAATAAAACAGAAGAAGAACAATAGGTTTTCGCACTGCGAGGTGCGAAAACCTAAAAATAAAAGAAAAAATAGGTACTGCGAACAATAGGTTTTCGCACTGCGAGGTGCGAAAACCTAATAATAAAAGTTTGGAGAAAGCCGTAATGACAAAGGCAATATGCTTATCGGTCCTGGTGTACACAATTGCATCCTAAAATGCACCTCATTCTCTCCAATATGCATCGCAATTCACCTTTCAACACGGGCACTATTTCCTGCGTAGGAACGTCCGGATAGAGGGTAACCAACCCAATAACCGCCTTCTTTTCTTACTTCAACTTGCTAGATTTTCGTGTACAAGTCCTTATCCGAAAAACATGAATATCTGCCATGTTTGTTGAAGGAATCATCTGAAATTTTCAGGACTGTTTGCACACCGTAGGCTACGGCATTCCTGCAAATTTCATCACGTGACCAAACAAATATTCCTTGCAGTATAAATCACTTCACTTTTCAGTGTCTTGATCCTGAAGAAATCATAATTTTTGACTCAACGTTCACGAAACTACAGCGTTTCAATTTCGTTAAAAGTACACTTTTCGCCTTTCTGCCATAATTCAACCAATTCAACCCTGATCTTCAAAGACTAAACATCACTGGAAAGACCGCTTCAAGAACTAAAACTTTTGTACATATACTCTCAATGAAATATTTTTAGTTTTGGAGCTATTTGGGGCCGAATAAAAACACATTTATCTTAATATGACACTGACCTTTTCATTTATTTTTTAACTTTTTAATTGTGAGGCCCTTTCAAACCTAACAATACATAACTTGTGAAAATTTCATGACGAATGAACTAAAAATCAAATCAAATCAGGGGCGACAAAAAAACATGTTTTTGAAATTTTAATTTTTCCTAAAATTTAGTGAAGTTTGACCGTTTCTAGAGGACAAACCATGCATTTCTTAAATTCGCCACCCCATATATTTTGTGCGTATATGACTTGCAAATCGTATGCAGGAAACAGAACTCTTATATCTGATCTCTAACAAAAATGGGTAGGTTTTTCAATGACCTACTCTTATTTGCACATTTTTTGCGAGGTTCGAACTCTCAACCTTCCATTACTAACTCAAAAATTTTCATTCACTCATACCTTGAAACTATCCTATTTTATTAGGCTATCAACAATAAACATAATGCAACAAAGCACATTTGAATCAGGATTCAACTTTTTGAGTTATGAGCAAAAGAGTGATCTCAAGTAAAGCGCCCCCTAGCGGCAAAATGAGAAAGAAAATTGATTAAAATTTTACCATTAGGTACCTAGCAATGCAGCAAATAGTTCAATCAAGTATACAAGTCGCACACGTCGAACATTCTATTTCTTATATATCACAATTTGAAGCATAAAAACGGTTTAACAATTATTCCAAAAAAGGATCAAACTTTGGACTGCCGTAAAATGACCAAATCAAGTCCGATCTTCAAAAACTAAACATCACTGGAAAGAGCTCCTCAAAAACTAAAACTTTTGTACATATACTTTTAAAGAAATATTTTTAGTTTTGGAGCTATTTGGGGCCGAATATAAACACAATAATCGTAATATGACCTTGACCTTTTCATTCATTTTTAAACGTTTTAATTGTGAGGCCCTTTCAAACATAACAATACATAACTTGTAAAAAATATCACGAAGAATTAACTAAAAATAAAGTCAGGAGCGACAAAAAACATGTTTTTGAAATTCTAATTTTTCCTAAAATTTAGTGAAGTTTGAGTTTTTTCTAGAGGACAAACCATGCATTTTCTTAATTCGCCACCCCATATATTTTGTGCGTATATGTCTTGCAAATCATTTGCAGCAAACAGAATTCTTCTATCTGATTTCTAACAAAAATGGATAGGTTTTTTGTAGACCTACCCTCATTTGCAGTTTTTTTTACGAGATTCGAACTTTCAACCTTCCGTTACTAGCTCAAAAAGTTTCAGCCACTCATACCTAGAAACTATCATATTTTATTAGGCTATCAACAAGGAACATAATTCAATTAACCGCATTTGGATCAGGCTTCAACTTTTTGAGTTATAAGCAAAAGAATGATTTCAAGAAAAGCGCCCCCTAGCGGCAAAATGAGACAGAAAATTGATTAAAATTTTAATGTTTGGTACCTAGCAAAGCAGCAAATAGTTCAATCAAGTATACTAGTCGCACAAGTCAAACTTTTTATTCTTGTGTATCAGAATTTGAAGCATAAAACCTGATTTACAATTATTCCAAAAAAGGATCAAACTTTGGACTGCCGTATAATGACCAAATCAAGTCCGATCTTCAAAAACTAAACATCACTGGAAAGAGCTCTTTAAGAACTAAAACTTTTGTTCATATACTCTCAATGAAATATTTTTAGTTTTGGAGCTATTTGTGGCCGAATAAAAACACAATAATCGTAATATGACCTTGACCTTTTCAAATTTCTTTTAATTTTTTTATTGTGAGTCCCTTTCAAACATAACAATACATATTGTGTGAAAATATCATGAAGAATGAACAGAAAATAAAGTCAGGAGCGACAAAAACATGTTTTTGAAATTTTAATTTTTCCAAATATTTAGTGAAGTTTGACCTTTTCTAGAGGACAAACCACGCATTTCCTAAATTCACCACCCCATATATTTTGTGCGTATATGTCTTGCAAATCGTATGCAGCAAACAGAATTCTTCTATCTGATCTCTAACAAAAGTGGAAAGGTTTTTCGTAGACCTACCCTCATTTTTCCACTTTTTTCAAAGGTTCGAACATTCAACCTCTCCTAGAACAATTTTTTTCCCGTACTCGATGATGAGATTTCCATCATATTTGATTGGGCTGTCAACAAGGAACATTATGTAAAAAACCGCATCTAAATCAGGTTTCAAATTTTTGAGTTATTAGCAAAACAGTGATTACATGCATTGCGCCCCCTAGTGGCTAAATCAAAAACAAAAGTGAAAAGTTTGACCATTTAGGCACATGTTCAGATAAAGATGACTCCATGCCCAAAATTTCATAGCTGTAGCTTTTTTCATCTGGCCTCTAGGCTGGACACAAAAATGGGTGGAATTGGAAAAATAATAAAAATAAAAAAAAAAACAAATCAACAGAAGAAGAACAATAGGTTTTCGCCCTGCAGAGGCGAAAACCTAATAATAAGATAAATTATCAAATTACTTTACTGTCTGGTTGTGGTTTTCATGGCTGTATCAACCTCAAGGGCGCCGTGGTCCAGTAGTAACATACCCGACTGGTGGTCTGAGAGTTGTGGGTTTGAACCCCATTTGGGACAAGAATATTTGATGACCATCCCAGGCACAAAGTACTAGTCCAACCTAGAAACTGTTGAGATGGATTTGTTTCCCAACTGACATAAAATAGAAATAAAATAAAGTTTAAATTAAACTAACCTTTATTTTGATTAAATCTGTGTTATTCCTTTACTTCATAAGGATTAAAAAAAAAAATGTGTTGATTTCATTGGCAAACAGAGCAGACCCAGGGTCTATAGTCAGGGTCTCTTGTCTGTCTCCTGAAATTCTGTGATTACTGTAGCTCTGATTCAGCTAAGAAAAATCGAGATGTACCATTTAAAGATCCATCCAGTCGTAAATGTTTACATGAATATTCATTAGGGAATGCCTTTTCATTATTAGCTCACCTGAGCACAATGTGCTCAAGGTGAGCTTGTGTGATCACCTTGTGTCCGTCATTGTGCATCATGCATCGTCAACAATTTTCTTTAAAAGACATCTCCTCTGAAACTGCTGGACAGAATTAAGTTAAACTTGGCAGGGATGATCCTTGGGTGCACCATCACAAAAGTTGCTAAAATAAACTTGATCCATATAGAACTCTGGTTGTCATGGCAATGAAAAGAAAAAAGAATGAAAACTTTAAAAAGCATCTCCTTCAAGACTAGAGGCTAGATTTCAAAATGTTTTAGTACAGATGTTCCTTCGGTAACCCTATACTCAGGTGGGCGATCCAGTGCCTCTATGGCCCTCTTGTTTAAAGGAGCGATGTTTAAGATTTTAGAAAGGGCTTTTTTGTATATATATTTACTTGACCCCTATAAAGCACCTAGCCACTTTTTATCTTTTGACTGGCTACCTTAAGACGGGTTTGGCAGTATGTAGCTTGAACGAAGAGTGATAGGGGTTACCCTCATTCTAAAACATAACGAAGAAAGTCTAAAAGTGGTGTAGCCTTCAGGTTGCTAGTTTGAACTGGGGTGACAAGATTTTCAAAGACCTGCCTTAAAAACATACAGAGGAGTTTGTATTAGTTTTAAGATTATGTTTTCCAATTAACATTAAACATCACTGTTTAAAAAATTAATTTGATGTACTTTTACCCTTCGGGTTTGATGTAGGTCATTTTAATAATTTAGCATACATAAACTGATAAGTACAGGGGCTGAACGTGCTGTTAGTCTTTGATAATTGTGCTCAATAGTGAACTTTAACAGAGTTAGTCCAGAGGGAGAAATGATAGTATGAAATAGGTTTTTTCAGACTTCAGTGCAGAAATATTGATTTTTTTAATGGGAAATTAAAAGTTGGATGAAGGTTTTACTGATAATTGAACATCTATGAACTTGGAATATGTACATATTAACATATCAAAATAAAGTTTTTGCATCAGTATACAGTGACAACTGTAAGACTCAATTAACTATGTTATGTTTTGCTTAAGTATAACAGTACCCCCATCCTGGTACATGCCTAGCTACTACTTCTACGTAAAGGCCCATTATTGATTCAAAAACAGACGTATATTTAGCGGACAGAAAAGCAAGTTGTGTGATTTAAGATTTGTTATATAGAGATGAGTTTGTACTACTCGTTGACAACATCATTAATAGAATGGACAAATAAGAAAGAATCTCCTACTCAAGATCATTCAGTTGTTTTCAAAAAATACCTGATTTTCATATTTGCATAATTTTGTCAATTTTCTGACGATTTCCGTGTTATATTTCTGTATATCTCCGTAACCAAATTGCGAGCACATGAATTGATGACGACTGGTAGATAAATATTTTGTGATTCAGTGAAGGTTTTTTCAAATTCAAATTATTAAGTCGCTGACTTTAACACTTCCTCTCATGGACTATTTGATGCCCCAATGTACACTAAAGCCTGTCTGCAAAACACAGTTAAACATTTACAAATTTGAATTACAAATCTCATTTCCAGACACTGAAGCACAAACCCTAAAACTATCAGCTGGAGTTACCGCAGTGATTGGTTTGAATGCGTTAGCATAGGTCTTTATGGTCCCTATGGAAGGTTAACACTCACTCAGTCCCTCAATACGTGGGTTCGAGTCCTGGCAGGTCATTTGGATTTTCATGTGAGGAAGCTTTCCAGCTGGCTTGTGGTAGGTCGGTGGTTCTACCGGGATGCCTCCGTGCATTTCGGGGTCTTCCTCCATCTGTAATAAGGTGGATGTCGCAATATGACTGAATTACTGTCGCAGCAATGGAAATCAATCAACCAAAATACTTAAATGGTGTAATTTTATCAACATAATATGCTAATGCATTTTATTGTTGTTTTACAGCAGATATTTGCATATTGTGTGTCATAAGCATTAGTCTTTAACCCTTTCCCTCATATAGACTCATTTTGACGCACTCGTATACACATAAGCTAATCTGCAGAACACAGTAACTTACAAATTTAATTTAAAGCATTAATATGTTAATGTTATTTTGTATTTTTTCTTGTTCATGAAAATTGTGTCATTATGAAATACAATGGACCTTTTACTTTGGTGATAATCTACTCATATACTGGATTTTCCAATCCCTGATACCTGTAAACTAGAAGATACTGCTTACTAAATTACATGCTTGCTATTCAGGTTAAAAATGACTAGGTAACATTTGCTGAATCATGACTACTTAATTTAGTACTGAAAGTAAAGGATAAATAGTACCTAGCTAGTCCTCTGCTTATGGGAATCATGCAATTATTATGAAAAACAGTTTAAAATGCCCATGAAAATACCAATGATTTTAAACTCACTGGTGTTTTTTAGCTCACCTGAGCTCGGGTGAGCTTTTGTGATCGCCTTTTGTCCGTCATGCGTCGTCCGTCGTCCACAATTGCTTGTGAACACTCTACAGGCCACAGTTTTGGCCCAATCTTCATGGAACTTAGTCAGGATGTTTGTCTACATGATATCTCGGATGAGTTCGAAAATGGGTCATGTGGGGTCAAAAACTAGGTCACCAGGACAAATCTTAGAAAAACCTTGTGAACTTCTCTAGAGACCACAGTTTTAGCCCAATCTTCAATAGATTTGGTCAGGATGTTTGTCTAATTGATATATTGAATGAGTTCGAAAATGAGTCACATGAGGTCAAAAACTAGGTCACCAGGTAAAATCTTAGAAAAATCTTGTGAACACTCTAGAGGCCTACATTTTTATCCCAGTCTTCATTAAACTTGATATGAAGGATGACTGCATGAATTCCCAGTTGAGTTCAAATTCAGGTAGGATCAATATGTAGGTCACTTAGTCAAATGTTAGAAAAATACTTTAGATGCCAGATTTTTTTGTCATTATGCCTAACACAGCCATCTTACTCAGGTGAGCGACACAGGGCCATCTTGGCCCTCTTGTTATGCAATACATGTAGCCATGCTTTTTTCATGCATTGTGTATTTGTGATTGTTTTGCAGCGTTTGTGTATGTTCTTTTTTACAGGTGCTTAATCCGGGTAACCACATAGCCAAGCGATGCCCGGAACATGGAAGCATCAGTTTCATCCACTGTCGTCACACGGCCCATATAGGCAAGCGATATGTGCAGCTGCGACAGTTAATGGAGGAAAGAGCCCGAGTAGACCTTTTGCGTGATAGTCTTCATCGTATCAAGTTAGCGACAACATTTTTGCGTGACTTAAAACAAGTTGTGTTAGAGGAACAAAGGATTCTGTATACGTTAACACATGACTGTGTCGAAGAAATACCAGTCAGTAAACTATTCTGTCTGAACGTTTTGTGTGAGGATCTTCGCACACAGATAGGACATTGGAACTGCATCAAGCAGAAACTGCATACCAATAGATGGCTGCAACCGATTCTTGGCTCGCTCTACTTTCAGTTAGACTGGGTACGAGCGACCTTGAACTCTCTCTGTGATAAGGCAATATGGTGGCTGGAGAAATTAGTGCTAATTGGATTTCAAGTGTTTGCTCATGGTAATGTTGAAGGACTGACGCATGAGATGATATGGAATATAACGCGCGGTTTAGAGGATATTAATAATATAGTGAACGGATTACACAATGGCAGCTCACCATCATCTACCTCCAAGCTTTTCATAGAGTCGTTAACGCGATTAAAACAATTTCAAAGTGTCTTAGACCCCCAGACAACAAACTGCTTGTCAAAGC
>CM037785.1:23194654-23244654 GCA_021229015.1 Solen grandis | reverse complement strand
GGCAGCACTATATCTGTCTCAAGTAGACATCGTCTCCAAATGCCTGAAATACTGTCGGTTGGACGTTAAACTCAACAAACAAACATAAACAAATATTTTCAATATGGTGCAATTATATATCGTGTTAAGAACTAAAATACTGAAAATGTTATTTGGATATGATGACTCTAAATAACTGAGAGCATAGATCTCGTTTGAAAACACAAGCATTGATTTCTAAGACACCTTACGGCAAATAAAACACTGCTTGTATAAGCATGAAGTAGATTAACTATAATGAATGGATATATGCTAAATACATGTATTGCGTTATCAAAGGTCATGTAAAATGAAATTAACGAGAAAAAAAATTACATTATAATTATGTTCTTATCCAAAATATGAATGTAAATACTATGTGTTTGAAAAGAAGATTTTAATTTTTAAATAAAATGAAAACTGTACAACACTTAGAGAAAAACTAGGCTAAAATGCACTTAAACGCATCACAAATTCTCCAGATGCTCAGCTTTAATTGAGCCATCGTATCTGCAGGCTTGAAAATTATCTGAAGCAAATCAAATGAAGCATAACTAAAGAGCGACAATATTATTCACAAAAAATAAGTCAATTTCATTAGACTAACAGCAGTAAATGTGGATAAATATAAACAGATACAATGCAACTGACGCAGCGGATGTATTTTTGGCACGAAGAAACCGCTATTAAAATTCAGGTTGGGGTACGTTAGTTGTCGTTTAGCGCATTCTTTGTTACAAATATTTAGCAAATATTAAAACATAAATAGACCATTTTTTTCAGTTTGCTATACAAAAATAAGAGTATATTTTTCTTTAGTTCTGAACCAATGCAAAAAAAATTAGAATGATTAAATAATCCGAATATATTTTAAAAAAGCAACAACATTCCTGATTGGCTTATTCCTTTTCACTTCCTGACATCAAGCCGTATGGAGAAAGGCAAGCAAGACGTCGTTTTGCAGGAGTCGTTCACTAAAATATCGACCAATGAAAACGTGCCTTATTGGGTTCCATGTATATAACCTTGTACCAATGAAATAGTATAATTTGACACACCCTAAAACGACGAAATACAAACGTAAAATACTTCGATCGATAAATTATATGGATCGATCGGGCGTGGGTAGGCGTCGATGCGAAAACGACCTTAAACAATTCCATTCTCAATCTAAGGAACTTTTAATGAAGGTAAACTAGGATCTGTTTTTGGATGAATCAAGATTTCTGATTTGAGGAATAAATGAAATAATGACATTCTTCTAAAACAAAATGGTCTAAATTTGGACTACTAAGCCATTGGCTATATTCCAGTTTAAAAGCTATATCCTTGTCACTTCAAATAGCCAGTATTGCAATGCATGTGATTGCATACTGTTTCTTTATCAAATATGCATGGGTTGGTGTTTATTTCGTGTGATTAATGATTCGTGATAAATTTGGGGGCAGCTTAAAACACTCTCCCTAAACATTGTGAAATGCAGCTGCATAACATTTCTAATTTGTTTTATGGTATTAAATAAAGGTCATCCGACATCATCAATACGTGTTAGCCACATGTGCACCATCGGAGAGGAAGTATAAGATGTGAATAAAATCTGTATTTGTAAATGGAGCATATCCAAGAAGTGAAATGAATTCACAAATAATCCGTTTAAACTTTAATAAATGATTATTTTTTTACAAACTCGACAACAACAAAGATTCTCAATTTCCATGTATTCATTTCATATTTATTACTGATTTATTCAGGCATCGGAAATGAATTCCGTCAAACAGGCGTCCTATGCATAAAAGCCTTGCAATAGTATACACGGACGGTTACATTTGTCTTGAAAGTAATTTTAATTTTTCAACACAAAGATTTTTCTATCAAAAATATGTTTTGTTCGGGTGTAATATTATTCTATAAGACCTAATATTTTTGTTATTTTGGAAATCTTCATTAAATATCTCCGGTCGCCTGGGTAGATTCACCGGTCCCGGTGGTTAGAGCGTCCGCCCCGGAATCGGGGGGTCGTGGTTCGATCCCTGGCAGCGACATACTGAAGCCGTACTAAATGGCACTGGTATAGCTCCCTTGTTTGACACTCAGCATATAAGGATAGTTCCAGGACTGGTTGGCCCGGTGCCAGAATAGTGTGACTGGGAGTGGTATCATGCCGCACGTCTACGACATGATACTGCACTGTGGCAGCACTATATCTGTCTCATCGTCTCCAAATGCCTGAAATACTGCTTGTAAACATACAAACTGAGCAGAACCAATTTGAAAATCACTCGTATACGGTGCGTTTGATTTTGACTACCATTTGTTCCTCTCTTGTATAAACAATCAATCAAGGATAGCTTTATATTTTATTTACCGTCAGGCATATTTGAGGAGAATGCAATAACAGTGTAACATACATAGCAAAAAGGCGAACATATCACTTTTATTCGTATTTCTTTCCAGTTCTCTGACCTTGCCTTAAAACTTATTGACTGACCCTCCACAACCAGCGCAATGATATACCTACCTACTGATTCTGGCAATGGCTGTCTTCCGTTATACCAGGATACTGGAAACACTTTATATTGCCTGACACAATTCTGACAGGCACTGATCAGGTCTTCCAATTTCGTAAATGACACGCTCTAATTATGGCTTATATTTTACCCTACTTACTCCATCCCATATAGTTTATTTTAAGCTATTCGTTGATTCACCTTTTCACAATGTATTTATAGATTATAATTATAGCCAAAGATATAGTTCAAAGATATATTCAAATGAAGGTTGTAAGGGAGTGTTAAAGAGACAATCTAATTCTGTGATTTATTTTCACTCCATTTGCTCACTCTGATAATCGTAAATGAGGTTCTAAGAGACATAGAAAAAATTAAAAGAAATATGTATCTTGTACTTTTTACCTCCATCCTAAAACATCAATGATCAAGGTTGTTTTTTTTTTTTTGTTGTTGTTGTTTTTTTCTTTCACGATGATGCGAGTGTGCTAGTCTACTAGTGTATTTGCTGTAAAATCTTAAAGAATCCTATAAAAATTCAAAAGAAGTTCATTCAATACTACAAAAAGGTGCCAATATTTGCATTTTTTCTGACAACTGAATAAATTTGACATCTGCATTTAATAAATGTGTCTCATATTATTTATTTATTTATTTATTTATTTATTTCATCCGCAGTTTCTGGAAATTATATATATATATACATGTATATAGATATAGTCGTCAAATGAAATGTCTCTGGTACATTCAACCTCTGCCCTACAAATACCCTTCCTCGAATGACTAAAAATGTTTCACTTTCACAAGATGTGTTCTATTTTGGACAAGCTACGGATACGAAGTTCTGGCGAACACGGTTGTCAACTGGAATGTCTCTTGTACTTCATACCCGTACCCTTAAAACACTAACCCTCGAGTTGCTGAAAATATTTCTCTTTCACGATAATGCGAGTGCAATCAGAAATGAGATCACCCTACAAGGATCTTTAAAGCAACAGACAGGTTTAATCTTTACAAGAACAACTCGGGACAGGAATAAAACAGTAAAAAATATACAATTTCTTGATGTTCTACTTAACAAATTGTTCTCTCTTAAAACCATTGATCATCTGTCTGTTGTAGTACTTCTGGAGAATTATTGTATTTATCGAAGATTTAGTTTCACAAAAAGTCAATAATATTGGACATGGAATAAACACATTTTATAAAAAAAAGAACAAATCTGTATTCCATATTGCTAATGTTATATACACATTTAAAAATGTAATCAAGAGATAAAAATCATTTCAAACACGCCAGGTTTTCTTGTAACGTTTATAAACTGAAACGTAAATCAGGTGAAAAGAGAGCAGTTTTCCATTTTCCATGTAATCATTTATGTGTTTCCATCATGTCTTTACAAATCGTTTTTCTTAAACATGTTACATGTAAAGATAATACCTTCATCTACGCTTATGGCTCAAGTACCATTTAAATGAATAATAATGTAAGCTAGAACATATTTTATTAAGAATGAAAACAACTGACTTCCGAACACAACGTAGGAACTAGTGTTCCTGTGATTATTTTTGAGGCGCCATTTTAAATGGATAAAAACGTAGCAATTATGTCATATTCTTTTATTTAATGATTCAGTATGATTTAATTTTATCTCACACATTACAAAAATATTATCATTTGTTCTCTTCATAACAAGTTCCACTTCTATCAGAAACCCCGTATCCATCAGACAAGTTGCTATGTAAATAAGCCTTTCGTTTCTGGTAAAATTATTTTCATTTCCTCAAATGACACTATGTCTACCGAATTCCATTATCACGGTGCAGATTTCATCGAGCCTAAAATTATCTGACTGGATATAGAATCAGATAGTCTATAATGAATGAGACTCTATATCACTTTACGGCTATCAGAAGTGCTGGTGTTTTAAATAAAAACAAGTTCAAGTTATGCTTCATCATTTGTAAATGATGTTTTTCTTCGAAATGGATGGAATATATCTTAGTTATGCATCTGTTATCTTACCGAAGTAAAATATCCTCGGTGTCCTATTTTCTTTTTTTGTTTATTAATATAGTTATAAAGAACTATAAAGATGCATTTTGTTTATCTAAATACAAACTCGGGAGTATGTATGTGTATATAAATGTATATGTATCATTTTGCGTGTGTTTTCTTTTTCTTTTCTTTTTCTAGTGGGAGGGGAATAATTTATATGTATATGTAATGACGGAAAACTGTAAGTCAAGTTTTAGTAAAAAAATATCTATCTATCTTTATTTATTTTTGTCTGTTTTTCTCTGCGTGTTTGGGATGGGAGGCGTGGGTGTGTGTGTATCTTAATGTAAGTCAACATTCTCTTATAAACCCATCAGAGAATCATTACTTTTATTCATCGGCTCTTTCTCAGCATGTTTTCGGATATGTAATCTATTAATCATTTAACGGAGGACAATTCTCATCAATAACATGGTCGTCAATTAAAAACAGATTATCAACTTTATTACATGCATTAATATTCTGATCTTCACCCGCAAGTAAAGTTTGTAATTATTAAACATTTTTATACTTCAGATAACACATTTGTTAATGTCAACATTATCATGGAAACACTTAAAAACAAATTGCTCATCGTTTTCTCAAAATCAAAAGAAGGCAATCTTAATTGAACATGGAACATTAGATGTATTTTAAAGATGTACAAGACAACGATAAGGATCCGTTATCATGTTATCATGTAACTTTACAACAATTATTTAACAAATTTGTCATAAGACATAAGCTCTCGTTTCCGTATCATTTTCTAATATGCATAATTCCGGTTTAACGTCAATCTCTAAAAAAAATAGCCTCTAACAGTTTCCCCATTATCTTTTATATAAATCCTTCAACGTTTGGGATAATAAATAAAAAAATAAATATTATAATACATAAGAAAGTTGCCAAATGATCAGAAATACAAACAAAAAAAAGCTTGTTGCTAAAACTACATGTATTTAATTCAATTAAATTTTAAAGCAGCTCGTTCACAGATGGTCATTGATTAAGAATTTGATTTTTAAACATATATGTATGTATTACCCATCTACAGACACATGGTCACACAAAGCAACCATCTGTAAAAAAAAATGGGTGGATTCTCAATCACAGGCAATACCGTCTGCGACGGTATTGGAACGATATTTAGAATTATAAAACTATATTAAGATTTTCTGTTTTCATTTATCGTCACTTGCCTATTCACATTCACTTCTAGCGCTTGGCTGAAATTACGAAGTCGCTACCCTGAATTGCTAAAAACGTCATGTTGCGGAACGTGTCATGTGGTACCGGAAGCACCTGCTTCGGGGATACAGCATTCTATATTAACCGATTTCGTTGAAGTTGTGTTTACGAAAATAGCGTTTTGCTGTGCAATATGACCTACACTTCCCGAGTTTATTTGTCAGAAAACAAAGACTTCGCTAACATAAACGAGCGAGAGTAGATTTATTATTATTATTATTATTATTATTATTATTTATCGATAATCTGTGAACGAGCTGCTTTGGGGCCGAAAGTTACAGTGATATGATTATTCTCTGAAAAGTTCTTAATTTGTTAATTAAAAACCTTTCAGATTCTATTAAATTTTGTGGTATACATGTATATATAATTTTAATTACACTGATATGTCAGATTATGATTTCTTAAATATTATGAACATTTCGCGTGTACGTTTATTCTTCTCAGTTTGATTAAAAAGAAATGTTCATTTGTTTCACAAGTTACTCTTCTTTTCTGGATTATGGAGTAATTCTTATTCTGTATAAAACATTTGCGAGCTTAAACATACAGGACATTGTAATTATCACTAAACAAATCAGGAAATAAAATTTCCAATGTTAAGTTAAAGCCAAACAAAAATCATAAAATTGTATATTTAATATTTGACGAATATAAAAATATATAAATATGAACTTTGAGAGTACATCATGGTCCTTTTCTTTTCCCTTCCGGATGCATAAACCAAGGAAATTCATGAAGACATAAAGAATCATTTTGGTGACGACAACCCATCGTATATGGTATTAAAACTGGGCTACATAGTCCAAGCGGGAGATGGGGAAGGAGGGAGAGGGCGGTTATAGAGAAACGGAGAGGAGAGGTAGATATCATCTCTCTCCAGGACAATGCACAAACCTACACACACCTCACAAGTTGCAGTAGCTGCCCATCTAAGTGTAGATTCAGTACCAGTTTTCCCCAAACTAAGCACCCTCTGATTTTTACCGATTTCCAAAACCTAATCAGTACTTCGCGGTGATATCAATGGGGCTGTTGAGACATTTTTTTTTTTATTATTATTATTATTTTTTGATGGACTGTTATTGCGGGAAGACATTTAAATTTGGGATGCATTAAAGTGAGGGGTGATTATGCTGAAAATTAAGGCATTTAAATTACACAAAATGTTAGGTCAGGAACATTTTGATTTGCCCTTTGTTAAACTTTGTGACGATTGCGAGATATTATCGTAAAAAGAGATGGTCGCTTTAAAACTATTCCATAGATGAATGACACTTCTATTTCATTAATGAAAGGTTTCAATAAAAATGGTCACTTTCATACACAAAATATCATGTAAAATAACATTTCCTTTTAAAAGGAAGGCTTGCCCAGTTTATTATTAATCGGTCGTTGCTAAACCACCAGCTGTTTTTGTTCCGAGTCTTTGACCTTAGCATAATAACCAAGTACTGTCGAATGAACTTACCGTAAAGTTTGAATATAGATTTCAAGAATTGTTGGCACTTGTTTAATACTATGTGTATATATAAACAGATTGCATCAACAGTTTTTATACGGATTTTTTTCGAAGAGTTAAATGTTGATTGATATATCTGCTAAATTACCAACCGAAATGCGAAGGCCAATTTAGTTATTGGGCTAATGATAATAAATGGTTCCCGGGTGTGTTTTTGTTAAAAATCAAAGCAGAGTATCAGAACAAGCAGCCAATTGCTGATCATTGAGTCTCGAAATTGCCTGGGGCGAATTTTATCGAACTTCGAGTCCCAATGTTTCTGATTGGTTGTTCCTTCCCACAATTCATTAAAACTTTGGGAAACCCGCATATGACGTCAACACAAACGGATAATCTCGCCTATCTGCCGAATTTAACATGTCCGAAATGTCACGAGACCAGTGATGAGGGAATCACAAAACCGAGTAAATTAATAGGCTTGCGGCCGTGGACGCAAGCCAAAACTCACATCTTCTCCACTGGTCGAGATATATTTTTAGGTCGCTGGTTTTTATATAAATGTTAATCAGCTAGTTTTCGAAACACATCAGAAACACCCGAAAAAACCATACTTATTGACACGATCACGTTATCGCGGATATCCCTGATGGATAGTCATGTTTTATTAACTTTTTCTGTACATCTTAGATGATAAATGTCCATGATTTGAAACAATCTGGGAGTTTCAAATTATAAGAGCAAAATCGACATATATGTAGTATTTGCAACTTTATTATGCAGGTTGCCTAATGACACCTATCGAAATCGAGTTGATTGTTTTTTTCTCGTTCACCCTACACGGTCAGTCCAAGTCACAGACATGAACTTCGTAGTCATCTTCGGATCCTCCAGGTCACCATACAGTTTTTGGTTCATTGGAGTTTCTGATGGCCATGTTGCTGTTCTCTCCTGGTCATGCCGTTTGCATCTTTGGAAGATGTGCTATGTGGTCTGTTCTTCTTCAACACATGACAGAGTGGTGATGGTACCAGCTTGTACTTCCTGTACAATTGTAACCTGATCGCAGTCTGGCCATTGAGAGTCTGTGAAGAAGCTTCTAACTTCGCTTTGTAATTGTTGCAGTGTTTCCTTTTGGTGCGTTAGCTGTTTTCGCACAGCCATTCGGGCAATTTATGAAACTACCATATCCCCTTAATTGATAGCATTAGTTGCTGATCCATCTGTGGCACATGGATCCACTCCTCTGCGGGATGGGGGCGGGTACTCTTCGCTGAACATAGCTAGAGTTGCAACTTTCCTAGCATGGTCATCCTCCTCTTATTTTGGCTCTAGGTTAGGAACCCTGGTGCGGATTGAAACTGCAGACAAGTCATTTTCACATGGCTCTGAGAAGTCATACCCAGGGGACCAGTCTCACTGCTCTAAAATGGGTGTTCTCTTTTGAGACTTTTGGTCTCATGGACAAAACTCTTTCACTATATTGCAATAATTGCTTTATCTGGATGCTTTTATATGATCGTTTATATGACGTCTCTTTCGACTGTTGAGGTGTCTTTAAATCAATATTCTATTCTTCTTTCGCTTGTGTTTTTTTTAGACATTGTAGCCGGTCTTTTATGGGGTGGTCTGGTAGGCACTCATATTTCTGTGCTTGCAGCAGGATCTATCTGTTTTTCTATCTTGCAGAGGCTGTATCCCGGTGGTTTGCTCTATGAATTGGATCGGGGTGGATTTAGTGGCTCCTGTAACAATACGCAAAGCTTGGTTTTGAACCTTATTACTGTTCCCCGATACACTGTCTTCAGTATTTGCGTCCCCCATCCCATGTTGTTCCAGAAAGCTTTCGCATTATTGCAAGTCGAGTTTATGCTTTTTTTATTTCTTACTTTCTTGTTTCTCTAAATGGTAAATGCGAAACAACTGAGAGAGAGAAAGAGAGAGAGAGAGGCGAGTTTAAAAATTATACAGTAATGGTCCGTTGTGTTCACACTTTCGATCGTCTGCGAACAAAAAGACAATAGGATAAAACTACATAAACAGTAACGGTATTTTATGCCTTGTCTTACTTAAATATCTTTTGCACGGTAAGTTTTAGCTTTCTCGTGTAAATGACTCCAAATTAGCGCAATAGTAGCAACTACATCTTCCTCTCTCTGTAGTTTTCCGCGTGCCGTGGAAAAATATAAATATTCAATAAAATTAATATTATGCGACTACATGTAAGTTAGTTATGATATTATATTTATATACGTTAATAATACTTTTAATCTATTGACACATATATAAATGAAATATTTATGAAACCGACACGTATAAAAATAATGTATTTTTTATATTTCATTGTAAGAGAGTAAATTTATATTATTTCACTCGTGTTATTTTCACCCATGACTTACTAAGACTATCCGTGAAATATTAAGCAATATTTCACTATAAAAGAACCATATGCACTAGAAGCTATTTCGCCATGCTATTCTTGTGTCCTTATTTGGGAATGCCGAAATGAAACTCCGCTGGACTATTTCAAGTTAACTGGCCGCCACAGACAAATCATCAAAATGGCTACCGGTATCATAACATGTAGATACAGTGTTTTGCTATCACCAGCGCCGCCTTGCATTTTCAATCACAACTCCTCGTCTCGAAAATAATGTCGGCGGGACATCAATTATTGACAAACAAATGAAAGAATTTTATTGGAAAATAATTTCTTTGTTGTCATTATTGGACTCTGTGCGTTCCTTAATGTCGAGACTTTATTTATCATCCTGAAGGATTTAGCGTCCCCATGCGTGTTTCAAAATGATTGTCTAATTTCGGCGTAGACGAGATTGTTCCCAAGAAATGGTCAGTAACTAAAAATTATGACATATTTGTGAGCTCCCGTGTTCATAGTTTGTGAGAAAATTGTGATCCTTGTGACATCCCCTAGTTTCTTAGTGTGAAAAAGAACGGCTCGGTTTTGGTAATGTGTCTCTGTGGTGTCTAGTTTCAGATTTAATAGATAAATACCAGACTGACATCCAAAAGTGTCGGTGTTTGTGCAGTTTGTCTTAATTCACTTGGTGAACATTCTTCCAATATATTTTCCGCATGACTTTCAAAGACTTTACTTATTTCTATCCATTCTATACCACGCAGTGAACTAACATTATCTCAAAAAAGGTTTACTCAACAGGACATAAATTAACTCAGAAAGCTTGGTAAACGCGACTTAAAATACCTCATATCGATACCTCATAAAGTTTGGCTAACCCGAATGAAATAAACTCGTAAAGTTTGGTTAACGCACCCAAAATTAATTTTGATTTGGTTTAAAAAAAAAAAAAACAAGACTAAAATTTGAATACAACAGGACTAAAATTACGCAAAATTCGGTAAACACGACTAAAGTAACCTCGAGACGTTTGGTAAACATACTTGATATTTTGAAGTATCATTGTAAAAGTAAACAAGAGGGTCATGCTGGCCCTGGAATTGCTCACATGAGAACCAAAAGAACATTCCTGAAGTTTTATGAAAATTGGTCCAGTACTGTGAAATCATTAGTTTTCGTGGGACACTAATTTTCATCGATTTCGTGAAGTGCTTTATCAACAAATATTAATCCCTAAGGACATGTGACTTTTATAATTACAGACCTCACGTTTTTCTAGAACATAATCCACGAGTAAATGTACCCACGAAAATTAAAGTCAACGAAATTAATGATTTTACAGTAGTTTCGGAGATGTCGTTTAAGTTAAATGTTGACGACGGACGCCGGACATTCATCGGTCACAATAGCTCACCTTTAGAAAAAGCTGTGCTAAAAAAAAGTATACTTTTAGCGAACCATATATTTTTCCTCTAAATATACAATATGAACTATTCATCAATAAGATGATTGCTTGGTTTTAACTTCCTATCGACAGTATTTTAGCAATTTACAAAAACAAAAATGCACTTCCTAAATCTAGGCCGTGGCCCTGCCTTTCTTGATCACGACTCAGCTCAAATACTCACAATCAACACCACGAGTTCTATTGTGTAAACTGGTTCAATCATTGCCTGCCAATTTTCCAAGAGCTTCAAGTCAATTTAAATATATATGTAACCACTGAAGAAGTCCAAAGTGCTGCTTTATTGAGGTAAGATATCTCTCTGTAAGCAAACGATATATCAGAGCAGCAAGGGAGATAATGCAATCAAATTTTAAAGACTGTAAGGTCACAGTAAGGCATCGAACCCATACAGCAATTACGAAGACAGACCCTCTAACCACTAAACCATGGTATAGCTATTAACAATTCATCTAGACGATACATTTGAAAACAAATTTTGCTTGTTGGGTTCAACGTCCCACCAACAGTATTTCAGTCAGTTTGGAGACATCTACTTGAGACAGATGTAGTGCTGCCACAAAGCAGTAAAATGCTGTAGACATGTGGCATGATACCATACACAGTCACATTATTCTGACACAGGGACAACCAACCCTGGAACTACTCTTATATACGGAGTGCCAAGCAAGGGAGCTATGCCAGTACCATTTTTTAAGACATTGATATGTCATGGTTTGGGATCAAACCCTCGACCTCCTGCTCCTGAGATGGATGCTCAACCCACTCAGCCACCGGGGATGGTTTATAAATTTTAATAGCAAAATAGTATCCTTGAATTCAATGGAAGTCATATAAAATGCATCAACAGTTCTTTTTCATATTTTATTGAATCATACAATCTCAGATGGGTCATGGTAATTCCAATGACTTTTGGATGTGATGAACACAGACATGCGTCATCTCTCCTTCCATCACATGAATAACAATAAATACATTAATATTCAAAAACTATCATTTAAAAACACAAGCATCAAAAAGAAAACATGCCAAGACAAAGATTTGTAACAATTGCTCTATCAAAATAAACATGAGGTAAAAATGCAAACAATTTTTGTTTTGCTATTTCTCAGGCTTGCTAACTTTGATTCATTTTAACGTCATTGATTTGTAATAGAACAGTCCATACACAATATTCATATTCCATTAAAGCAATTATTCTCTGTCTTAAACATGTTGTTTTTACCAGTTAACCCTTTTCCTCATCTAGACATGGCAGACAAAGCAAAATATTAGTGTCTCCAGTGATTGTTTAAGCAATATTGTAAATCAGATTCTACAGTCTACACAGAGCAAGAGGAATCCATTGTTTCAAACACGATTTAAAAAATTAGTAAATACATATTCATAAGTCTAAAAATATATGAGGTAAGAGAAGAACTCAGTCGCTATGTTTCCATCAGCTGAGGACAATAATCCATTCACAAGCAGGATGTATATGTAGCTATTTCATCTAAAAAATTTAAACAAATCAAATTAAAAAACAGTATGACTTTTTTTCAACTTAATAAATCTCAGGCTTCTGAAAAAGTTGGGACAAAAACAGTTAAATGTGGAGATTTATACAATATTGGCAAGTTTCTAAGTTTAAGCCAAATATAATCCTTTCCTTCATACAAACAGGTTCACATTTCAGATTGTATAATCCAATTTATTTGTGTTGGGTGGAGTACACATTCATGTAAAAAAAAAAAAGTGACCAATTACTGAGATATTCATTTTACATAGCTTTAAATAGCTTTCTTCAAATTTTCAAAATTTTGGTGATTTTACTTAATAATTTCCCAATGTGAAAGACATAGGCCAGTTAAATAAAATACACAAAAAATGTTATATGATCACATTTCTCAAATGGTCAGAGAAGTTATATCTTTAAGAGCACCAAAGCCGCAAATGCAAACAATTTTCTATCTTAGGCAAGACATTTAACCCTTTACAGTTAACCTTTTACTTCATAAAGACTCATTCTGGTGCATTAACCCTTTCCCACATATAGACTCATTTTGACGCCCTCAATAGGTACCACATGAAGCCTGATCTGCAGAAAACCACAGTTAAACCTTACCAAATTTAATTACAAAATCCTCATTTCCAGACCACTGAGGAGCAGCGAACAGCATAAAACCTGATCAGCCAGCGAGTTACTCGCAGGCTGATCTGTTTTTAAGCTGTTCACATAGGTCTTTTCATGGTGTCCTCTATGAGGGTAAGGGTTAACAAACAGAGCAGACCCAGATCAGACAGATCCTTCCAAGATTTGTCTGATCAGGGTCTCAAATGTTTGCTCATACAATTTTTTTTAAAGCCCATATTCTTCAACCTGCACAGTAAAGACAAGTCATTTGTTTCAAATACCATGTAAATTCATTTATTATAGTATATACCTATAAATTTTCCAGTTCAAAAACATGCAAAGCACAAGGTGCAACTCAACAGATTAAAATTCCATATTATGTTGATGACAAAAACGGAGGTAGCGCGACGTCACTTTTGACTTTCATGACATCACTTTCTTGAGAAAATTTGATAAACTCATTAGAACCTTGTATATTGACTTGTGTCTTCAATATTTATAGGTATACATTTGTATATTACAAGGATAACTATATTGCAGTAGCTTTTCGTGGCTTTTTATTTTGCTACTCAGTGTAGGAAAAACTGACATATCACTTGACTTTCGGTCTCGCGAGATGTCATTTTTCCCACTCTGCTCCTAGCAAAATACAAAGCCACGAAAAGAGACTGCAACATTATATTCCCTATATACATCAAGTCCTAAATTTTGAACATGAAAATTCATGATGTACAGGATTAAATTTTGATCAGAAATACTTTATCATCAAGGAATGAAAACATATTATCTTCTACAGTGAATGATACAATTCATCATTTATGAATATTTCCCAATTTCTATCTACCAAAAAGCATGAAACAACACAAAGACTGTACATGATATTACCTCCTCCATATATGATATTGCTATCAATATGCACAATTAACCCTTTCCCTCATATAGACTCATTTTGACGCCCTCAATAGGTACCACATAAAGCCTGATCTGCAGAAAACCACAGTTAAACCTTACCAAATTTAATTATAAAATCCTCATTTCCAGACCACTGAGGAACAGCGAACAGCATAAAACCTGATCAGCCTGCGAGTTACTCGCAGGCTGATCTGGTTTTATGCTGTTCGCATAGGTCTTTTCATGGTTTCCTCTATGAGGGAAAGGGTTAAACATTCATTATATTCTTAATACTAGCCATGATGCTGTTATCAATAAATATGATGCTGCAAACACAGGTCTTGACATTTATTTATTTGATAAAAATATAAGTTTACTTTGGAGCACCAGTGATTTAAAAATCATCCCAGGTTTTGGCAAATCACATACAAATATCCTAGATAAGCTTATTCACTACAATCAGATCAATTTTAGTGCCATTTCGTGGGTTCAAACCTATGTCCCATGCTGTAAATTACTCAAAATATGACACCATTAACCCTTCACATCACTTGACACCTTGACAAACAGAGCAAACCTAGATCAGACTGCTCATTTTCTCTTCTATTTGCTCATACAGTATTGTAGCTATAATTATGCACAGTCTGCAAGGCAAAGAATAATTCATTTTTTTTATATATACCATTTAAAGTTCAATAAATTAATATTGTTAAATCATTAATATATATACATCAATATTCAACAGTTTAAAGAATAAACCAGTTCATTGCTTCCAGTCTATGGTATGGACCATGTTATATTGGTTTTTACATTCAAATGGAGCATGTAGGAATTGGTCCACAGTGTGCAATCAGCAATCCAAATGCAACAATGCCTTACAGAGAAGACATGCTCATATTGATTATCACACTACACACACACCCTTACATTCCTGTATCAAATAAGCTGTTAATCTAATCAACATCAAAATCATCATATTTATCAGCATGCTCATGTTGAAGTACCCTTATCTATTGATATCCTTATCTATTTTGATATCCTTGTGTATTGATATCCTTATCTATTTTGATATCCTTGTGTACTGATATCCGTGTATTGATATCCATGTGTATTGATATCCTTGTGTATTGATATTCTAGTTTTTTGATATCTGTGTGTAATGATGTACATGTACATGTGTACTGAAATACATGTGTATAGATATCTGTGTGTGTTGATATCCAAGTGTATTGATATCCATGTGTATTGATGTACATGTAAGTAATTGCCTTGTAAAAGATATCAATTCCATCACTCTTTAGACAAAGGAAGCAGAGCTTAAGGCTTCTACAACTAGCTTAAGGATTCTATAACTTTCTAATGCAAACTGTTTCCAATGCAAATAATAATTACAGAATGAACATAATATAAAACCAAAAACTTAATTTTTCTACCTCTGAATTAATCTACAGAAGCTAAACAGGAAGAAAATGTGCCCTTTTCTCGGAAACTAGGTATTATCCCCCCCCCCTTATTTATTTTGAATGTGCAATACATATTACGGTGTGAATAAATAATGCCAATATCTGCTTAAAACCCCCAACTTTTGTTGACTTTATTATTAAAGTCAGCAATTTCACAAATGGTAAAATTTTAGCTTTATTAGTTTTAATATTATGATTGGTAACATAACATATATATAAGACTTATATACTTTTCAGTGATCATCGAGGTCATTGTTTACTGATACATTTGAACATATTGGCTGGAATGATATCAAACAAGACTCTGCTCTGTTTTGTTCCATTGCAGCTACGCAATTAAAGATTTTATAGTACACAATGACCCTGTATTAATACAATGTATTTACTGTAATGTGAACAGATAACATAATATGGTATACTTGTATTCATACGTCAGTCCACTCATATGTCTACATTTGTATATGATACCAATTTTGCCTGAGTGGCCTGTGGCCATTTTAACTTGACTATTTGAGTTTACTGTCGCTTAAACAGTGTTTCAGTCATATAGCGACGTCCAGCTAATTACAGGTGGAGGTAGACCCCGAATGCACGGAGACATGCATCCAGGTAGAACCACCGACCTACCACAAGCCAGCTGGAAGGCTTCCTCACATGAAAATCCTTATGACCCTGCCAGGATTCGAACCAACGTGGTGAGGGGCTGAGTGAGTGTTGAAGTCAGCAACTTTACCCTCTTGGCCACGGAGGCCCCCTGTTCATTTTAACAAGACCATTGTTTAAAGAAAAAATGCAGTATTGATGGCAACAATTTTATTAGTGGGTGGGTTAGCAGTTGAAAACAAGGGGAAGAAAATGGCCCTAAGGAGTGTTAAAACATATGTGCATGGGCCTCTTTAATGGGTCATGCAGCTGCAAACCTACCATTCTTAATGATGGCCTAAGTTTTAGATTTTTACAATTCTTAATTACTTCAGCATGAGAATTACTCTCAAATAAGGAAGACAAACATAACTTAATTATTCACCTAAACAATGAAATATCTTTCACGTTTCTACATTATCAACATGGTTTAATTCTTGATTATTTTCCTTCAAAAATTTCTTCACTTGCTTCACCCCCCCGAAAAGAAAAAATCATTTCTGTGGATTAATTTCAAGTTTAGGTTGTGTGTCCCCCTTAAGTGTTTTAATTTTCACTGTTAATTATATTGTATTCTGTTAATGCATAGAAGTATGTAGGAACTGCTTAGGGAGAGAAACTTCAATGATAAAGATCTTCCTTACAGCCTATCTACAACACTTGTATTCATACCTGCTCTACACTTCTTCGACAGTAAGAATCTATACCATATTGTCATTTTCATTCCCCTTCTAGCACGTTCGTTGTTCCAATTCAGTCTCTGTCAAATGTATTTTCATTCCCAATGATGTACCTTGATATACCATGATATCAATCTATTTTCTGAGTTTCCTTTTTTGTTCAAAACAGGTTTGTATGCATCAGTTACTGTTTTGGGAGATGGTTCTTGTCCTGAACCGCTTGGGCAAGCGCCGACCCTCAAAATCCTTCAGAAGTTCACTGGCTAAAATCTCCCGTACCGTCGGGCGATCTTGTGGTTTTGGAGACAGCAACTTCATCACAAAGTCACACTGCAACATACAGAGACACAGAACATTAGTAACACAGGTGGTATGTAAGCTGAGTATTCATAGCTAATGTTTTTCTGTTGTCAAATATGTCTCTGAAAATACCTAAAACTTGGTCTTGAACTTCCTTCTTTGTTGGACCTGGTTAAAAAACTGTGTTAGTCATTTAATTTGCAACATGAATAATGACATTTAGAAAATTTCAAGAAATGACCTGGTTTACATTGATCTAAATATAGTTTGAATATAAAGATGAGTCTACAGCAGATGTACAACAAGTCAACTGTCTTATAAATCAGCATTTCCTGGTTGTCACTTATTTTACTAAAAAATAGGAATATGTCCCTAGACACAGATGCTCCCAATTTATGCCACCATTTTCACTAAGTCAGGGGCCTTAACTCTGCTGTGACTTGGTGAATTTTGAAAGAAATCCTCAGGTGCACAACTTTCCATTGCTGGTGAACATTACAGTACAGTTTTATGACTATGACTCATTGTTTTGTGAAATTTACAGTGTTTTTTTTCGCTGACTATAACCACTCAGCCATGGAGGCCTCATATTTTTTTCTATTTTTATTTTTATCAGTGTCCCTTTTTATTATCCCCCGCCAAAAGGCGACGGGAGATATGGTAATAGTCTCCATCCGTCCGTCCGACATTTTTGTCCGGAGCAGAACTCAAAAAGTATTTGAGGTATCAACTTGATACTTCATAGGTGGATAGATCTCATTGAGGAGGAGTGCAGTGCACAAGAATGATAACTCTACCTTTCATTATTTTTGAGTTATTGCCCTTTGTTATTTTTCGACTTATTTTGTATTTGAGGTATCAACTTGATTTCATAGTGAATAGATCTCATTGAGGAGTCAGTGCACAAAATATAAATTTTTGTCCGGAGCAGAACTCAAAAAGTATTTGAGGTATCAACTTGATAGTTCATAGGTGAATAGATCTCATTGAGGAGGAGTGCAGTGCACAAGAATGATAACTCTACCTTTCATAATTTTTTAGTTATTGCCCTTTGTTATTTTTTAGACTTAATTTTTGTCCGGAGCATAAGTTTAAAAGAATTTGAGGTATCAACTTGGAACTTCATAGGTGGATAGATCTTAGTTGAATAGATATCATTGAGGAGGAGTGCAGTGCACAAGAATGATAACTCTACCTTCATAATTTATTAGTTATTGCCCTTTGTTATTTTTCAGGCTTACTTTTTGTCCGGAGCAAAACTCAAAAATTATTTGAGATAACAACTAAACTTCATAGGTGGATAGATCTTATGGAGGAGGAGTGCAGTGCACAAGAATGATAACTCTACCTTTCATAATGTTTTGGTTATTGCCCTTTGTTATTTTTCAGGCTTATTTTTTATCACATTTTACCTATAGACCTTAAAATAGAGGAATTAGTAGGTCTTCACACGGGTTTCATATCTATAATCACTTTAAACTTCAGTCTTCATTACCAAAAAATTTCTTTTAAAAATGAAATATTCTATTCTCCAACACATCTTCTAAAGAGCAAGTGTTCGGCGGGGGATGGCCATGTCAGCATGGCTCTTGTTCAACTTAACAATACTGGTATATAAACTATTTTCAGCATCTCATTTAAAGCAGTGTGCAGCCCCCAGTGCAATCATTCATGATAAAGACAATGGACAGGTTACATGATTAAGCATGGAACAACTTTCTTAATGTTTGAAAAAAAAACACACAAAAAAAAGAAATTGTTTGACTGGTAATCAAGGAAGGAACTGTTTCAAGACAATTAAGACAACATCACACTAAAATGATTCCCAAAACAAATTAGTCCAGGAATTGATGATCTGTGTACTCAAGGAAATGTGAAAAATTTATAACAACTTTCAAAACTTCTCCACAATTTTCAATTTTCAAAATTAATTACCTTAAATTAAGATGTTAACAAAGTACATTTGTTGTAATTTCAAAATAATCAGGCTGAAGGTTTTTGGTTGAAATTAGGAATTTGAAGTAATCAAAAATCTAACTGACTGCAAGCATGATGTATTGAGGTTTAATGCTGTATTTAAGATTTTTGTTGATTTGAAGCTGGCCATTTGTTCTGTTTACCCTGTAAAAGGTGGTCTTAACTTTTGCAATTAACTAACAATTGTGTTTAGTGATTTGAATGAGGGAGAGTAGAATTTCTTTAGTAGTTTCAGTTTACATAACGTTTTGTTAAAAAATAATTGTAGAAAGAAAGAATTTCAAATCATCATTTGAAGAATATTTTATTTGAGATTTGACACAAGCCTTGTACTTTAAACTATAAAAATGAAATTCAATCCAAGAGAATAAAAATTGTGTAGCTGGTAGTTAATCATAACATTTTCTTTTCCTAACATTCATTTTCAAACCAGATCATTTTAATAACAGACACTTTATCAGCCTCACCAATTTGTGTTCAATTTGATAAAATATGCTACAATTCATTTTCAAAATAACAGATTTTTTACTTTTGTGTGTATGTTTATATTGTACGTGTGTGTGTGTGTGGGGGGGAGTGTCTATAAAGTCATCACTATTTATACGAGATGGTATGTTAATTCCTCTTAGTTTCAGACAGGCTATGAGACAGTTCATCAACTTTCTCTATTGATCCGGAAGGAACTTGTCAATTATGTAGATGTCTCCACCCCCTACTCAAGATAATTTGTACTGGGGCAATTTTACGCCGCTACAAATTCAAGCTTGTTAAGTCTGTCTCAAGTCCATTAGACAAGCCTGCATATCACTGGCAAACACATCATTATACAGGAAAAAATTGTTACTAGGCTTTAATACAAGCTGGGTTAATATGAGGTTTTCTTCTGTCAGGGTTTTAGTTTTCATATTATATATATACGGTATACTGTAAAATCATTTATTTTCGTTGACATTAAATTTCGTTAAATCAGTGATTAAATTAATTTCATTCGTACATATATTTGTGGAACCATGTTCTAGAAAACACGAGGTTTATTAAATCAACATTTTTCGTGGGGATAAATTTTTGTGGATGAAGTCATCCCTGAAATCAACGAAATTTGTCCCCCATGAAAATTAATGATTCTACAGTACATTTCAGTTTGCTGGATCAGACAACATTCATTATTTGATGCAGACAGATTTGCCCTGGAACAGCTTGTTATTTTCTAGTCTGAAAGGCACCATTTTGTTTTGCTGTTTATTTCCATCTAGACTAATATGTCTCTAAAAATTCTTTGTAAATGATAGGTAAACCTATAGTTGCCTTCAGCAGATTCTGATACAAAAATATGCAACTGATAGCTCATGGGGTAAACTTTCACAGAAAAAAGTAAATCAACATTAACAAAGTAGCAAGAACATATCACAATGTTCCACTATGTAAATTGAATTGCATTACACAATTTCAGATACAAAGAAATTTTGAGCTAGAAAACTAGTCAACTATCTGAAAGCCATTTTTAATAGGTCAAAAATGCTTAAGTAATTATGAACAAGGACTATCGGGTTATGATTAGTGCAAAAAAAATTTAACAGAAGTTTCAGAGGAGAAAAATTCTGATATTATCTATAAAGCGTGGAAAAGGAAAGAAGGAAAGTAGCCGACTCCCCTGAAGGACTTATTTTTAAATTTAGCAATAATGGTAGAGGACTATGAGGTGACCATTTGTGATCAAGGAAATTAAATTCTGCACAAATTATTTCAAATTTATTATGTTTTAAAGAATGTAGAGATAGAGGAAGACGAGAATTTTGCAATCGTCCATCAAAATAGGGTTGAAATGAACTCTTTTGTTTGATATATGATACCGGTGAAATAGGTAAGGATGCTCAGACGATATTTGATATGTTCATTAAACGCATGGGATTGTCATTCTCCAGTACAAAACATACCCATATATCAGTTTTCACCACAAAACAAAGTATAAATTAGTATTGTTCTGTTGAACATTACAGCTAATTAATGAACAAACGCAAATGTGTTTTGGCAGCACCACTGGAAGGGATATTGAAATGCTGACACATCCAAGAGAAATTTCTAAGATTTCAATATTTCACAATAGCAGGGTGTTATCAATATTATATGACTTTACAACTTTTATTACGATATTCTGTTTCATTTCCTTCTAATATCTCTTTAAACTTGCATGGATGTTATGATAATTTATTTTCAAAGATTGTTTTAAGTCAAAACAAGACACTTTATTAATGAATGTCCTTTATTTCAACCCAACAGGATTTTCAAAACCATCAATAACTGAAAAATGATAACTTTATAAAAAGCTGAAAATTAATGATAATAAGTTTTAATCTGTGTTGCTTATCAAAATGAAAGTTCAAGAAATTTCAATATTTTCCATGATAATGTTAAAGATCAAAAAAACAGAAATGTGCTTGGATACAACAGATAAACTGGTAAATAGTTTTTGATGTAGTTTGCTTTGCGACCTCATAAATGACTAGAATGCCAGGATCATTTTCAGGGCAAGAAACTCAGCAATGACTTGTGAGCAACAGGATGAACTTTCCAGTTTTTAGCGGTGAAATCTATGTTAACTGCTCACAAACAGTATAAAAAAACAAAACACAGAATTATTTTATGTAAACCAGGTCCCAAAGGAGCTGCCTTTTCACTCTCCTCTGTTTGCTCATGCAAATTGGTGCTCAAATTCTACTAAGTCTGCACAACAACAAATTTATTGCTCAATATCATATTTAAAGTTAAGTAAATTCATATTCATCAAGTCATAAATTTGTACATGAATATGTATTAGGTACTTCAAATCAAATGTATTCTCAATATTGGGCTCCATAGAAATAAAGTTCTGGTCCAACCATGGAAATGACCTGAATAACAGGTAGAAGTTGTAAGAATTTGTAATAATAATCAATCATAAGAAGAAATAAGTATGAGCAACCACAGGAGACTCTGATCCTGGAGGGAACTGTCTGATCTGTTCTACTCTGTATGTCCATCTAGTCTTGATAAGGAAAAGTTAGTTTGTTTTGTTGGGTTTCACGTCCCGCTGACAATATATTGGTCAACTGGAGACAATGTCTACTTGAGACAGATATAGTGCTGCCACAATGCAGAATCATGCCATAGACTGTGGCTTGATACCACACCTGGTCAAATTATCCTGACATCGGGCCAACCAGTCCTGGAACTACCCTTATATGCCGAGCGCCAAGCAAGGGAGCTATACCTGTACATTTTTTTATGACTTTGGTATGTGGCGGCCAGGTATTGATGAGGCTAAGAGTTTAAATGTATATGATAAGGAAATCTGTTAACTGACATTGAACCTTAAAATTTACAGCAAGGACTCTCAGGCTGCGTAATTTAGGTAAACTGTTCATGAATAATAATACTTAGGATTGCCAAGTAAAAGCTATCCCAGATTCAAAATATGATTTTTTTTACAAACATCAATAGCTTAACACTTTTAACTTAGAATATTCATGTATGAATTTATAATGTTATTAAATAAACTTTAAATGGTATATGAACAATGTATTTTTCTTTGCTGTGCAGACTGTGTAGAATCTGACCTACAATAATATATAAGCAAAAAGAGGAGGCCCTCATTAGACAGTTGGTCTGGGTTGAATTCCTGCAACAATTCTTAGGGCATAGTAAAACTTAAATACTTACGAGCGAATTTCATCAGTTGTGTTTCTCTAATAAAAATACCCAATTTTTTTATTTCTGAAGAATTTTTTTTTATTTTTTTGTTATTAAGTAATTATAAATTCATTTCAGCTTAGTCATATACTTGAGTATTTCATAAAATAGCAATGGTGGAATGTATTTTTACTTAAAGAATTTAAATATAAGTGTTAAATATTGTTGGTGGAATTTGAGCCTGGGTACAATCGTTTGCCAAGGCTTTAAAATGAGTTTGTACAAGGTAAGGGTTAAAAAATGAACAACTCGTGTTTCATCCTTCTGACTTCATGTCTTATATTGGTGTGGGCAAGTTCTTATACACATGGTTACCTACACACCTATTCTCGTCCTCTTACCAATGCACTATGTACTAATGGTCATTGCTTTTTTAACTTAACCCTTTCCCTCATATAGACTCATTTTGACGCACTCAATAGGTATCACATATAGCCTGATCTGCAGAAAACCACAGTTAAACCTTACCAAATTTAATTATAAAATCCTAATTTCCAGACCACTGAGGAGCAGCGAACAGCAAAAAACCTGATCAGCCTGCGAGTTACTCGCAGGCTGATCTGGTTTTATGCTGTTCGCATAGGTCTTTTCATGGTTTCCTCTATGAGGGAAAGGGTTAACTGATTAGCATGGACAATTCCTTCCTTCATTCCCTGACAATCCTTGGCAAACATCCTTGGATCTATGGCATCTAGTAGTTATTTTTATCACAATATCTCATCAGTTACACAAACAACCCATCCATTCATCTGTCCTTCCCCCCATCATAACTTTCATATACATTTTCTACTCTCTATTTCCTTGTTTTTTGTAGAGGAACATGGCCTAGTGGAGGCAAAAGACCATGGATCCAAAAATTGTAGGTTTGAATCCCATTGGGAAGAAATATTGTTTATGACATTCACAGGCACTGATAAACTAGGACTAAAACATTGCTAAAACCAGTTAACCCTTTCCCTCATAGAGGATACCATGAAAAGACCTATGCGAACAGCATAAAACCAGATCAGCCTGTGAGTAACTCGCAGGCTGATCACGTTTTATGCTGTTCGTTGCTCCTCAGTGGTCTGGTAAGGAGGATTTTACAATTAAATTTGGTAAGGTTTGAGTTTGGCTTTCTGCAGATCAGGCTTTAATGATACATATTGAGTGCGTCAAAATGAGTCTATATGAGGGAAAGGGTTAATACTTTTAATACCATGTACTCATTTTTATGAGTAAAATGAAGAGACACTGATAAGACGGTGCTTTCCTCATCCTTAGACCAGTGCACCAAGTATGAACTAAAGATCATAGGTTTTTAATTGATCAACACCAACAGTTCCTTCCTTCTGTTGTTGTTGTTGTATTGGGGTATACCGTCACTGCGTTAGTATTTCAATCATATAGCGACGTCCAGCTAATTACAGGTGGAAGAAGACCCGGAGTATGCAGAGATACCCAGGTAGAACCACTGACCTACCGCAAGCTCCTTCCTTCTGTAAAATTATTATCACCCTGACATCATCCTTCTTGGCAAAATCCTTGAAACCATGGCATCTAGTACACATGTACTTTCTTCCCAGTATTTCACCAACAGTTTTGGATTTGAACCCAATTACAGGAAAAATACTGTATATGAACTTCACAGACACTAAGTACTAGTCCAACCTTGAAATTCTTATCTAATCAATCCAAGCATGCATGATAACACTGAATAACGCTTAACCAGGTAAAACATTAAGTATACTCATATTTTTATGAAAACTTAATGAAAGAAGTCTTTGTGATTCTAAATTCAAATTTACACAGTTTATAGTTGTAGTTGCTGCATAAAGTAATCTCCACCTATTTCGTTGGTATGTGTTTCTTGCTATGAAAAAAAAAGAAAAAAGACTAAAACTCACCTCTTTCTGCATTTCCCGACTGAAGCGCTCTGGGAAGACCTGCTGTTTGACCTTTATCAGGGTGGTCACCCGCTCCATCTGGGTACTGAATGGGTACAGCAGCTCAAATAGTATCACGCCCAGTGAGAAGATGTCCACCTTCTGGCAGTATACTTTGCCACTTGTCTGCGGAAATACAAAAACGGTCACCACTCTGATTTCACTACCCAGACACGCCAACGCCTTTTTGCAGCATGGTATACAGTGATGCCTCGTAAATTAGATACTATGGTGCTAGAGAAAAACTTCAAATTAATGAAGTTTCAGAATTAAATTTTGTACTATCACAAAATGTGATTTATATTCCCACAAACCACTTTGTTTTCATGTAATGTGAGTGTAGGATGGGATATAGGATAACATGATGGGACTAAACTTCATAATTTAACCTCCACTTAATTTTGCTAAGTAATAGGTCCAGAAGCTGGCTATTTTATCTTCATTAGAATGTCATTATAATGATTAAATGAGTTGTCTGGCTTGTGAGGTTCGAGATTAACAAGATTTCATTGAACCATCGGAAAAAACCAGACTGCCTTCCACTAGCCTCTGAATACAAATAAAGATACATTTGCTTCCTATTACTTGCCTTGTCCATGTTTTACATATAGATGACATTTCAGTATAGATCCATTGTAATGCAGCTGAACTGAACTAGTTTAATCCTGCCTAAACTGGCACTGATCAGCCTATATGATAGTCAAAGATGGTAAAAATTGTGTATTTAAATGGCAAAATGTAACAACATAAAGCACAATAGTTCGTTTATATTTATGTCATTCATTCAATACTCAAATTTTTAATGATCTAGTCGTTCTTAAAGTACAAACGGCTTTGCAATGGTCCATTTATAGTGTACAAATTTGAAGGTTTTGGAATTAAATCCTGCAAGCAGCTGGATTATTTTTTGGACATTCCAATAGGCTTGAGGTATTATTGGTCAAACTCAGACAACTAAATTGACTTTTATTTTCATTTTGGGGTCATGTGTCCCCTAATGGTTAGAATTTGGGGGTCATTTGAAATTTTTGGGGGACATGCTTGGCTTAAATACTTATTACTATGTATAACAATTAGCTGCTGATGATGAAAAGGCTTGTAAAGGTGGCCTACATTCTGATAAGTAAGCAAAAATGGGAGTGTGCACTAAACATGGGGGAGTACAGCAGTCTGCTATTCTAAGCATGCTATTTTTTAGTATTCAATTTTCTGTAAAAAGAAAATGAAAGTTTCAAGCCATTTTGGGGTCATTTCATCTTAGATTGCTTCAAAATGCACAAATTTGTGCATCATCAAAAACCCTGGAAGACTGATGAGTGTATAGGAAACTAAAGCTAAACTAAACTAAAATGTTTACAGCTATAACTGAAAGTGATAAATGAAAAACACAATACAATCCTGTCAATATAAAATTTAGTTAAATGCATGTATTTTCTTAGAAATAGGCCATTGGAAACTCTAAACAAGAGGCCCATGATGGCCCTAAATCGCTCACCTGAGATAAATAGGTTGACCCAAGGAACATCTGTACCAATTTATTTTAAAATCTGGCCAGTAGTTTTGAAGAAGATGATTTTTAAAGTTTTCATTTTTTTTTCTTTTTGTTGCCATGGCAACCAGAGTTCTATATGGATCAAGTTTATTTTAGCAACTTTTGTGAAAGTTGACCCAAGGATCATCCCTGCCAAATTTAATCAAATTCTGTCCAGTGGTTTCAGAGGAAATGTTGATTAAAGTTTTCCCTATATACATATAAGGCAAATAAGCCCCGCCCCTGGCGGCCATGTTTTTTAGGGATCAGAAAATTTTTAGCAACTTTGATAGAGGTTGACCCAAGGAACATCTGTACCAATTTATTTTAAAATCTGGCCAGTAGTTTTGAAGAAGATGATTTTTAAAGTTTTCATTTTTTTTCTTTTTGTTGCCATGGCAACCAGAGTTCTACATGGATCAAGTTTATTTTAGCAACTTTTGTGAAGGTTGATCCAAGGATCATCCCTGCCAAGTTTAATCAAATTCTGTCCAGTGGTTTCAGAGAAGATGTTGTTTAAAGTTTTCCCTATATACATATAAGGCAAATAAGCCCCACCCCTGGCGGCCATGTATTTTTTACAGATTGGAATAATTTTAGCAACTTTGGTAGAGGTTGACCCAAGGAACATCTGTACCAATTTATTTTAAAATCTGGCCAGTAGTTTTGAAGAAGATGATTTTTAAAGTTTTCATTTTTTTTTTGTTGCCATGGCAACCAGAGTTCTACATGGATTAAGTTTATTTTAGCAACTTTTTTGAAGGTTGACCCGAGGATCATCCCTGCCAAGTTTAATCAAATTCTGTCCGATGGTTTCAGAGAAGATGTTGTTTAAAGGTTTCTCTATATACATATAAGGCAAATAAGCCCCGCCCCTGGCGGCCATGTTTTTTTACGGATCAGAATAATTTTAGCAACTTTGGTAGAGGTTGACCCAAGGAACATCTGTACCAAATTATTTTGAAATCTGGCCAGTAGTTTTGAAGGAGATGATTTTTAAAGTTTTCATTTTTTTTTCTTTCGGTTGCCATGGCAACCAGAGTTCTGCATGGATCAACTTTATTTTAGCAACTTTTGTAGAGCCTCACCTAAGGCACATTCCTGTAAAGTCTAATCAAATTCTGTCCAGCGGTTTCAGAGGAGATTTCATTTAAAGCAAATTGTTGACGACGCACGACGACGGATGAAGGGTGATCACAAAAGCTCACCTTGAGCACGTTGTGCTCAGGTGAGCTAAAAACTTTACAGAAAGAGATGCACTTTTCATTGATGATGGAAGTTCTGCAAATTAATATATGTGCAAAGCAAATAAACATGTTTGTTTGTTGAGTTTAACATCCAACTGACAGTATTTCAGTCATTTGAAGACGATGTCTACTTGAAACAGATGCCACACTGAAGTATCACCTTATAGACATGTGGCATGATACCACACCCAGTCACATTATCCTGACACCGGGCCGACCAGTCCTGGAATTACCCTTATATGCTGAGCGCAAGCAAAGGAGCTATACCAGTACCAATTTTTTACGAAAATAAATATGTGTGCAAAATTCAAAGCAGTTCCACACAGGTTTCTCAAGGTATTGAACTTTTTTTTTTTTTGGACAAGACAGAAAAACACCTTTTGATTCCTATAGCCATCTCCCCCACCCCATTTCTTAGACAAGAGAATAATAAGTTGTTTCCCTAGCAACATAAATGATACAAATAAAGCTAATATTAGAGTACCTGTTCAGGGCTCATGTAGAGCTGTGTGCCCACCTGGGCAGTGTGTTTACGGTAGGGACTGCCAGCTTGGGTCACTTCCTCACAGTGCACCTCTGGAAGGGCAGTCACCAGGCCAAAATCTCCCATCTTGACCACTCCGTCCAGTGAGAAAAATATGTTGGAGGGCTATAAAATGAAGAGTAAAACTTGCTTTATATAAATAGACTGATGACTGATCTTCCCAATTTCTTTAGTATTCAAATTACACCAATGAACAGCATTACTCCCCTATCTCCCTCTGGCAAACATTGTTTATTTGAGGTAAAATAAGTAAATGCGAAAGAAAACAACACTGATACGATATCTGTTGGATATTCCTTTATGCGATTAGAATATAATAAAAGAAAAATACAGAAACATAAATGTTTACCACTTAATATACTCTCTGCTTATTCATTTCCAAATTTATGAATAGAAGAATAATACTATGTGGTATACAAAACAATGGTTTTTCTTTAACATGCAGACTGCAGAATCTGGGCTACATTATTGTATGAACAAACAGAAAAGACCCTAATCAGACCGCTGTCAAATAAGGGTCTGCTATACTTTCCAAGAGAATGTCAAAACCTGTCTTTATGAGGCAAGTCAAAAGGGTTAAATCTAAAACTTTAACCCTTTCCCTCATATAGACTCATTTTGACGCTCTCAATAGGTACCACATAAAGCCTGATCTGCAGAAAACCACAGTTAAACCTTACCAAATTTAATTATAAAGTCCTCATTTCCAGACCACTGAGGAGCAGCGAACAGCATAAAACCTGATCAGCCTGCGAGTTACTCGCAGGCTGATCTGGTTTTATGCTGTTCGCATAGGTCTTTTCATGGTTTCGCTATGAGGGAAAGGGTTAATACATGTATCAAAACACTGGGAGTTATTGGTGTCTCTCAAAGTAGGTGATCTCAGTATTTCTTTTCCCTTATCTTCAAAATGCATACGAAACAGAATTTAAACCTTGCAACTCAAAAAAGAACATCTGAGATGTCCTAATGCTATTAAATGTACAATTAAAGCTACATATATAGCTTTTGCAAATGAAGAAGGATTCACATCTTCATCAATATGCTAGGAGTCTAGGACTCATTTATTTACAAACCCTGATGAAAGAGCTATATCACAAGACAAATGGATAACTGTTCTGTTGCCTCCACCTACACATATGGAGATATGCAGACCAGCAGCATCATTGTCAAACCCAAAACTGATTAATTGCACGTCTTATATTCATAACTGGCAGACTAATCTTGAAATCTGCCTCAGAGCTCATTATTCACTCGTTTCTTTCAATGTTCATATCAGGTTACACGATTTACCGCAATCAATCTATTTACTGGACTCAACCTTATTTTCTTGTCTAATGTTATATTTTTTTTTTTTAAATCAAAATACAATATTATAAATGTGATTTACATTAAACCTTTTTTTCTTTTTAAAGTGGCACTTCATGTCTGCTGTCAATGACTTAACGGAACCTACTTAGCTATTTTCAGACAGGCCGATTTTGACCTGCTTACTTTTCAAGGTTAACTTAATATCATTATTTTATCAAATGTTGCTGGAAATATTGAAAAAAGGTACTTTCAGTATAGAAGACTTGACTGGCAAGAAAAATGTTGGTGTCACTAGTATATATGTGCAATAAGGAACCCAAAATTTGTACTACAGGTTTGTGTCTTATCCCACTTCATTCATTTACACTGATCCTTTATAGACATATCAGTCCTAGTAAACAAGAGCTATCAATGAATATGATGTTTACCCCTAACACAATTTTATTTGGCTATTATTATGAAGATATTGTAGTTTTCATGTCCTTTTCAATACTGGTCATGTGACCCCAAGATATATGAAGGCACAATCTTTTAAAATATTTGGCAGTAATTCAGGGTTAAAATGGAGTTTTGTGAATATATGGAAAATCTTGGTACTGATTTTTTTGTGTGAAATGGGACATGACAGGAATGGGACATTGCATTTCTATACTGCCACCACATAACTTTGTAAATGGTAAATTATAATGATTTTTTTTTTTTAATTTTGACAAAAAAATAATAATCTATAGAATGTTTACCTTTAGGTCCCGATGCATAAGCCCACAATCATGTACATATTCAATTGCGCATGCTATCTGGTCAAATATATCCAACACTGTATGTCTATCACGGTTAAGCGTGTTTGAACTGAGCCAGTCCTTCAGTGTCTCTCTCTTACACAGCTGCATCTGAATGTACAGGTATAGTTTGGGGGAGGTGGGACAGACGTCTCCCACTTTATCACAGTGTTTTTGGTCTTTTTCTGGCTCTTTCTCATTTATGCATGTGAGCTTCGTTGCAAAGTCTTTTGACAAAGACCTTGAGTGAGATCGTGTGTGTGTTTTGGGTTTAGAGTTTTTACTGGCTGAGCTATGATCAAATGACTCTGATATCACACCTGATTGGCTACTCTGAATTCCAATGCACACATCCTCAGAGGAACCTTTTGAGCTTTTATCCCCACATCCAGAATCCTCAAACATGATTTGAAATGATTCATTTGTGTCTTCTATTGCTACATTACTTTCTAATTGAACACCAAACACAGATTCTGTATTTTCTTTAATTGGAATGTTACTGCAGGAATCTGACTGCCCATTCTCAACACTATCCTCGTCTCCTAGACCAAACTCAATGTCCACAGATCTGTCCTGAGGGAAGCTGGACAAATTTGGTGTTCCCATACCGCAACTAAATGACCCACTTTCATCATCTTCCTCAGTCGTCCAACAGCTCTGACTCCTGACCGAGAACTCCTCACTTCCTCCACGCTTGATTTCCAACTCACTCATCCCAATTACATTGACACCGAAAGGATTCTGAAGGAAATCCATGGGACTAGATGGTGTTCTGGGAAAATTGTTGTTCAAGTTTGCAAGCTTAAGAAGATCTTGTTGTTGATTATTTAGGGGTTTTGATAACATTTCCGACTTAGTGGATGATAGGTGGTTTGTGTTTTGGGTCTTGGTCTCAAATCGAGATTGGGGTGTAGGGCTTGACAGGCAATCACTGAAATAAAAACAAATAGACATATGAAAAGGAATTAGCTACATACAAAATTTCAACAAAACATACATCATTTTACATGTTTTTGCTTATTTTGCTTTATTTCTTTCTGATAAGAAAAGATATTTTATTTAATGCTTTTCGATGGATTACTTAGAAATAACAGTGGATATATCCTGATAATTTCACTGTTTTGAACAGTGAAATCATCAGGAAAACAGTAAAACTATCGGGAACTTGAACTCGACCTTACATTATAAACTAATTGGAGCATCAATTGTACTGGGTTTTACGCAAGGAATAATGTCATAAGTAACATCAAGCATGCGAGGTCATCCCACTGATTTTGACGTCTTTTGTGAATAGCACAGCTAATTTATGGCCTTTAAAGCATTAAATAAAAAGAAACATTTTTGGTTTTGGTGAAAGATCAATGTATAATTTCATTCGTGAACATAAAAAGATGCATTTTCACTTTTTATGTTCACACAGTGAATGTTGATAATACAGTTACACTGCTCACGTAGACGTCGTCAGCCAAGTGGCCATCTGTCTTAAGGTGTTTCGCCCCTTTTACAACTTGGTACACCCTCGAGATGGTGGGGCAGGTAGACTGATCAGTTTCTACCCCGTCTACGTTAGCTGCCAGACTGTTTTGCTTCGCTGGAGCCAAAGCCAACTGGATGCTTTCTCGGCAGCTCTACTAAGAGCATGGATTGCAGCTTTTCAAGCTCTACCTTGAATTCCTAATGCTCCAAGCATTCTCCAAGTTGACTGTGATGGGAAGCCTCGGCATCCAACTTCAACTGGGAAGACTTGTGTCTTCCATCCTCTGTCCCTGCATTCCTGGGCTAGTTCCTGGTATTTTGCCATCTTCAATTCATAGGACTCTTCAACTCTCTCCTCCCATGGCACCGTCAATTCCACCATGATAACTTGTTTCGGGCTTTTGAACCATAGAACAATATCTGGCCGGAGAGATGTGTAGGCAACTTCCTCTGGGAACTGAAGCCTCTTCTTCAGATCGACTTCATATCCCAGCATCTGGATTCGTGCAGGATGCCTGACTTGGTAATGGAGTGGACCTGTTCTTTCTCTCCTTCCCGAACAAAGTGTATATGATGGGATGTCTTCTAGTGTGGTCTGTCTTTTTTCCTTTCCTTCTCTAGGATATGTGCTAACTCGGCAAGGACCTTGTCGTGTCGACAGGTGTATCGACCTTGCGTCAATGCTGCAGGACATCCTGACAGGATGTGTCGCAATGTCTCTGTAGAATTGCACAACTGACAGGAGGAATCTTCTGCTAACTTCCACTGATGCAGGTTGGCATGTGTAACATATCATATATGGACCGTATATGGAGAAACTCAACTGAAGTGGTTCATAGGTCCAGATATCGTTCCAAGTGAGTTTTCTGTCTGGAACACTCCACCTTGTCCAGTTACCTTGAGGTCCTAGCTGCACCGCCGTAGCTGTACGAGCCTGTTCCTCTGACCTCCGGATTTCATCCTGCACCATTCCTCTTCTTTCTTGCCCTGATGAATTCGCCCACCTCTGATGACTCCTTGAGCCCAGTCCTTCTCTGCCTTTATTTGTTGCACCCACAATGTCCTTGTGTCTGAGACTGTTCTCCGCCTGTTCCACTGCCTGACTGACTGACCGTTTTCTTCCTGTTCTGACCTCAATGCCTGCACCCCTGATCTTGTCGTCTACTGAATCACACAATGTAAGCAGAAGTCTTGCCTTGGCAACCTTGTACTCTTCAAGGATTGAGCTGATGGGTATCTGTAGTTTGGTTGTCTGGCCATACAAGCCTATACTCGTAAACGATGGAGGTAGGCCTAACCATCTCAGATGTTACTGACAGACAGCTCAATCATCTCAACAACGCTGCTTGGAAGCTCGTTCACCATCAGTGGCCACACCAGTCTAGGCAGGAGACTGTGTTGGAATATCCAGGCCTTGAACTTCCCAGAAAGATCACATTTGTCGATCCTTCTCAACCCCTCTTCAGCTTGCTGGTGTACTCTTCCCAGGTTTAAACTGCATCCTTGCGCACGAAACTGTCTCGTAAAGGGCTTTCAGAATCCACCTAGCTTGGATGTGGGTCTCTGTGGTCACTGTCATATCATCCATGAAGCCTCTATTGGAGGGACGATGTATGCCAGTGCTGTCTTTGGCCCCCTTGACTCTTTCTCTGCTGCCTTGATAACCATGTTCATGCCCATCACAAACAGAATGACAGAGATATTACAACCTGTAACTATCCCTTTCTGCAAATCAATCCATTCTGTTGTGAAACTACGGCAAGAGAACCTTAGCTGTATGTTGCTGAAGTAGCTCATAATAAGGTCTGTAACATGGTCAGGGACGTGGTAGTGATGCAAAGCTGTCTTGATTAGCTGGTGTGGGATAGAACCATAGGCGTTGGCCAAATCGAACCATACCACTGTCAGGTTCTTGTGGTTGATCCTGTCTCCCCCGTGAAATTATTAATCGATCTTACACCAAAACAAACAATTATGCTCTATTTAATATTATATGTATAAAGAATAGATTAGTAAGAAACATATATTTAAGGGATACATTGTGCAAATAGTGACTAAGAGCAGATTCAATGTTACTCCAATATAAGGTGTATAACATGGCTCAAACCATACTGTCCAATACCTATATCTATATCAGCTGTCGGTCGCAAATATACAAAAAAAAGGATCTAAACTTTATACCATATCATTGAAATTGATTAATATTACCACATCACTGCAATTCCCATGTAGCTTCCTATGGTTCTTTGCAATGTTTACAGAAATATTTAAATCAAACCAAAGAATCATTCAATAACCTGACAGGAATACAATGTGATCAATGGTTAACTTTGATAACAGAAAAGTGAGAAAACTGCTTTGTTAACCGTATAAAATTGTTTGTGAGCAATTAACCAAAACTGGAATGACCTTCACCTAACTTACCAGCTGTTTTAAGTTCTACAAGAGCATAAATATATTGGCTTGAGTTAGGAGAACAGGACAGGATGAATTGCAACATTACAGTACATTTATTAGTCTGGTGCAGATGATAAAACAATGGCAGATCATCCCCTGACAAAGCCCTAAATCCCTACACGTCCCCACAGGTTCCCCTTGGGTCCTCACCTGGCCTCCATGTGCAGATCTCGCTCTTCCTGCCAGCCCATGGGTGGGGACTCTATCCAGGCATGGAAGTAGCGTACTATCCCAACATGGTCAAGCTTAGCTAGAGCCTTCACTTCCCTCATCACCTTCTCCTTTGCTCCATCACTGAAATAGGCATGATTGTACATGTATTGAGTATCCAATAGTTACCCTTTACTTCATGAATATTCATGTATTTTATAACTTGATGAGTATCCATTTACTGAAATTTAAATGGTCTATGAAATAATTGAATTTTCTTTGTTGTGCATATTGTGTAGAATCTAAGAGGCAATACTCTACGAGTCAAAAAAGGTCAATATGAGATAAATGGTTAAAATCGTAACATTACATGATTTTTTACATCTTTGGTTAATTGAAAAAAATAAAAATAAAAATTGACTTAGAAACTTTGACACAGACCGGATAGATCAGAATTAATGTCAAATATATGAGGGGTTATCCAAAAATATGTGGGCTTTCTAAATATCTTTTTAACGTTAACGTCAATCATAATGATTTTTTATCCTTATTAATTTTGATGTATTCTCAGAACATGTTTCAAGTTTAAATGCGATACGTTAATAAATAGCGTTTTTATGGTGTTACAAAAAAGCGGCACAACCTAAAATTTAAAACAAAGATTAAATTCAAATTCAGTATTAAACTTAAGTGTGGTATGAAAATTCTGCGAATCAACATTAATTTGTTCCATTACACCAAATATGTCAGTTGTTTTCTTTACTGGCATCAATTTTGTGAATGTACGGCAAAACCATACATTAACAATAATGCGGTATAGTGAAAACATAAGAAAATGACTGACACAGCGAAAATTGAAATCGCATCATTATCATGTTCTGCCATAATCTAGGCAAAACACCGACTCAGATACTTGAAAAAATTAGGCAAACCAACCAGGTAAGCATGATATTTTGTATTAAAAAGGCACAGTATATTCACTGGGGTTAAGAGAATCTGCAAGAAGACACAGGACAGAGGCAGAGTATGATAATCAACACAAAGTTAATTAACACAAAGTTAATTGTCGACATCAAGACATGCCTCAACATGGATAGAAGTGCTCTCATCTGGGTGTTGGACAAGAGAAGGCCCGGACATCCAATCAATCATTTTTTGCTTCATGAGGACAACTCCCCTGCGCACAACCTGACATGCGTTTCTGTCACTGATGGAGAGAAGGACAGTACCTCATCATCTGTATTCCCCAAACCTTTCTCCTATGGATTTTGCTATTTTTATTTCAACCATACGAGTTTAAATCAACATCATTAATTATTAGAAATAAACAACTGTAACAATACAATTATTATTATAATAATATTAATCATAATAATTGATTTAATTTCAACTGAAAGTTGAAAGGCAAGTTGCAGGGTAAATGGTTTGCGTCAGTGGCTGAATTGATCAACAGTACACAACAGATTCTTTCGGGGCCTTGACGGGACTTGGTTCGCTAACGTTTATGAGCACTTGGTTAACCATCACAAGCAATAGTGATTATTTTGAGAAACAGTAAATAACACAGGGGCATCTCATTGTTATATTTGACATTTCCAATCTTGACAAAGAAGTTAACGTTGGCGTTGTATTTATAGACTGCGCCAGGGGTGCGATGATATGTTATTGTAAAACCATGTATTCTTAATTTGTATAAAGACATATTCATGAGAATTTCAGAGTTATTTGATTATATGTTCCAAAACGGCATATCAAGCATTCAGGGTGATGTTCCAAATGGTTTTCATGCTACGTAAAAAGTCCACGTAATTTTGGATTACCCCTTGTAATATAACAACAAAATATTCTCAGACTTAGTTTCCATCCCCAAATATTACCAGTAATTCAATTTCATTTTGCCATCCTGGTGTACTTGTATATTTTAATTGTCTTTTATAGCCCTGGATGCAAATTAATTACGTTTAGGACAAAAAGATAATTAATATATTGAAGATATTGTCCAAATTAATGGGAAAAGGAAAATTAATTTGGGGAGTTCAAAACTATTAAATAAAAAAATATTAATTAAACTACATCTCAAGCAATGAATGAAACAAGAGGGCCATAGAGGCCCTGATTCGCTCATCTGCTCATCTGAGTATAGGGTTACCCAAGGAACATCTGTACTTAAACATTTTGAAATCTAGCCAGTAGTTTTGAAGGAGATGATTTTTAAAGTTTTCAATAATTCTTTTTATTTCCATTGCATGGCAACCAGAGTTCTACATGGATCAAGTTTATTGTAGCAAATTTTGTGGAGGTTCACCAAAGGATCATCCTTGCCAAGTTTAATCAAATTATGTCCAGTGGTTTTAGAGGAGATGTCGTTTAAAGTTTTCACTATATACATTTAAGGCAAATTAGCCCCACCCCTGGCAGCCATGTTTTTTAACAGATCAGAATAATTTTAGCAATCTAGGCAGAGGGTTACCCAAGGAACATCTGTACTGAAATATTTTGAAATCTGGCCAGTAGTTTTGAAGATGATTTTTAAAGTTTTCATATTTTTTTCTTTCTGTTGCCATGGCAACCAGAGTTTTACATGTATCAAGTTTATTTTAGCAACTTTTGTGAAGGTTCACCCAATGATCATCCCTGCCAAGTTTAATCAAATTATGTCCAGCAGTTTCAGAGATGTTGTTTAAAGCAAATTTTGACAATGGATGACGCAAAACGGATGCAGGGTGATCATGAAAGCTCACCTTGAGCATGTTGTGCTCAGATGTGCAAAAAAAATATACAGATTTTTGTTATCTTTTTTTTTTTTTGGTGGGTGGGAAAAAAAATGTCTCCTCACTTATTATTTCTATTCAACTGTGTTTGGAACAAACTTGTCCACTTGGTTCCATTGAAATGTTATTGCTAAGGAGAAAATAAGCCAACATTGTATTGTGTTAATGCATGTCAGCATCAATGTTAAGATTGACATTCCATTACTCTCCAACGAACAGCAATTATGTTTTTTCTTCATTTATAATTCATCCTTATTTGCACTTGCAGGCTAATTTGTTTGTGAAGATAATCAATCACCCAATGAATTTAAACTTAAAACCAGGTAAACACAAATAAATTAGAAACTGAAATGAATTTACCCTTGGGCTGCCAAATGAAATCTAATTCTATAAAATCAAACTTCCATCACTAATTAAGTGCAGAGCCTTAATGGATGTGGGGACATATTTCAGGATAAGTATTAAATAAGATACTGTCTTCCTGAGAAACCCTCATCAAAATCATTTTTTCTTCCCAGTATCAAAATGAACAAGAGTAGTTTGATCAGATTTCTATGAGAAATAACTATACAAAGAATAACATCAATTTTTTCACAATGAATGATCTCCCTTCTTCCAGCTCTAGGGATTCTTTTTTTTTAAAAAACCTATCTTACGTAGAAAAGATAAAATGTAATCACCAATTCTGTTAGAAATATTAATGGAAGGTAATGAATAGTTAAAATCATACCAGATTTAGAGAATAGCAATCTAAATTGTAATCACAAAAGTTGGTATCACAGATATACATGAGGTGATCATTATATTTGAGAACTTATACTGTAATATTATCAATTTCAACCACAGGTCAAAAAAACTTCACTACTTTTAAATTTACACCCTGTGTGACCTAATGCGCTTGCTTTCTCCAACCAAGAATCAAAGGCATGGCGTGACCTTTAACATGACAACTCCCAACACAACAGTAATAGCACTACCAAGCTCTTCCCGAGACTCAAATCTGATCCTTAACATTTGGAAAGAGAAAGAAATCATAGACTACAAAATCTGGACTATACAGTGGGTGTTGTAGATGTTCAGCATTTAATTCTGTCATTGTGGCCCTTACAACACAGCTGCAATATATGGGGGTGTAAATGTGGCAAAAATGAAACCTGACCTGGCAAGTTCTGGGCGCTTGTCTCAAATAGCCCATCGGGGTTTGGTTCGGATATATGGTGGAGTAATATTCAACACTGATTGTAGTTTTTTTCCGGTACCATGTAATTAAGAACTATACCTGAAGTGTCACAGAAAATGAATGACATGACTTTACTGGCAGATTTGGAAAGGCGTGTTTTAAGTCGAAACCAAACTCTGTTGCTTACATTCCAGCTCAAAAAAAAGGGAACAGGTTTCATCACATGTTTTTATCTTATTAGGAAACATTTCAACTTCCTCAGAAAAACGACTCAAAAAATCTTGGCATACATTTTTTCATTTTTGCTTCAGTGTTTAAAGTCCAGGCACCCACCTAGCACAAACCCATCGCATAGCCAGTCTGTTGGTTAAAACATCTTGTACTGTGCCATAATTTACAACAACAAACTTCCCAGCAACCTTAACAGTTATTCTCATGTCTTGCTTAACAAGTGACTCTATGACAGAGTCGAAATCATCTGTTTTGATGGAGATTTTCCATTCAAGACGGGGTTCATCTTCAAAAGAGGATCTGCCATCACACTCGCAATAAACCTTTTGTATATTCATTATGGTCTTTTTCTGGCATAGTTTTACTGAGTTCTGCATAGAATTTGATAACAACATGCTGTTCTACAATTGTATCGCCCTACATCCTTGACAAACATATGCAGAGGCGGTTTACCGGTAAGCAAAAAGACATCATTAAGTAGATTATAACATCATAATAATAAAACTGACTTAAATCGTTAGAAAAGACTTGCGTTTTACTGTAAATGGATTAAATCTGATCTTTATGGACTGACAAAGAAAATATGGCGAAAGTTCTCGAATATAATGATCATCCCTCATACAATTATAATCTGTTTGTAAGTGTATTGAATTAAATATCCTGCTGTCAGTATTTCAGTCATTTGTAGGCTAATTTGAGAGAGATATAGTGTTGCCACTCTGCAGTGTTAATATGGTATGTTGCAGCCAGGGATCAAACCCACAATATCCCAATTCCAGGGCAGACACTCACCAGTAATAACCATGACCGATCACATTTATACATTTCTCAGATGAAATTTCACAAAACATAAGTACTACATGGTTTCAGCAGTAGTATGTATTATAATCATATTTAAGACAATTCTAATACAGCCTTACTTCTAGACTTGGCAAAACAGGATCTAAGAAACATGCAATTTCAACAGGATTCAAAGTGACGATCCAAATCTCAAATCTGATAATATTAAAGCAGGGTCTTCCCTTGATATTCTCAAATGGTGACAAATGACCAATTGATATATAGAAAAAGCGACATTTATACAATATTTGGGGGTCATTTACACAATTTGAGGGTCAAAATGAGCATTTTTATGTGGCAGGGAAAACCCTGTTTAAGATACTTTACTTGGTAGAATTGAAACCTTGCCTTATTGACATAATTATCTCACCTGTTGGGAAGGGCAATCCTTTTGACTGCATAGTGACACTCGTCCACTTTGTTCATTGTTTCAAACACCACTCCAAACCCACCTTTCCCCAACACCTGAATCTGCTCAAAGTCTGTCTCAAATCTGAAAACATCACACAATTTGAAGGGTAAATGATGTCTACATATAATTCATTATCCATTTTGTACAATTCTATAGCATTTAATCATTTAAGTATTTATAATGTCTCTTTACGGCAGAAGATAATATCAAGATATTAACAGAATAAATATATTTCATTTAAAGCCAGCAGTTTTACTCTAAGCTGGTTCCTGTCTCAATAGATATTGGATACGACTAGTTTGTTGCTCGCTGATTATCATTCACCGGTGCATGCAGCACAAACCAGGACAAACTCTGTAAAACAAGTGGTTACGCAGTGAATAATTCTGGCCTCAGGTCACTTTCATTAGACTTACCTTGACTTATATTCCTGTTCATCAGAGTTTTGGCGACTGGGTGCATTGGACTCTATTGCATTCTCATCTGACTTGTTGGAAATATTGCTTACTGAATTGGACTGAAAATCAGAAATTGCAAAAATTAAAGATTTCTAATATTATGTATATTTCTGCTAGTAAATGTGTTCATTTCTTTGTTTCCTTACCTCATTTAAATTTTAGAATTTAAAATTTCTCCACAAAACCTAAAAGATCATATTAAACAAAAAGATAAGTCTCCTCAACTTTTTAAACTTTCAAAATTAAATTTGATTTCTGTAAAATCAGAGTTTTGAAAACGCCAAAATTTTTATTTATTTCAAATGAAGGGAGGTTGGGGGGGGGGGGGGTTAATCTTACTTTAATCTAATCTTTAATATTTGCATGTTTTAAAGATTCCCAACCTAAATTTTCATATAACATTTACAATGTTAAATATAAATTGATGTATAATAATATCATTGAATTTTATTGAAATTCACACTATCTTTTAATATTTTAAAACTTCAGTCTAAAATGCTTATAGCATAAAGGAACAGAAGAGTGTGCCACTATACTTTCATGACTTTATCAATGTCACAAAAAGAGAAAGAACTAAATGCTTGCAAAAATGTCTCTTTTACCAACTGCCTGCAAAAGCAGTTGTCCTTATGATCAAAAACATTCATGCCCCTACCTGACTGAGTGATGCTTCGCTGGCGACCATGGTCAGATGTTGTCGCTGGACACGTGTCAACAGGAGATGGACAAGCACAGATGTGATAACACTTATGACCACCACCTCTTTCCTGTGTAAATAAACATCAAATGGTTTTGATAAATATTCAAATTCATCCTACATGTAATGATTCAGAATTACAATTACATACAAAATATTCATTATAATTTCTGAGTCAAATAAAGGGCCATCTTTTACATTAGGTTTAGACAAGAGTTATCCTACCTGACAGTCTGGTTCCCCTACAGACACTATAGAAGTTTCATTAAATCATTACCAACAGTTTAAAGTATGAGAACCAATTGCATACAAAGCAAAGGTAAAGTTTTTGCTCATGGTGACCTTGACCTTAAAGGTATAAGCTTCACCCATACATATATGGCATACTATCTGTATGTGAGAATTCATAGAGATTGAGACTCATGTGATAAGAAAATGAAATTAGCATTAAACTTTAACTACAGTACAGGCTAAGTATATTACTCATGGAGACCTTGGAGGTATTGGGTTGCAACAACCATAAATGGATTCTCTATGTAAAATATTATATATCCATACACGAAATTTCATTTAGACTGGACAACAAACTACAAAGGAATAAAACCTGTTGTAAACTTAAACCTAGGCAATGAAATGTCAAGCTAAAAACTGCATATTATGATGCCTTTAAGTGCCATATTAACAATCAAATTTCAAGTTTACCCCAGTAGAGTGATACAAATTTACTTCACACCTACAATATCCCAAACACAAGCACATTAGACAAATTTACTGACCACCAGTTCCACAGTGTGACAGGCAGAATCTCATCCAGCACAGAGGGCTCATGTTTTGGGGGTAATGATTGGTTCCCATCTCCTGTGGCAGACTGGTCCCCTTCTTCACTGCTGTTGATCAAGGAAATAGCCAGGGTGAACTCTGGGTACAAGTAGAATCCATTATCTGTAGAGAGAAAACATGAGATGTCATTGAAGCAGATTTATATTCTTGCCACCCTGTCTTCACTCAACAATATTAAAAGATATCAATTATATTTATTGGACACAATGGTATAATGTGATATAACTAGATAATCTTATTGTCAGATACCCACTGCCTACCTACCTGTCACCTGTCAGCCATGGAAGACTAAGCTTACATTCTCTGTTTTAAAGATAATGATACAAACTTTAGCCATCAATCAACATGCTGCTTATACAAACTTTGGTCAGGATATGTGAAATCTAATCAGTAAAATATGGTAGAAATTACACCCCCAATTCTCAGGACTATCATTGATAATCTAGTAATTAATTAAAAATTGTCCAAAGCTACTGAAAATAGAAATTCATGCACTTTAAAGGCTGCTGTAAGAATGAGTCATCCCTACAATTGCAAGGCAACAAATGTGAGCACTGCCTTTTGAATGATTGAAAAAGATTAATCCCATGTGTGATAAGAGACAAGTAGCAGAAAAAGTTGCTGCTGAGATTCTAATAATGAGAGAGTTTTTACTACCCTAACATCTGCAACACTTACCAAAAGGGTAGTTTTCATGCCAGATGGTGAGGGCACCCTCCTTCTCTTCCTCACTAACTTCCTTAGGCTCCTGTGTGATCTCCTTGCGTCGGTTGTTCATCGATGGGGTCCGCCACTGGGCTGCATTATTTTATACATGTATATGACATCTTTTTTTTTTCTCTTTAATTATGTCTCAGAAATTTATTTCTTCCATAACATCTTCTAAGATATTGCAAACACAACTACAAAAACAACTATGTAACTCTTACTTTTCATAAAATGCTGAACAAACTGGAATTTCATGAGGCTGTCGTGTTGTTACATAGAACTGTATTTTTTTAAAATACTTCTGAAATCTCTTCATAATGCAAATAAGGCTTTCTTTATGCATAATCTGATCATTTTAATACTATTTCTTTATCATTTATAAAATGCAAGAGAATATATTTTAAGAAATCAAAAATGTATCAGTAATAACATACTTCTTTATTAATACCATGCATTATGGAAAAAAAAAAGCAAATCATTTTCAATTTATATGCTGGGTGTAGTTAGTTTGTTTGGTTTAACATCCCACTGCCAGTATTTCAGTCATTTGGAGACTATGTCTACTATAGTACTGCCACACTGCAGTATCACCCTGTAGACATATGGCATGATACCACACCCAGTCACATTATCCTGACACAGAGCCAACCAGTCCTAGAACTGCCTTTATATACTGAATGCCAAGCAAAGGAGCTATACTGGTACCATTTTTTACGACTTTGGTATGTCACGGCTGGGAATCAAACCCACAACCTCCAGATACCAGGCAGACGCTATGACCACACATCTACTGAGACTGTTACTGGGTGTAGCATGCAATTTAATGCAGCTTAACTTTTTGGGATATAAATTATGACAAGTTTTATGGATAAAATCCAAAATATAAATTATCGATGAGTGACTCACCAGTGTTCAGGTAGGGTTTCCAGGCAACACGAGGGATGTCAGCCCTGTCACACAAGATGGACTTCTTGTCCGAGACAAACTTGCTGGTAGCCTTTGACATTTTCTCTGTCATATGGGACGAGGGCTGAACGTACAACTGCTGGTGATGCATACCTGAACAGACAAGACAAATAATCCTTCAGATTAGGCCACACAAGTTGTTTTCTTGATGTTTCCTTGGTTTGAAGGCCTGTTATTTTTCAAAAATAGTACTATTTTAAGTACAATTTTGAGAGATTTAAAATTTACCATCAGGAATGATAAATTATCTATTCTCCACTGACTTTAAATTGCTTTGGTATATAATGCTATACTTAGCATGGATTTCAAAATAACTTTGTTAATGTCAGGCCATAAGAATTCTGTAATGACAACATACAGTAGAACCTCGTTAATCCGAAGTAATAGGGACCGGGCTAAAAACTTTGAAATAATGATAATTCGGATTAAAATCCAATGATAAATTTCGATTTGTGCGCATGTATGTTTGCGTTATCATTACCGGTGAGTATCGTGAAAATCGCTACATCATTAAAAACAACTACTGGTACGTATGAAATGAAAAACGGATCCTGTACGTAAGAGGGTCTTCACGGAAATACAAACACATACAATTACTGATATTGAAATTTCTTTAATACACATATGGAAATAATAAGAAAACAGTTCAACAGTAATTTCGTCTTTCTGATTCAACCAAGTTAATAACGTATTGGTGGTACCCCAAACTCTTCAACAATTTGCTTTTTTGATTTAATTCCCCTCTCGACTTCCTGGATGGCCGCAAACTTCTCTTGATAGGTTTTGGAGTTGTGCCTACATTTAACCCCCTTCCGTCCTTATGCCGATCCAGATATCATCCCGGTTTGGTTACCAGGCCATTCTCTAGATTGCTAGACAGCGGATAGGGTTGAAACAAACCCAGTTATTCCCCCAGACACACCGGGTATTTCACTGGATTGTTCTGACGTTGACAATTGTGAGGAATTATCTTAGGAGACAATAATTCTTTCGGACGTAAGTGTGCAGAGACGACAGAGATACAATTGATGATTAATCTCTGCTGACTAAATTTAAATTCACATAAAAAACTAGAACTATCACTGAAGGTGATTCATACCCCCACCCCCATCTTTGACACAGGATGTATTCACATGACACATAAAACGAATGTTCACACATAGGATTTGGGCTTATAAGCATACCAAAAAAATATTATCACTAAAGGTGATCAATACCCACACCGGAAGTCTGTCATGTGTAGGAAAGTTTCAAAAGTTTGCGTGAGTGAAAGACTACATGTATGTAAGGTTTAAAGTTAGTGTGAGCAATGGTTCAAAAGTTTTGGACAATGCTAAAAAGTTTTGACAGACAGACAGATAGACAGAGAGACACACATACAGACACACAGAAGAAAACAATTTGCCCCCAAGATCTGTAGCTGAGGAGAATAAAAATGCAGTCTAATTATGGTTCACATCCATATTTATTGTTTGCAAAAACCTGTCTTTAAGAATTTACATTGTGGTTTTCTTATGCACTGCACTTCCTCTCATCAAGATCAATCTACATATGAAGTTTCATCAACCTAGGTACAGTAATTTTGGAGAAATGCTCCGGACAAAATCAAAAGACAAAAATTAACAAAGGGGAGTAACTCCTTTAAAAAACATGAGAGTTATGGTTTTTGCACTGCACTTCCTCTCATCAAGATCAATCTACATATGAAGTTTCATCAACCTAGCTACTTTAGTATTGGAGTTATGCTCCGGACAAAATCAAAAGATTAAAAATGACAAAGGGCAATAACTCCTTTCAAAATACATGCAGAGTTATGGTTTTGTGCACTGCACTTCCTCTCATCAAGATCAATCTACATATGAAGTTTCATCAACCTAGCTACTTTAGTATTGGAGTTATGGTCCAGACAAAATCAAAAGATTAAAAATGACAAAGGGCAATAACTCCTTTCAAAATACATGCAGAGTTATGGTTCTTATGCACTGCACTTCCTCTCATCAAGGTCTATCTACCTATGAAGTTTCATCAACATAGGTACAGTAGTTTTGGAGAAATGCTCCGGACGAATATTTGTAGACTAACCGCCGGACCGACCGACCGACCGACTGACGGACCGACCAACAGGGTGACTCCTATATACCCCCCCAAATTTCATTTGTGGGGGTATAACAAGTACTCAAGATCCGACACCTGGGTTTATCTGCTGACGCTTGTCTGTTACTCAACCTGTCAGACATCAATTAGAAGTAATCAGTAATTTCCGGTCAGACATGTTCTGATAATCCCTACCTGGAAAAGGTGTGAAAAACTTACTTGAGCCATCATTCCAGTGACGCCACAAAATAAACTGACCCGTGTACGATTGAAGTTTCGGGCTATATGTCTTTGAAAATGTATGAAAATTGACTTCGAAATAAAAATTTTAAAAAAGTATAAATAGTGAACTCGGGACCGGGATTTAACTTCGAAATAGCGAAAAAATCGAAATAGCAAAATTCGGATTAAACTTTTTATTTTTAGTTAAAATAAGAAGGGGAAAAATCGGGACCGAAAAAAAACTTCGAAATGGTGAGGAATTCGGTTTAATGATGTTCGGTTTGACGAGGTTCTACTGCATGTTTGAAATCATCTGAAATATATTTTGAAAAAATAAACACTGAAAAGGTCACTCCTAAAAAGCATCGTATCAAATGAATAATAACTTCTATTATCTAATACAAAGAAGTTATTTTGAATTCATGAATGACAAAGATATGTTGGGCTAATAATCTTATCATACTTCTTGTAGCAAAGCTAGTAAAGGGACTGACTCACCAACATACAGCAGGGGTGGGGAATGGGGTTGTTCCTCGGGCTCAAAGCTTGACAAAGCAGGGATGTTACGGTTGCCAAACATGTCAATCTGCTTCAGCTCCCCGCGGTACAACAACCATACATTTGACACCGGGCTCTTAAACTGTACAGTCAGACAAAAATATCTCATCAGTGGATTTTAAGACTGTTGGGCTAATATGTGTGTCAAATTAAGGGATTTTATCATTCATTTGAGATGCATAAATCAATGATGAACTAGGGGTATCACTGAAGATGAAATACCAAATATACAAGAATATTGACATTCGTAAGGTAAGAGTAATATACCAATACCATTTTCATGATTTTAGTATACAGTCAAACCTGTATTAAGCGGTCAGTCAGGTTGACCGCTTAGTACAGGTTGCCGCTAATACAGGTTCAACTGTATATCAAATCCAAGGATCTGTCCACAACTTTATCAACCTTATGGGGCAAACATACTAACAACTTCATCATTGTTGCTAATGAACAAGAGTGTCCTTTGGAAAACGTGTGTCACCTGCTAAAGTGTGACGGACAGACAGACGGATGGACAGATGACAGAAAAGTGATCCCCATGTATCACCTCTGCTTACAGCAGGTGAAACAAAAACTAGTTTATAAACAGCTTATATTGGCTATAATGATATTCTTGGTCTAAATAGATTTGCACTATAGGATACTATGAGGAGTAAAAAAAAAAACCTACATGAAGGCTGATCTGGTTTTCTACTGGCTGCATAGATCAACTTTCATTGCAGCATCCTTAGATTACTTGGTTGAGAGAGACTGAACACTGAGCCCCATACCTTGTACTGCCAGGTAACTGCCTGCATGTTCTCTGGGCTCACACCCACCACTTTTCCCTCAGGCACCAGGATCTTGATGGAGTTGGCAAACGTGTTCATGTCAAACTGGTAACCCTCAGCCTCCTCATCTACAAGGTGTAGTCATTTGTTATGTACATGTGACAGTTTTCTCATTAACTACATAACTGCATCCCCATATGAAATATGTTTGGAGTGAAAATCCCTCTGCTGAGGACAACTGGAAATGCTGACATAGTTTCTTGTTACACAGATGTGAAAGTTTCTTCACCATTTACATGTACAATTGAAAACAGATATAATGTATAATATTCCTCATTATGGTAAGGTAAGAATATTTTTCTTTCAGGTGAATGGTTAAACAGTTAACAAACACAGCAATTCTTTTTAATCCATAGCTGTTAATCTAGTTTTCCAGTATATAATGTACCTGTACTTGTTATACAGAAGTATATTGCTTATTTGCTTTGTGTTACCTGTAATTTATAAGGCTTTATGGGTGCTTTCATATCTAAGGGACATATCTAAATTATAATTTATTTCATACATACTTTCAATGACAACACTTAAAATAATTTCATTATCTTGTATGATATATGATGTACATAAGTACATTCATTAGACAGGTATGAAAAACATGACTGTATACCAGGGCTCCTGCATGTTTCTATGGAAATGTCTTCATCTTCCTCCACCTGGGAATTGTCTGATGTGATGTGTCTCTGACCTTTGATAAAGTTCAACTCATGGTTACCTACACTGAAGTTCCACCTGTTCAAGAAAAAAATATTAAAAAAATAGATTTTGTTTTCTTATTGGATAAACAAACACTATACAATATCACTTATCTATTATTACAGAACTTCTTCATAATTATTTTCTTCCTTTTTTATTAAATAAGCTTCAAGGCACTCTACCATTATATACTCTAGGGGTTAGACATTATGCCTGTGGTTATTTTCCTTCAATATGTAGATTGATCAATGACGGTTTAATGTCACGTTAACCTTCAAAGGGTCCAAGGTTTTAAACTACTGCATGTGAAACAAAAGATGAAAAAATGAGAAGTTACTCCACTGAAGTAATGACTGCTGATAAAGAAATTGGTACATTCCATAAAAGAAAACTAAAATCTCTGCTGTCTTGTATGTGATTTAAACTAGGGCTACCAATGAAAGTGATTCATAATACAGAGACAGGAATAAAGTACATGTATAACATACCGATTATGAATTCTTTTTCAATCAAATGTATCCAATAATACAAATAATAGGAAAGACTTGACTTGACAGTTTGATTTTACCGTCGCTTCGACAGTATTTCAGTCATATAGCAATGTCCACCTAAATACAGGTGGAGGAAGACCCCGAATGCACGGTGACATGCGGGTAGAACCATCGACCTACCGCAAGCCAGCTGGAAGGCTTCCTCACATGAAAATCCGAATGACCCTGCCGGGATTCGAACCCACATGGTGAGGGGCTGAGTGAGTGTTTAAGTCAGCGACTTTACCCTCTCGGCCACAGAGGCCCCCCCACCCACCTATAATAGGAAAGGAAAAATATATAAAGCTGAAACTTAGAGAATGTGGCTATTAATTTCAGTGATAAATCCATGATATATCACTGACATCTATCTTATCACATAACCTGTATCTTGGTAAAAAAAATAACAAGCTTCAAATAGTTTTCAATATGTCATCCATTGTGTATCACATTACACACATGACAAGACCCTGCATTATATAAATATCAGATGCCAATGAGTGTCAGAGCAAGGAATGTTAACCCAAGAAAAAATGTCATCCAAATCTGTAGACAATCAGATGTTTATTTTACCCAGTGGCAAAATCTTTTTTTTCTTCAGTTGGAGGGAAAAGATCTTCTCAACTGAATTTCTCATAAGGTTCTTAAAGGTTTAAGATCATTGAAATACTCAATACAGTCAAATAAACCACATTATTAAAGTTGTTAAGGCATTTAGCTTAATACTTATCAGTGTATTCAAATTTACTAAATTGACTATTTTACAAATTAATTTTTAACTTACAATTTACACTGACGACAAAGGTTCTGAATCAATAACAATTTTAATATTCTGCCTGTATGTATGGATCATACACAGGATGCAGGCAGATAGATAGAAATATGGATATGGAGACATACTTCTCAGAGCCTGTGCGTGAATCAACAGCCCGGACACACTGTGTCGATCTTGTGACTACCAGGATGTCTTCTTCATTCTGTACTTCCTCACCAAACACGTGACAGCCCTTTACTCCACACGCATACCCACCTACACATTGAAATGACACAGATAATATTTACACTAAATTGCACCATGGTTTACAGCTGTTTTATGACTTGTATTTGGCTACATTCCTGATGCCAAAAAGTATATATCGGAATTTCACAATTATGTGCTACCTGTACAATGTATCTAGGTTTGGAATCTGGATTTATAATTGTTTCCTATTTTATTATAATAAAAATAACAATGTGCAATTTCATTCGAATTTTTCAGCAATGTCCTTTCACGATAAAACAAAATCAGATCAGAATAATAAGGCCAGGGCTCAAATTAAATACTTTTTCCCACTTGCAAAACAAGAGGACCATGATGGCCCTATATCGCTCACCTGAGTACCACTGCTCTAAAGGAGCAATCTTGGTAGAGGGTTACCAAAGGAACATCTGTACCAAAACATTTTGAAATCTGGCCATTAGTTTTGAAGAAGATGATTTTTAAAGTTTTCATAACTTTTTTCTTTCCATTGCCATGGCAACCAGAGATCTCCATGGATCAAGTTTATTTTAGCAACTTTTGTGAAGATTCACCCAAGAATCATCCCTGCCAAGTTTAATCTAATTCTGTCCAGCGGTTTCAGAGGAGATGTCGTTCAGAGCAAA